>JAYRBT010000114.1:81162496-81206607 GCA_036023395.1 Myiotriccus ornatus
CCTGACCAGGAATCGAACCCGGGCCTCGGCGGTGACAGCGCCGCGTCCTTAACCACTAGACCACCAGGGGCTCCCACCCACAGGTAAAAAATCATAGTTTTCGAAAAGCCCGAGTTCTGAAACCTGCTCTGCTAAGATAATGTTATATTTTGCCAAGTGGGAGGAAAGGAAAATGGCTTTTTTGATAAAAGGTCTGACTCCAACTGTCATTCTCCTTACCAGACAGTCAATATCACCAAGTGATATCACCTAGAGGGCAAACACTGTCGAGGAAAATATTGGTTTATTTATTTTTATCCTTGCAAACCTTGTTTAGATCTCAGTTTGTGAATCCATGAAGCAGAAACAAAGTTTGCCCAAGCTTTTCACTGATGCTTTACACTGGTCTGTCAGCCTTAGATTTTTTTTTTTCTGGCTTGTTTCATTCTACTCATGTGCACTTTCTGTACAGTAAATATTAGAATTACTGGTCCTACTTTTTCTGTATTTTTATTGAGAAAAGTTGGAAAGATCTGCAGAGAACTCGAATAATGATATTTAATTGTGCTGTTTCCTGAGCATAAGATCCCTCTTCATCCAAAAAAGTGAAGATTGTGAGTCAAACAGGGAATAATAAAAGGGCACTAATTGAAAACTGATATTTCATGTATCTTACTGGAGTAATAGAAAAACAAAAATCAGTTTTGCTTTATTTTGTGTTAGACATATTTCTGGCAGTAGCCTAGACAAAAAAATGGAGCATTGTAATTCTGTATTACAATAAAACTATTTGAACTGAAAATAATTGCAGAGTTTCCTGGTATGACGCATGGCAGTCTTGTTCAACAGGGGGCCAAGCTCTCACAACTGAATGCTGGAGAAGTTGGAAGGAAAAATGATCCCAGAAGTTGCCAGAGTTTTCTCCTTGCATAAATGTTTCCACTGTTGGACACATAGTGAGGAGCAAAATGGTCCATTACTTTCTACTGCTGCTTTTCTTTATGTTTTGATACAGTATCTGGATACAAGACTTGCAGCTGTATTTTTGATGATCTAAAAGTTACAGTTTAACATCTAATACCATTTCAGTATAGCTTTTAAAAAGCCTTTTGCTTTAAATTAGGTAACCAAAAATTATCTGACCCACATCCCTGTTTTTGAGAATGTATTTACTCTCTCTCTCTCAATTATATTACAATACTGTGGTGTTGATAAGCCAAAATTTTAGTCAGTATACATATGCATTGGATGATGGTTAGGCTGTGAAAAGCACACAAAGGAAATGCTTAGTTGCTAATAATCTGTAATAAACTCTGTTCTGCCTTGTGCTCCAGAAGTGCTCTGTGGGACTATCTTAGCAGACTCCTTATCTGTGCTGAGACATAAATTTCATTTGATTTTCCAGTGGTGTGCTACTGCTTAGTAACATAATATTTGAAATCACTTTTCAGTTCTGTTTTGACCCTGTAAAGATCTTTCCGTGTGATTTATGTTGCTGCAGGAGCCTGGAAGAGAGGAGCAGCAGAAGAGTGTTACATAGCTCTCTGCTGAGTTTAAGGTGCTCACTGCAGCCAACTTTTAAGCTTCCCAGGCTGTTGATTCTAGATATTAGATTGTCTTTGGCTCATTTCTGATTTCACCTGTGCAATTGCATTGACATTTTTCTGGTGTATACTATAGAGAGTTAAATCTTGGGTAGCTTGAGCCTGGAAACTGAGGGACCAAAGTGGATAGACCACTTCTTGCTGGTAGATGGCTGCTACCAGATTGGGGGAAGAACTGGAGAACATGTTTTTTTTCAGCCCTGATTTGTACAATCCCAGGCTTGTAATCCCTCACCCATACTTAGGATGTCTCAGGTCAAGGGAATAGGATTGATTGAGGCACTTGATGCTTATCCCGCAGCAATGAAAAAAGCAGTAAGAAGGGAGAGAGTAGTTTGGTACTAGAAGATTAATTTTGTTTTAGATTGCTTTTGCTCTGAGCATTGTTTTGCCACTTTTGCTTCAGCTCCGTTACACTGCACAGAAAGCTGTGTTGCCTTATTACACTCTTAATCTTTATGGCTCTCCACCCACCTGAGCTGTCAGCCCTTTGCTTTAGGAACGGTTTAGCTTTACTTAGTGTATTATTCTTAATACTTGCAAACACTTGTAGCCAGCACTCACTTGAGTTACAATGTACTTTATCACAGAACTGCTCAGCTGCTACTTCTCAGCACAGTCTGGGAGGATGTTTTGGTATTTTAGAGCCTACAGCACAAAACAGTTAACACAGGGAGATGCTTTAAAGTGACAAGTAATCTCTGCTGTGTTTTTCTAACCTTATCTCGTCTTTCTCTGAATTCAAGCACAGTGAACAGAAAATGTCCTGGATATTGAATGCTTATGATGATAAATGGGACCGTTGAGCAAATTTTATCTCACTGCTGTTATTGTGGGAAACCAGGCATTTTACTTTCCCTCTCAAGGCACTATTCATAAGGCCACAGACTGTTACAACAGTTTTCAGAGTTAAACAGATCATAGTTTTATTTTTATTTTTACAGTTGCATGAAATTGAAAGAAGATTGTGATTAAAAGCTTCTGAGCCATTTCAAAATTTCATTTCAAATAGCTCTTGATAGTCTTTGGAGCTCCACCCAGTGCCACTTGTAGCTTTCAGCATGCTGTCTGCTTTGGTTGAGAAGTGAAGCCAGTGTTTAAGAAAAAACAAAAAAATGTTCATTCTACCATCGCAGTAAGAATTCCTACCAGTGTCTCTGAAAGAAAAACTCATTTGCAGTTATTTTGCTTTCAAAAAAAAATGAGGAAAACAGAGGTTTCTCATAGAACAGCCTGTTCTCTGTCATTTAAGTTATCACTTAAAGTCTCTTAATAAAGTACAGAAAGCTTGCTAAAGGCAACAGGTTTAGTGATATAGACAACAAGTTGCTCAGAAAAGAATGAACAAATACAGTATTTGTTATAGTTTAATGGCTCTAGTGTATGAGTTTCCAAAGGCTCATGGAAAGCAAAATATAAAATTACTGCTGTCTCTCAGGTCTGTGAGTGGTCCAAACTAAACTGTCCCTTGATATTGTGTGTTTTTTAATATTGATACATATATTTTTTATGTGTGTCTATATATATAAGAAGCACTTTCAAAATCATTTATGAGGAGAAGTTGGCTGCAGATAGGGGACACCTGCAGATGCACCTGTGTTCTCTGACAATCCTTTTTGAAGCAAACAGCTGAGTAAAATTTAGGAAAATCAGCTCAGTTCTGCTAAGCTCAGCTCCTCCATTTGTTCCGGGCATTTAGAGCTGGGGAAGATGCACAGATTATTTAACCTGGATTCCCCTCCCTTGGATCACTGCCAAACAGCAACAAAGACAGGACAGAGATCTACTGTGGTTCAGAATGATTTGTGCCATAGTCATAAAAGAAATGAAAATATCAAGAGTGAAGGAATGGCTTTCAAAATATTGTGCCTTTTATTAAACTATCCCAGAAAGGAAAAATAAATGTCAATTAATGCAGTAAAATAGGTTCTTATCTTTTTAAACATTTTAAAAGTCAACCACCACTATTTGCCTGCTAAGGATCTCCCTCAAAATGAATTATAGATCTGAATATGTATGTTCTGTATAATATTTCACAGACAAAGGATGGCTTCCTTAATACTGCAGGAATTATTTGACAATTAAGGTTTTTTTTAAAATATTTCTCTGAAGCTTGAGAATGTTTATGTCTTTGAAACTTCTGAATTAATATTGACAGTAATACAGAGCAACCACTGCAAGTACATTTCAATCTCCGTTGAAATACCATAATTCTTGTTTACCTTAACTGATGTGTTTTGCATAATGTAAACTACAGTGAGCAAACCCAGTGTAGTTAGTGTCAGGCTCTTTTGGCTGCTCCCATTTTCCCCAAAATAAAGGTGTTTCGACTTTTGTGGATTAGTTATTATAAAAGTGCCTACTATGTGCTTTTTCCAGTTTTGACTAACTCAGATAGATTGCCAGGATTACATAGAAAGATTTATTTTCTGTTTTAATTGTGATCATTACATACAAGTTTTTAAGTTCAATTTAAAACAATTTATTTAAAGTAGGAAATAAGTACCCAAGCCTTGTATATGAAAGCAGATCTAGTTTTGTAAAATATGCATAGAAGTATTTCATTGACTTTAAAATTAAAGAAGTTATAACATGTATATTTGGGAGGCGTTTTATATTTGTCTGCATTTTCCAAGAGCCATAATAAATCTATTGACATGCTGCAGAGTAATTTGGAAAAAATTATAAAACTGTATTGAACAAATGCTGACAGGAACAAATGATATTAAGAGAGTTACTGTTTCAAAGACAGATCTGAATATTTCTTTGCAGAATTACAGAGATTTCTATGTTCCAATTAAGAGGGTTTTTTTTGTCTGGTACTTAATTGCCCCATATTAAGTTGATTTATATTATGTCACTCAGGTTATCTTACTTGGTGTTCACTGTAAAATGTCTTTTAAAGGTATCTCTGGAGTGTTCAGGCATATTTCTTGGACACCGAAATTATCCATTTCTTTTAACATTTGCTCTTGGGGCCTCAATCTGAGATGGAACAATTTTTTTATTGAACTATAATTAACAGTTTGAAATCCTTGTTGAACGTGTACCAAAATTTTATGTACTGATTCTGCATAAACTTTATTAAAGCATAATGCCTCCCGGCTGAGAACTGTTCAGCTCTGCATATGCGGGAGCTTACTGAGCGATGACCTGTATGTCCTTATGTGCCCCTATATGACTCATCCATATCTGTAGCACAGACTCTCATTTCTAGACTATGGTTTTGTGATATCTGGGACTGCTTTGGACATGCTGATGGGAAGGTAATATCTCGCTTATCTAATATGTGGCGTGGCTACATTTCCTCCAGTGGAAAGGAGCTGCCCATTTATATTGACCTGAAACAGAACAAAATCAATCACTTGCAAACCTAAACTGAAGCTGTGAATGGGAAAAATGCAAGCTGAGCTTGCTTGTGAAAATACAAAATTTTGACATTACTTCAGTGTTCAGTGATCAGAGAATCAGGAACTTGACAGCAGTGCCCTTGACCTGAATTTCAAAATTTGTCATCATTTTCTCTGAAGTAAATGCTTCTTTTCTTCCAAGGCATTTCTCCAGTAGAGAAAAAGTCAGAGAGAGTGAACATGGGCACATCCTAAACACAGGTAAACACAAGTAGATTTAATTACAAGAACCACATGAACTCCAAATGAGAGGCAGTGAACATGTAGCACATAGGCAAGTGTCTTCTCTGAAAATACAGTCTCCTGCTGCTTGAGAGGGAAGATCTGCCAGAGGAACAACTTTGTTGTGTGCAATTCCTTTTGCCTAGAATATGGCAAAAGCCACCTGTTACATAAGCATCTGGTAATACATTTCAAAGCAGTTTTCTTAGAAAAGAAGTTCAAATTTGTCATTGTAGTAGTTTGACCCTGGCTGAATGCCAGCTGCCCACCAAAGCTGCTCTATCACTTCCCTCCTCAGCTGAGCAGAGAAGAGAAAACAAATGAGCAGCTCATGGGGCAACGGTAAGGATGGGGAGAGATCATTCACCAATTGCTGTCATGGGCAAAACAGATTTGACTTGGAGAAATGAATTGAATTTGTTGGCAATCAAATCAGGGCAGGATAATGAGAAGTAAAACCAAATCTTAAATACGCATGCCCCCCACTCCTCCCTTCTCATGTTTAACTTTATTCTCAGTTCTCTACCACCTCCTCCCAGCAGCACAGGAATATGGGGAATGGAGGCCGTGGTCATTCCATCACATGTTGTCTCTGCTGCTCCTTCTTCCTCAGGCAGAGGACTCTCACACGTTTCCCCTTTTCTAGCGTGAGTTCCCTCCCATGGAAGACAGTTCTCCATGAACTTCTCTAACATGGGTCTGTCTCAAAGGCTGCAGTTCTTCATGAACTGTTCCACCGTGTGTCCCTTCCATAGGGCGCAGTCCTTCAGGAACAGGCTGCTCCAGTGTGGGTCTCCCGTGGGGTCACAAGTTCTTCCAGCAAAGCTGCTCCTGCATGGGCTCCTGTCTCCATGGATCCACAGGTCCTGCCAGGAGCCTGCTCCAGTGCGGGCTTCCCGTGGGGTCACAGCATTCTTCAGGCATCCACTGCTCTGGCAGGGGTTCCTCTGGGGGCTGTAGGTGAATATCTTCTCCAGCATGGACCTCCATGGGCTGCAGGGGAACATGTCTCAATGCTCTCTTCATCACAAGCTGCAGGGGAATCTCTGGGAGGATCTCCTCCCCCTTCTTCACTGATCTTGGTGTCTGCACAGTTGTTGCTCTAATATAGTCTCATTTCTCCCTCCAGCTGCTGTTCTACAGCAGGTTTTTCTTACTCTTCTTAAATCTGTTATCGCAAAGACACTACCGCCACTGTTCATAGGCTTGTCCTTGGCAAGTGGTGTGTCTGTCCTGGGGTTGGCTGGCATTTGTATCTGTCAGACACAGGGGAAATTCTAGCAGTTTCTCCCCTGTAGCCCCCTGCTACCAAAACCTTGCTGTGCAAAGCCAATACAGTCATATACCATTTAGATGTGAATGTACAATTAATTGCAGGAATCCAGTTTAGATGGTCTGGTGTAGCCCATGTATCAGCCGCTAGAAACGGGTGAAGACAGAACTAATTAGGAATGAGAATGCCTGATTGGTGCCACTCATATTTTTTTTCCAGTTTTCATCTAGTGTGAGCTTTCTGCTTTTCCCAAGTAATTTTGAAATCTAAAAGTGTAGCTGTTATGTCATAATTATCGAGTAGTTGTGTAGGTAATGTTCTATGAAACACAAACTGAGAGTTTGTCTTTATCAACAGACAGCACCCTGCAAGTGTGTTATGGAAAAGACAAATACTCATGTTTTGTGTACCTGAATGTATACATAAAGAAGAGTCTTATGGGGGATCTGATACACTTCTAAAACATCCATTTCTGTTTGTTAACTGAGGCTGCTGCCTTTGTGACCGAGAAACAAGCTCTGCTCCAAAGATATATTGGAGATATATCAGAGATATATACCTGTGCACAACCAAAATATCCCAAAGATATCTCTATGCACAACCAAATATTTTAATATACATTCGACATGGTTTGTATAGGGCTGCTGCCCTCCAAAACCTTGGCATCTCTAGGTTAGCCTTAGCTCTATCCAGATTATAATTAATAGCTTGATTTATGTGAAGTTTAAGCTTCAAGGCCATAGCTAAAAATTTACAGGAATCAGGTTATCAGATACACAGAGTTCTGTTGCTTTGCAAATAATACTGATTCATTGGAGAGCAATGATTCTATAATGGTAATTTATCTTAAAATTTCATGTTGTTATGCTATGTGTTTTGTGAATGCATACTGTTATGGAAAGGTACAACATTGTTCATTTCCATCAAGAGTCTGGATGGAAGCTCTGAAGCTACTTATGAAGTCAAGAAAGCTGCACAGAAAAACAGATATATTTATAAAGGTGCTTCTTAGAAGGTTTGAAAGTGCTTTAAAAATGGGTGGATCCAACTCTGTTAGATTTCAGCTGTAGGCCGAAAATATGTATGATGTTATCACAGATGACAAAATGTTGAGGGATCCTCAAGGAGGATGTCAGTAAATTCTATCATTTTATTGATAAATGGGTCAGCTTGCCAAGGCACTTAGAACAGCTCAGGAGCGTTACGTGTTAAAGAGCTGGAAACAGTAATGATGTCTTCAAGGAGACAAATGGACAAATATACAGGAGCCTGCAAAGCCAGACCATAATAATGGAATCAATGACTTGACTAAGATAAAGTACATGATGGACGAAAAGGAAGAGGGTTGTTAAGTTCTTTTCATTGTCAGTTGAAAATGAGTCTGGAATGGATCTTTTGGTGAAGAAGTCAGTAATGTCTCCAGTGAGAAACATACAATTTGCCTTCTCTCAGAACTGGAAGTCCATCATTCAGTTGCAGTGTCAGTAAAGACAGTGATGTGCTCTAAATCTCTGTTCTTAAATCATAGGTCTGTGTTCTGGGCATTGTGGCTGATGACAAATAGTAGAGCTTGAAAGCTCTTGCTTCTTAAGGAAGAAAATGCCAGGGTTAGATTTTAGGAAAGCTAGAATGGACAGAAATATGACATGGGGAAACAGGTCACATCACTGTCTGTCCAGAGGCAGGGAAAAACCTGAAGGGAATTATAACAGATAAGATGGACCAACTGCCCTTTTGGTAGGCTTGTGCTGTTGCCATTGACGTACACCAGCACAGTTCTGACTGGTCATAAAGAGGACAAAAGTATTTCCATTACCTCTAAGTTACTTGCTGCTTTGACCAGTAAAAAAGATCAGCTGTGTGAATATTCATTTGTAATAGCTCCACTACTGTTGAATTAAACAAGCTGTTCTATGCATGGGAGTATGAGGAGGTATCTCAGCCTATGCATTTTATAGAACTCCTGAGACAAGGTTTGGAATACTCCTGTGGGAAGAAGAAAGAGAAGGTCAAAAAGGTGTGTAAGTATTAACACAACCTACTGAAATAAGGAAACAGTTTAACCCTCAACAGAAAGCTGTTATGCCTTGACGTGAAACCTGGCAACCATTTAGCAAGATGTGGAAAAACTTGCAGGAATCTGAAGATGCTGTAGCTGAGTGAAACCACAGGGAGTGCTGGGTGGGCAGAATGTGATTGCTGTTTGGACTGTTGCCAGGAGTTCTGCTTAATGTTTCTTTATCTGTCTCCCAGTAGCTTGACAAGTAAAACGGGAAGTGATTCTGCCTTATGGAAAAAGAAAACTTAAAAAATTATTCCCCTATCACTAATGTAAATTATAAAAGCATGTTATATAGAGAAAGAGACTGTTTTAAAACACCAGTTCCCAGTCTTCATTATTTTCGTGAGCTGTGGCATTGTGAAGAGATGAAACTTCAGGGAGCTGTATTCCTGCTGTTGCTTTTAGTGAGTTTAAGTTTTATAAGGAAAATAGAAGAAAAAAATAAGTACTGAGAACCTTAGGTACATAGAAAATTATGTCACCTGCAAACTTGTACAAGTGAAGATGTTATTTTAATCTTACTGACTATTTTGGCTGCTCAGTCCACTTCCAGGTTCTTTCAGAATGCCTGGCATTTCTAAATATGATCCTGAAAATTACTGAATATTGGTATTGGTCAGATAGTCTCACTTTCTGGGACTGATACTACTGACCCTAGTTCAGTAATTATATGCTGCATAATTCAGTTGTAAATAGAAGTTTTTCTTGCTGTTGATGTTCCAGTCTTTGATACATTTTCTATTTTCATATATCCCACCAAATAATAATTTTAAAAAGCGTGATTATTGTATAATGGGGGTTAACTAGCTATCATATTTCTTATAAACTCACCAGGGAGCTTGCTGCTTACTCTATTTCATGTTTTCATACAAGGTCTTTTTCATTTATCATTTGCCAGATTTTCAGAAATTGAATTCCAGAACTGTCTTGTTTTCCTCCTTGTTAACCTCTTTGAGTTTTCTGCGCTGATGAGTTTCCATGTTACTTTCTCATTTCTATTAGATACAAATTTATCAAAATCCGTATAATTTTGTAACAGACAGCCCTGTAGTTCTTACACCTTTTCCCTGGTTAGAAACTAAGTTTTAGTGCTTACAGTTGCCTAATAGTATTTACCTCTTCAGGTAAGGTGGAAAAACTGAGGCTGAGAGGTTAAAAGCAGGGCTTAATATTCTACTTTGAAATGAAGCAGAATCAACTTTACTTCTTAAATTAAAAGAAAAAAAGGTCTGCTGAACGTACAGAAACCTTCATATTTTGGTTTGGATTCTCTGCTTCCACAGAAAGGAAATGCATTTTCAGCTGTATTTTTATAGAGTGGTAGCTAGTGACTAGTTAAATTAATCAGAAGTGTCTATTCTGCATGATTATCCTGGGGATATATTCTATTAAGTGAATGCTTTTTCTATTTTAAGGTGAGATCTAGAATATGACTAAATACTGTCTGTAAAACTTACTGTATTTTGTAAGCTTTTACTCACCTCTTCTACTCTGTATTTTCTAGATGGTTTTACCCTCTTATGTAGTGTTCTTTTTGAAATCTGGACTTAATCTTGGTGCTAGTGAAGAAGGTTACGAAATTTTTCAGTTAAAAATATCAAACCTAGAGTTCTTTGAGAAGAAATTCAAGAACAAATAAAATTAAATCCATGTGACATCCCACATAGCTAGTAAATCCTCAGGGACTGAAACTTAAACATAGAAGTAAATACTAACTTCAAGTAAAGTTTTCTCTGCTCAAGTGCTGGTGCTAATGGAGAACTGGAATTTGAGAAGTATTCCACTGCTCCAGGAGTGTTCTCTCTCTGAACTCTTCTAGAAGGAGGCAGGATTCTGGTGAGGCCAAAATTTGATAAGATTTGAAACAAAAGGGAATTTTGATGTTTGTCAATAAGAATGGTGAGCTTAGACTGATTTCAAAAGAGCTACTGTGTCTACTGTGTCTAATGTAGAATATTATGGTTTTTTAAGCCACTTCTTTGTGAGGAGTTTGGAAGGAGACTGTTCTCCCATTTGCCTGGTATTTGGAACATCTTCTGAGGCCTCTAGCATTCAACAAGGTTGTATCCACAACACCAAATTTAGATGAAGCAGAGCTCCAATTCCACCTGGAAATTATCGTGTTCCTGGAAGTTAGTTAAAATGAACTGTCAGAAGTCGGGCACTGTTTACGTATTTTTAAGTATAGCTCAGTAGCTGAAGAAACTCCTGGTGACATTTATTAGCTAATCATTTTATTTCAGCCTTTCCTGCAAAGGCAAAGCATGCATTCCTGATACATAACAATGAAGAAGTCAAGTGGGGCTCTTTTCAACAGTACTGATACTGTTTAAAGTACCAATACTTAGTACAGTGCAGTGTCACTGTTGAATGACACTCCTTTCCCAACTTACATTCAGATAATTTACAATGCACCTGAATGCCTGATTAAATCTTCAAAAATAATTCTCAAAAGAACCCATAATAATTTTTTACAACAAACTGATCATCTTGAAGAAAATGCAAGTCACAGAAAAAAGAATTTCACATAAAGACATTATCTTAATCTCACACGCTTCTCTCTTTATGCAGAAGTGACTTGCCAATCCAATTTTAGCCATTCCGCTAAAAATTGCCAGTACTTTGGATTACCTGGTGTTTGCATTCAAATGAACAAATACTGAATGTTTTTGAAAGTTAGGCAATCATTTAGGGTGTCCATCTGAAGACTTTGGAGCTTGTTTCTCCTCTTGTAAGCTTAAAAATGATAGTGATGTTCCCTTAGTAGTTATAGCTTTGCTTTAATTACTTTCTGAGGTATTATAGTAATGCACCTGAAGCGTTTGTGGTGATAGCTCAACACTGTAGGCAAGGACCCGAACCTATTGAAGCTAATATGAAAACTCTCCTTGGCTTCAGTGGTGCAGAACTGGCCTGCAAATGAATAAACCAGCCAGCTGGATATATTGTAGAGAAATAATTATTGCAGACTCTCTGAAAGTTCCTCATTAACATTATTGCATGTGAACTTTGCAAGCAAATGCTTGAAGCTAATCTCTGATAGCTGTTTGTTAGACAAGGGAATTAATAACTGTGGTTTCTGGTTCATGCAAGGGGTTTTTTAGTGGATTTTTTGTCCTTTCTTTGAAGACTTTAGTCAGTATAAATGATTTAAAGGCTTCACTCCACTAGATGGGGAAAAGATGCTTATAGGGAAGTATTTGCTTACACTCTGCAGTTATTGATATGATGTACTATTTTTACACTTGGGTAAGTATAGATTTTGAATAAAAGAATTTAATTAACACTGCATAAATGTTCCTCATAAGGGGAAAATTCTCTATTTCTATTTCATTAATACCTCATGCTTTTAGCAGTTAACTAATTTAATTTTACTCCTGGTGTTTAAGGTCTGTGCTTTTCTTTCCTCTTCTCTTTCAGTCTTTCTGTCTTTTAAAGAGGCTTTGTTTGTGTTTTATAGTTGGGAAGAGAAAATCAGACAGATATAAAAGAAAGGGAAAAGCACAAAGCGTTTTTTTTCTTTAGTTGGACTTTGTATAATACACAGTGGACATGTGTCTATGACTGTGCAAAAAAGGTATGTAAGGTGAAAAAATGAGATTTTTTTAATGATCTCTGAGATTTAAAGGCTACAAATCCTATTTTAAAAAGTAAGCTAAGGGGAAAATTAGTTATTTTAAATGATTAAAGCTAGGTAGGATCAGTCACATTATAAAAACAATCCTTACACATGCCAACAACCATGCTCATTTAATTTGGCTTACTAAGGAAATTGAGTGTTTCGGGAATCAAAATCCCCTGTGAGATTTGTTTTTGTTTGTTTATTTTTGTGTGCAGTACAATAGGATTTTGTATAAAATGCTTAAATTCAGGATACGAAGTGAATGAAATGATGTGGCAAATGTTCAAAGTCAGTAAAAAGTATCTGTTCATATTGTGTGAGCACTAAGGGTTTTAGTGTGAGAAGTGCAGTTTGAGGCAAACAGTTTTTCAATTTTCTTTCTTCCACTTGTATTAAAGGTTGCCATGAAGGAATTTTAAGTGCCTGGTTTCAGTCTTTGGTAGTTTTCAATATTTTTCTTATAAAGCTGGTACAATTTTTAACAATTTCAGGTTATTCCATTCAGATCTTACTGTGATCCTCAGCTTTGGATCTTGCATATTTCTAACTTGTTCTTGATTATCATCTTTCTCCATTTCTACTGATTTATGCTATTTTTCATTCACTGAACTTTGTGAAGTGCTAAATTATTTTTTTCTTATCATGCAGATAATTTTCAGTGTTTCAAGAGCATATTTTTTTTGTGGCCTTGCCCCAAGGAAGAAGTTTTAGACAGTATTTTGGAAGTCATAGAGCAGACTAATGTGATCTGATAATTATATTTCAAGAATCCAGAATTATACCTTAAGGGAGCTCCAGTACAAACTTTGTTCATATATACTTGTCTTTGATGGTAAGATTGGATTAAAAAAATAAGAAAAAGCATTGAAAGAATACGGAAAATTGATTCTCCTTGAAGATCATTAATGTTTTCTAAAAAGAAGATCAAAATTAACATAAAAATCTCATTGTTAAATCATGCTTTGTTTTGAATAATAAGATCTTTATCAGTACAAGAAAAATTCTCATAATAATAAGACCTTATTCTTATTTTCATCTGAAACTGGAAAGCATTCAATGGCAGGAAAACAGACAAAGAAAAAGAAGGAGGGAAAGAAGACCTTGAAGATAATAATATGGATTGCATGGAACCACCAGCTGAAGGACAGATTCATACTATCCTGAAATCTAAAGAAAAGAGGTTGCAAAGGAGCAGGCGAGGAGAAGGCGAGTCAACCAAAACTACAAGATAATGTTTAATTCATAAGTATTTTCTGTCCAGTATTTGACTACAGTATCTTTTGAGTGAATGAAGTTGGTATATAAAAGGAAACTTAGGCAGCAAAATGAAGAGGGAATGTGAAACTTGCACTGCATCTAAACCACTCAAAAAGAGTGGAAAAGGTCCAGTTTGTAGGTTTTACAAAACATTTGAACCGTTTGTCTTCAAGGATGCCATAATTACCAGTCTTTGTTAATTATCTGGTTCACTTCAAAAATGCGTGGAACAGAACTATATTCACAGAGTCATCGAGGCTGGCAGTGACCTCTTGATATCATCTAGTTCAATCCCCTGCTAAAGCACAGTCAGCTAGAACAGGTTGTCTGGGACCATGCCCAGTTGGGTTTTAAATATCTCCAAGGATGGAGACTCCACAACTGCCCTGGGATACCTATGCCAGTGTTCTACTGTCTTTACAGTCAAAAAGTGTTCAGAAAGAATTTCATGCTCTTCAGTTTCTGCTTATTGCCTCTTGTCCCATTAGTGGGCACTACTGGGAAGAGTCTGGCTCTTTCATCTTCACTCCCTCCCATCATATATTTTTACACTTTGATATGATCCTCCTGAACCTTCTCCAGGCTGAACAGTCCCAGCTCTCAACCTCTCCTCATATGAAAGATGCTCCCTCCTATCCCTTAGTCATCTTCGTGGCCCATTGTTAGCCCATTCTTAGCCCTGACCTCACTTCAGTAAGTCCATATCTTTCCTGTACTAGCACTCCAGATGTGACCTTACCAGTGCTGAGCTGAGGTGAAGGATCACCTCCTTCAACTTGCTAGCAGCACTTTTCATGATACAGTTGTATGTGCAGTTTGAGTGTTCCATTACCCAGTCCTCCTTCACCAAGGGTAAGTCTTCTTCTTACAGACTTGCCTGCTGGTCTCAGGGGCCTTGGATTCCTGCAGGCTGATCGTATCAGTAGAGATTGAGGCAAAGAGGGTGTTGAGTACCTCAGCCTGTCAGTGTCGTTTGTTAGCAGGGCCTCTGGCAACGTGCAGGCTAATGCTGTACTGCTTACTGCTTGTGTCTCATTGAGAATCTGGAAAAAACTGCCTCCTGGCTCACTTGGTTCTCATCTGCTGGAACAGTTGCTGTTCATGGTGATGGCTGTTGCAGTTAATTGTTTAAATAGAATGAATAGGGGCCCAAAGAAGAAATTTCTGCAGTGTAGGCTTGACTGTACCTGTTCCATGTCACTCAAGATCTCTTCAGTGATGGTTGGATTGGGAGTGGAAATACTGGTTTGACAGCAGTCTCTAAATAATCTCATTATCCCAGCCCACTGAGAGGAACAGTCCCAAAGTATCCCAGACATGTGTGCAGTTAATGTCTTTGAGGGACACCAGTGTTTTAACATCTATTTCATTTTGAAGTGGGTCTCATTTCAGCCAGTTATCCAGGGTGCTGCCAAAGCCCACGTGTGAGCTGTGATAAATGAGTACAACTTGCCTCAAAATCCATTTGTGTTTTTTTTTGCTTGGATCCCTTTTCAGAATATGATGGGTGGCCTACTTTTGTGGGGATGAAATATTATTTTCCTGTTCTTTTGTGACATTATGGGTCTTGTAAACTGTTGCATTGTCTTTTGGAATAGGTGGCATTATTTGGATGGATATTAATTATTTTCAGGCTGCTGATACATCACCTCTGCATGATCTATATTTGTCTCTTGAATGTTCCTCATCTCTAGCTAATTATAGGTGGTCTTGAGGGAATCAGCTTCCTAAGTTAAATAGACTAGTGTGACACACAGAGTGTTTCTGAAGTGTGTTCAGATGATTCATGTCACCTTCTTGCACTTTTGCAAACCAGATTTTTTCATGGTTCTGTGGTGGGCGCACGCTAATGCTGCTACCTACTCTCTCATTTGGGAGCAAGGTTTCCAAATCCCCTTGCCCTGAAAACATGTAAATTCCTTTCTCTTTTGTTTCCAGGCTTGTGGAGCAAATTTTTTATTTTGTTTCTTCTTTCAGAAATGTCATTTTTTGTGTCTTTTTTTTTTGTCAGTTAATATTTTTCCTCTGTTCTATCTATTGCATTTTTTTTAAAAATGGATATAAGCTCTTCAGCAGATTCTGTGGTTACTGTTACATCAGTTATTGAAAGTGCGAAGGGGAAGAGCTTGGTTTTTTTCTGGTTGCCTATTTTGCTTATCTGAAAAAGTCTCCATCTTTTTTAACTTTCTCTTCCCCCCACCTGCCAGCCCCTGGAAACTGGAAACATGAGAAGCCTTGTCTGAGCATTGGATTAAGAGCCAGGAAGTCCTTACACTTTCTTTCCGTGACTCACTGTGTGTGTCCTTGGGCAATCTGTTAATAGTAACAGATAAAAGCTGTGCATAGCTTTTGGCTGAAAAATTAAAAGCAGGGTGCATGATCCAAGGAGATTATTTCAAATTTAAATCAAAGCATGGCAAAAGAGGACAGGAAAGAGAGGCTGCAGAAGATGAGTACTGGGGGAACAGTTTGTTTATGAGCTGCATAAAATGGCTGTGAATGGAGATTGCTGTTGCTTACAGTAATTTCTTCCTTGTTGAGTCCTTTGGTTCCATCACATTGCAGGCATATGCTGAGGTCATAGATGCACACACATCCCTCAGTTTCAGAGCTGGTATGTTCTTATTTTAAAAGAAGTAGATAAATAAGAGTGATGGAAGAGGAGAGGGTGCACTCTTTGGTAGATGAACCTACGCTTCACTTTGTAAATCCAGCACTCCAAGGGTTTTCTTGGAAGATTGGTTTGGTGATTGTGTTTAAATGTGTGTAAATGCCTGAGGTTTTTCTGTTTGCTTGCTTTACTTTTTTCACATTTCACATCTTTAAGGATGTGATCTCTTCCTCACAGTTTAGTACAAGCAACAGAGATCTCTGGAGAGAATAAAGGTTTGGAGTTTCTAGGTAGTGTCATTTGGAGGCCTGGCAAGACAGATGGAATCATTTACCTATATTTCCTATGATAAATCAGACAGGAAAATAACTTCCAAAAGTAACAGAATATGATATAATAGAGAAAGTTGCCTTCTATGTTGCTTGTGTGACTTTTCTGTATAAGGCTGAATACTGTGGAAAGCTCTTTATAGAACTTGCTGCTTTCAGAGTGTATTTGCAGACATTTTAATACCATGTCCATTCAGTGTTCTTTCATGATGCTGCTTATACATGTATTTTGACTATTTTAATACAATAATATATTAGGTCCCATTGCTGTGGTATTGAGGGCTGTAGTTTTATATTCAGCAGCAACCTATTTGATCTGGTTTAAGAGAGCCCTTCCATCTCCTCTGGCATCTTGTTCGTGTAATCCTGTCACTTCCTCCTGCTCCTTCGGCATTATGCAGTGATGATGCAGCTGTGCCAACACAGTGGGGAGGAAGTTTGCAAGACCATTTGCTTATTGATTAACCTTCCACCAAAGAAATTCATACTTCTGTGGTGAAATACATTAGTGAAGGCTACTAATGTTCTTGTATAATCTTTCATATTTCATTTGGGGAGGAAAAAAGGTTGTGCTTGGAATGAGTGTTTGGATTTGAATTATTAAATACTTGAGTATTTTTTTTCCTGTTTTTGAATAGTCATGGTTTATTGTGAAGAAGTATGTTAGGGTTCTGAGATTCAGAATCTTCTGGTGATGCTATGGTGTGCAAAAGGTCATTGTTTCAAAAGGTAAGTCCTTCCCCTGCAGTGGAGGTTGCTGTCCTGATGCCAGAGTGTGGCCAGTCAGACCTCTGCTTGAGAGTGTCAACTTGCATTTCCCACTGTTGCTACTCTTTTAACATGCTGGGATAGGAATCTGATGAAAGGACTCTTTCAGAAAGGGTTTAGCTCTGTATTCTGTGCTGTCAGATGTTTGTCCTAGCCTTTGTGATCAGTTTTTTACCCCATAGACTTGCAGTATTTGTTGTGGTTTATAACAAGAACCACGTGGAATTCTCGTGTTTCATTAAATTTAGTCTCCTGCTATTGCAGATAACGTCATATATCATCGATTAGACAAGCTCCAACTTAAAATCTCTTTGGTTTCTTGTACAGCCCTTCCTTTTGGAAGGCCAGTTCATTTTCTTCAGAAATTACCATTAATTGATGTATTCATCAAAATTTTCTAGTTCTGCCCTGATAGAGAGTAAGTATTTAAAGTTGTCTGATGCCTGTCAGGGGCACGCATAAGCCATTTATGAGTCTAGATTTGACTCCCATAAGCACTTCACCACATGAATAATTGCCTTCCTTGGACAAGAGAACTTTTCCAGTGTGTGTACGGAATCAATGATACAGGCCTAAGTTCAGCTTCTGAATAACCATGTTCTTGCTGATGAATTCATTAGAATCAAAAGGACATGTGAATTTGTCTCAGGTCAAAATTGTTTTCGTCAGTATTGTTTTCAAGGAGGTAATTCTCTGTCATCAGTCATTTTTAAATCTTTCTTACTGTCTTGCTAATTTAATGGACTTTTCTCTCATGGGTGACTGCTGACAAGAAATAGTTGGAAAGGATGCAACTTAAATATACTGAAGTCAAAGTTAATTGTATTGAACCTTCTTAAAATGCAAGAATCATACAATACCAGGAAAAAAAACATCTAGCTTGCAGAAATTACATTACTACATTTATTCTGTCAGTTGTTCTACAGGCAAGCTTTTCCACAGGGAAAGACATAAGAGACTTCAATATAGTCTAGACAACCATTTTGGTTTCTTATGAGATCCTCAGTCTAACTTTCGACTTTTGAGATTCAACCATGCTGAGAATTCCCAGAGCTGAGGACTCATGCTGCCCTTGGAGAGTCTTCCCAGTATTTCTGAAGTTAGATTTTATTAATTTTGTACATCATGTCCTACTCTTATAAGACACCGTCTGGAGTATGGCAATAAACAAAGTAATAATAAACCTCATACATCTTGCAACACTTACTCCCCCATAAGTCTTTGCTTTTAAAAGTCTTTGCTTCATTTACTTTTACTTTGTAGGAAATTAATAGTATAGCTTGATGCAGGATTGGTGTTTGAGCACAGTCTGCTTTCAAAAAAAAAAACGCTTGAGAGATGTTATCTTCAATTATCTTATTGTTGAGGGAAAAATATTCTAAAAATGGTAAATATTGTATTTTCTTATGAAGCTTCAAGGTCAGGAACTGTTCTTTTTAGCAAGAAAACATCTGTTTTCATGAATTTGAAACTTGAAATGGATGGTTTCAGCTTTTGTTCTGATTTCAGCTGGCAAAAGAATGTACTCAATCCCTAGAAACAAAAATCAGTTTGACCTAGTAATGGTTATAGGGATCTTAGAGACCAGAAATCCACGCTGTAAAAATACCTGATAAAATTTAGGAGCTCAAATCTCACCAAGAGTGGCCTTAAACTCCTACAGCCTTTAGAGGCTTTGAAAATGTTTTATTGCCCAACCAGTATTAGGCAGCATTTATTGAATGCCTGGCCTTTTAATAGGCATCATGAGATTGTACAAGAATGGCATGACCTGGGACCAAAGGACAGCCCTGCTCAGTCTCTGTCCCACTGGGAATGAGTCTTAGTAAGACATTTTCCTAAGTATCTCTTAGTTGTTGTGATTTTATGTTTTTTTTTCTGCCTGTCTCTCTGTTTCACAGGATACAAATGAATGCCTTATATAAATTATATTTTTTCCTTCATCTTCTTGGTTAGTGCTTTTATTACAGCCATATCATCTTCTAAACACCTGTTCCTGTTTTAACTCAATTCTAATCTCTTGCCAAAAGCAGAACTCTGGTAGGAATGCAGTAGTCCCAATAAGGTGTTAAAATAAAATAGTAGTTGATACTTAAATACCCATTTATATACACAAACAAATTAATTCTCATATCTCATGCAGGGAGGTATTTATTCTCATTCCAGTTTTAAATGCCAGGAAGCAAAGAGAGAATTTAAGCAGCTAATTTTTCAAACTTGCTTTTTTTCGTTTAAGTTTTCAAAAGATAACCTAATAAAGACATCTCTTCAACCTATCTAGTTTCAAAATGTTACTTAACAGTGCCACGTTCTCCTTTAATCTCCTCTACCTCATTTTTTCAAGTTATGGTCGATTTGACTGTTTGGGCTATATGATGTGAGCATATAACCAAATACCCCTGATTAGAAAATATCATTTATTTCTGTTCTGTAATTCATGCATTCTATATCACGGTACCTCTGCCCTCTCCCCACATCTTACTGTTCTTTCAAATCATATGTCAGGTAGTGTTTGGGTTTGGTATGTTGGGAAGTTGATGTGTACATAGGAGATGGCCACGTGTTACACTGTGGCAGTATTGCATATATGATAAGATATCCCAGCAGTTTCAACATGACATCACAGTGTGCTCTGCTCGTGTACCATTTGCTGAGGGGGACTCTTACAAACCCAGTTTACACCTGTGTACTGGTTTCTGTGACATAACTAACTATAAACATTGCAGGAAATAAAGATGATAGACCATTTCTTAGCTTTCAGGGTTTGGTAGGATTTTTTTATATCTAAATCTAACAGTCCGAAAACAAAAGCAAAATTAAACTTCAGTTTCTCCCTCCAGGCCATCAGCAAGTAGACTATTAACCAGAAGTGGTTGGCTTGTTTCTTCACAGCCTCTTTGTTTGTAAAGTACCTGACCACAATAGTTTTAATATAGCTTTTCCTGACAGTCAGTTTGAAGACAGAATAGGTGACCTCTGGTGCTGCTCTATTAATTTCTCGTGTCGGTTTTACCTGTCTTATGGGGTTTTATTGAGCATTTTGGTGTAAGAGATGAGAAGGTTGTCTTATGACTGGCCTCAAACAGACTCTGAACAGGTACCTAAATTTGGAAGAAGAGAAAAAGACTGATTTTCATTTAATTAAAATTCAAAGATGCATTGACCTACAACATTAATATCTAATGTCTCTAGTGTCTTGCCCGTGCTGAGTCCTCCAGGTAACTGTATTGGTATTACACTGAGAGTTATGGAGAGTGTGAGGGAAACCCAAATACTTTCTTCAGTTGATGCTTGTGTGATAACCTTGTTAATGCATCACACCAATTACATCTGTTTTATTTAGTGCAAAAGCTTGCACTAAAACCTTCAGGTTTTAGCAAGATATACTGTGTTCTCCTCCTTTTTTTCTTATGTTTCCAGTTCAATTCCTTATTCTCTTTAGCTTTCCACCATATTGCTTCTAAAATTGAAATAATCTTAGCCTGCTATTTTTTTCCTATAAAAGGACAGAGGAGTTGGGGGGGAGAAAAAAACACGAGAAACACAAGCAAGAAACTGTCATCTTCAGCCAGGCTCTGAAGGGGATTCTGGCTTGCAGATTTTACCTGCTGCTTCAACTGGGAAACATATAACTATTTTTGTAGTAATATTGCTTTTTCTGGAGAAACTGAGATAGACTGCATGGTGACTTTATCTCCTACTGTAGTATACACGACGTAGTACAGGCTGGCGGTAAATCCTGATAGAAGGGGTATTGTGTGGGTTTAAGGGAGAAGGGTTGATTAGAGTGAGAAGAAAATGTTAGGTGTAGTGGTTAAAAATAGGAGAAAGAAGATTATAGTTACTGTGGTGAATGGTTTAGTAACAGGGAATAATAGAGAAAATGTTAGTTTATGGTGAAGGGATCCTTTGAGCTGGAAAACTAAGCTGATAATAGAAGACTATTATTCATTTTTCTGTTTTGGATGATGCAGCACTTGAAAGTCACCTTTCTGTTTTAAAGTGTGCTATAGTACTTCATGGCTAAAGAAACAAGAGAAGGAGAGGAAAGCAGACATTTGCCATCTCAGAATCCATCTGAGTGTGTTACTGTGTAATAAAGACCTAAAACCAGTGCTTCTCTTTCACTTAGGTTAGCACTTCCCTCTCCTAAAGTGTAATACAATTGAAATACAGTAACAGGGTATTTTGGTGAGATAGGTTTCTTAATAAATTGTGTTGCAGAGAGTAGCACCAAAGAGCATCTAATTGAGAGCAACAGCCAAGCAAATGACCAGAACATTGCACATCAGGATAATCAGGATAATTGCACATCTAATCAAAGACATAAATCTTTGCTCTGATCTCACACCTGACATGCGCCATTCTTTATAAGTTTACTTTTGAGAGAGATGATTCACTGTTAGGGAGAGATTTTGCTGCCACTTAGCTGCCCTTATTTATTCCCCCTGGATTTAGGTACAATTCACTTGCTTCATGATCAAGAAAATTTCTCTGTTGAGACCTTTGATGATGCATCCCCTCCCATCCCTTTCTTTTTTAAGACATCAGACTATGCATAGAGCCCTTGTTCAGGGCTTTTTTCATTGTTTTCTTCTTTATTGCTGAGATACTATAAGAGGTGTGGTTTCTGAATGCCACAGCAGTAGCAGTGTGTCATATTTCTTTTCCTGGGCAAGACACAACAGTATTATTGATGCTGGTCAGCTGAAACAGATTCCCAAGAGTGCAGAGTAATCTAGTGGTATGAGGACTCCAAGAACACAACGAAAGCTTAGACTGGCGTGACTTCCAGAAAATCAGCCTGGAGCAAATCCTGCTGTGACAGTAGGAGTGTGTGTGGGTGTGAAATGGCCCACTGGAGTGCGGATCTTTGAAAGGGTGGCAGACTCACCCTTCTTTAATGCAGCCTTGTGCCACACCTTTCGGCAAGGCTGGGAAGTTTTTAGAAGCTGCATCCTATGTTTCTGTTCGGGCTGCCAAGCATTAATTTCTTCACATGTCTCTAGGTTCAGAATACAGTTAGCATACTGTACATGGACACAGCAGCTTTCAGAGCCTTGTTTAGTTTTAGTTTGCTGTGTGTTTCCGAGTTGCCCATGCATGTATGTGCTTAAAGAAATGTCTTTTCCATAGCACTTTAAAACCACTTGAACCACTTGATGCAGGAACATATGTGCTGCTCCAGTTGCCTGGTTAGTTTGAAGTTTGGCATGGTAATTACTACAGTAAAACCCAAACATCATCTGGTGTTGACTAAGACAACCTTGAATTCCATGGAGTTTGTAGCCTGGTTTGCTTTGTATCAGTAATTGCAATGCAACATTAATACCAGGTTACATCCCCCACTATGGTTTACATTCAAGAGAGAAAGTGTATGTAGGACTAACAAAGGTGAATAATACTCCTATTTCTGTGCTTGTCTTAATGATGGGGACCACAAGGAGTAACATCTGCAGTGGAAATAAAAATAGTACAGACTAATGAGGAAGGCTTGACAGAAAACAAAATAAAGGCACGAAGTTCTGATACTTCTAGATGTAAAGAAACAAAAGATTAATAGCCGTCTTATCTATCCTGAAAGAAAACCAACCCAAAAAACCTTTTTTTTCCCACAAAGAACTACTTGATCTAAAATTTAAAAAATGTAAAAAAATTGGTGGTCTTCATATAAAATAAAAACATGCAGAGATTTATATTCTACTGTTTTTGCAAGCTGCTTATGGTTTTCCCTCTAAAGCCTTGGCAAGCTTCAGCATGCTACTGTTATGTTAGCAAAAAGATAGTTTTCAGTACACATGCACAGCCTGAGTCTTCAGAGGAATCTCTTGCTTTTTCTCATTTATCTCTGTCACATTTCAAATCTAGCTTCATTCTTATAAGAAATTAATACTCTTGGGAAGGATTAGTTGAAAGAATGAATACTGATTTATAGACTGGTTTATTTCATAAATCCTGAAGTGACATTACCAGATTGAGAAATCATATTTTAAAAAGTAAATCCTTGCTTTGGTTGCAATAATTCTACTAGCAATTGAATGAAAGGAACCTAATTCTCTTTCTGCTTGGTCATGTTGGTTATATTTGTTATTTTCTCCTGCTTGGATAGAAGAAGAAAGTAATTTATTAAAGTGATGTTCTAATCAGTTTCTTCCACATTGAAGATGGGGAAGCTGACAAGTGGACAGTGCTTTTCACACTGTACAGTAGAGGACTTGCCTTTCCCCAGCCTTCTCCTAGTAGTACTGGGGAATTTAACTCTTCAGATGATAGGTCTTCTGAAGCCAGGTTCTCCGCAGCTTTCGTTGCTACCTGTGTTCCTCTGCTTCTTTGGTAGTGTAGCGCTGACCAAAAATATATCTCCTCCAACACCTTAAAGCTGTTTGAAGCAACTTGTCTTTGAGATGTGAAATTCCATGCTGATTATATGCTAAAGAATGACCTTGACCTCCTGTGAGTGAGGCAAGAGTCCTTCAAAAAATGTCCTCTCCATCCATGCCCAAATGTGAGCCCTGCAGGGGTTAGTGGGCTACATTGCAAAGTTGCTGTTCCACATGCCTTTATTCCTCAGTGGAATTTGCAGGGGGTTTGCTTGTCAGGATAACACAGTTCCACAACATGTGGTTCTGTTGATTTCATTATTGCCATTACCGCATAGTTCTGTCCAGCACAGTGCCGCTATGTTTGGCTGAGAAAATATTATGGATGCATTTTAGTTTCTGTGTCCACTGAAATTCAAGCACACTAGCGATAGTCATGAAGGCTTTTATACTGATCCTAGACATTGGTTTCTTATTTGATTAAATATTTGAAACTCAGCTTGTCCAAATATATCTGTTCAGTCAATCTGCAGTATTGTAGTATTGTTTTAATAACCTTTTCCAGGGACTTGTATTCACAGAATCACACAATTAATTGGATTGGAAAAGACCTCTGAGATCACTGAGTCCAACCTATGACTGAACACCACTCTGTCAACTAGACCATGGCACTGAGTACCGTGTCCAGTCTTTCCTTTAATACCTCCAGGAACGGTGCCTCCAACACCTCCCTGGGCAGCCCATTCCAGTACCTTATCAACTTTTCTTTGAAGAAATTCCTCCTAATGTCCAACCTAAACCTCCCCTGGTGCAGCTTAAGACTGTATCCTCTTGTCCTTTCACTGCTTGCCTGGGAGAAGAGACCAACCCCCACCTGGCTACAACTTCCTTTCCAGGCATTTGTAAAGAGCAAAGAGGTCACCCCTGAGCCTCCTATTCTCCAGGCTAAACACCCCCAGGTCCCTCTGCTGCTCCTCATAGGACATGTGCTCCAGACCTTTCACCAGCTCTATTACCCTTCTCTGGACATGCTCCAGCACCTCAATGTATTTCTGGTAGTGAGGCCCAGAACTGGACACAGCACTTGAGGTATAGCCTCACCAGTGCCGAGTACAGAAGGACGATCACTTCCCTAGTCCTGCTGGCCACACTATTCATGATACAGGCCAGGAGGACATTAGCCTTCAGACACATTTCTGTTTGAAATAATTTTTCCATAGTAAACTATTTAGGGCTTACCAGCCTAGTGGTTTGAAGTTCTGTTGCTATGAACACAGGCTGATGGTTCCTTGGTTTGCTTAGTCCAAAAATGCCAAGGAAGGGTAATTACCTAAACCACTTTTTCATGTTCTGTTGCATACTCAAATCCAGGCTTTTGACTGCATGGCATTTAAAGCATCTTAGGAAACCTTCTCTATCCGAGAGAACCTAAACCAATTATTTTTGACATGTTGTGGTAAGTGGCTGCCATTGAGTGACTGTGGAGAGGATTTTAGAGCAGCCAAGTCTACTTACATGATCTCTGTGCCATAGGGGAAACAGGCACCCAGTGACCTAAGGGACAGCTATTATCCCAAGAACCTGGAGTACAGAAAAAAAAAGAATTAAACATCAGCATAAGAGAGGACAACTTTGCCATTGGAATATAGCCAGGGAGTTTGCAGACTACCAGGAGGCTCTCTTAGGGTGAGTAAATACTACACTGTCAGATGATTGATGGATCCAATGATCTTGGAGTTCTTTTCCAACCTTAATAATTCTGTGATTCTTTCTCTGGCTCTGTTCATTCTTCTAGTAGTGAATACGCCGCCTTCGTCTCCAGTTTCCTCTAAAAATGCCTTTGCTTTCCCCAAAAGCAGCCCCAGAGATCTAGGGGTAATATGCAACAGCTTGGTAACATTCAAGTCTGGAAAAGACAGCTGCTTTTTTATGGGTCTGTGGATTCAGTGGGAGCAAGTGTAAATATAGCAGTTAATGTTCCCTCACGTCTCTGCTCGTCTAATGCCATCTGCTTTGTGTCCATTCATTCACACTGGTGCCAAAATGTATTTCTGGAACAGGTTATTTGTGCATCAGCAAACTTGATCCCAGATTGTTGGGTGAGAATAAATATATAAACTGTACTGTATGGGTAGGCAGGTGAACTTTTAAGATTTAATGTGGCTGTTCATAATCAGGCATTGCCAATAGTTGCTAATCCACAGGGTAATGGTAAGAGTCTGCTTCTGGTGGAGGTGCAGGAAGGGAGGAGTGCTGTTACACTTTGGGGAAGACCTTATTCCTCTGACTCCTCCATCCCTTTTCAGCAGCTGTGGCAACACCAAACTTTGAGAAGAGTTTATCAGAAATCCAGTATTTCTAGAGGTGGGACCTACACATGATGCAGATGCTTTAATTCCTCCCGCTCACTGGTCTATCTTTATGTTACGGGCATGAGGAATGTGTCAGACAGGGTTATGGCTGCCTCTGTCTGTTTATGCACATTCTCCCTGTTATGGTATCAGTGCATTGTTAAATATGGAGATAGGGGATATGTAGGATCAGTTATATTCAAACAAACACGTTTATATCATTTTCTCTGATTCTTTTTTCCAGATATCTTGATTGCACTATAATTTGCAACCACCCAAGCAGTGTACTCGCTATAATTACTAAGGCTTAAACCATAACACTAGCCATAGCTTTTGTGGCAATACAAATCTCTATGTGAATTAGACTGGTCTGAGGTTTTGAGTATATGCTATCTTCCGAATCCAGTCGTATATGTGGAAAAAACCCCTATTCTCAGCTTTTCACTCTCTTTTCCGCCAGAGATTAGTCTCTCCCCTGTGATCTGCCAGCAGAGTTTGTGCAAGCCTTCCCTTACTTGTTTCCAGGGTAAATCAATTCAGTTAGTGCAGACCAGAGTTTAGTGTATCAGTCTGATTTTACCAGCCACTAGTTAGAAAGCTTGAATGGTGTTTTGTGAGGAGAGAGGAATGCTAACTTGCAGCACAGGGACACCATGGGCCTTTGAGAATAATGTCATCCAGCATGACTGGGTCTAGGAGCAGAGGTCTACCCATAGCTGTCCATGCCTTTTTGGGCAGGTTATTCTCTTCCTATGGACATGGATGGCATGACATTCCTTGGTTACCTGTCAGCCTTGAGTGGAAATAGATGCAGCATTTGATGTTGACTGTGGGCTGTAGCCTTACTGCTGTGTAATCAACATTTTCTCTGCAGTCATTCCATCACTCCTGATTTCACACTAGCACATGTGTGGGATTAAAGCAGGGGGTATCTGTTTATGTACAGATTGTGTGCTGCAGTAGATGTGATTTGAGATAGCCATGTGAGTTGTGTTCTTCTAAAATACAATGCAGCATTATGAACTGCGTGTGGTAGTGTTTAAAAATTAGTCTAATGTTCAAAGAAGACAACAGTAAAATGTCTTTTGTACATTTAAGCTCCCATTTTGAGCCTGGTGGTGGAGTTTATTCTTTGTTGTACAATAAAAGAGAAACCAGAGCAGTCATATTTCAGGAAACATTCATAGATTTAATAGGTTCATTTTCTTCTGCTGAAACGGAAGCATACATAACTATGTATAACCCACTTTTTTCCTTTATAATTATTCCAGGAGTAAACAGAAGTACAATTCCCTCTCTAAAACTGAAAAGACATTCTCTATCTTCTACTTACTTTTGTTTAGCACTTAGGAGAGACATACTTTGTCTTCAAGAGACACAGGGATTTTTATGCACTGTTCACTTGATCTCCTTTAAAGAGAATAAAAACTTAGGAACACTTTCAAAGCTTGTGTTACAAGCAGCTGATTCAAAGATCAAACTACTTTTCCTTTGCTTAGCTGAGAAAATTTTCTTAGTGCTGTGTTCCTGTGCCATCAGATCCACAAGACATGGCACACACTGAATTTGCAGATTGCATTTCTTTAAAGTACATTGTTTAGCTGCCTCTATCATGCTCCTGCTTCTCTTACAGCAGTCATCTGCTCTGCCTGCTCACCCAGTGTTACCACTTGGGTAGATTTTTTTTCCACCAGGTTCTGCCATGTGAAACCACCTTCTTTTATCTCCTAAGTTCATTAGGTCTTCATAGTTTTTAAAATCTTGTCTGAAATTACAACTGTTTTCTTTCACCTTTTACTCTTCTATGTTTGGATTTCACTAGACCAGGTTGCCCAAAGCCCCATCCAACTTGACTTGAACACTTCTGTAATGGGGCGTTCCATCTTTGAGCAACCTGTGCCAATGTCTCACCATCTTCACAAAAGAAATGTTTCCTTATGTCTAAATCAACACTTGATAAAACAAGGTATTATTAGAAGGTTTCACAAAGACAGAAACCTCTAACCCCACAGCTACCTTCTTCCTATTGAGAAAAGACTATTACCAGCCTCTAGTTTTGTAGCTTATATTAAAAGAGTTTTCACCAGTGCAGCACTGTTGTTTCACTCTGTGTGAATAAATACAGAAATGTCACAGTCTCAGAATGGCTGAGGCTGCAGGACAACTCTGGAGACTGCCCCATCCAATCACACTGCACAGACAGAGTCAGCCAGAGCCCGATGCCCTGGGCTGTTTGCATTTGAGTTTGAAATATGCAAAAGACAGCTGAGGGTTGCACAACTCGTCTGGACAACCTGTTGAGAAGTTTGATACTTAAGTACACTCTCTGTCAGGATGTTTTTCTCAATCCTCAGTACCATTCCTATGTACTCTGATGTACTCTGGGGTATGCTTAACAGTTAGACGTTTTGTGCTTGCCCTTTCACTGCCCAGAGAAGCTGTGGAAGCCTTATCCCTGGAAGTGTTCAAGATCAGGCTGAATGGGGCTTTGAGCAACTTGGTCTAGTGGAAGGTTTCCTGTCCATGACAGCGAGAGCTAGACAGTTGGAGCTAGATAATCTTTAAGGTCTCTTCCAACCCTACCCATTCTGTGATTCCTCGATTTTCTTGGAAAAGCTAAGAGAGCACAGCTTCTAAAACTGAACAACACAACATGGATTTTGTAGCTTGTCCTGACTCCGAGAGATTTTAACAAAGTTTATAGTCCTTTATTGTTTCCCAAATAAATGATTTTGTAAGATATGTCATTCATGTGTCTGGTGCTCCGGTGCTCCGTCTGTATTGTTATCTCTGAAAATGCTTGAAAATGTGGAGTTTATGTTTGTTCATTATCCAGAGGTCTTAGCAGCTTCTGGCTCTGTGGAAAACTAATGGGTAGAGGGCTGAGATGCACTTGATACTCCATGATAAAATAAGATTAAAATCTTCAGAAATAATTGAGAGTAAATGAAAAAAAAATGTCTCCTGTCATAAAAGTATGGATTGTAGAGCGCATAAATCATTCTTAACGGTGGATTAATACTAGTACCCTGAATGCTTTAAGAAGGGGACAATGTGCTGAGGTAAGGTCAATAAAAAAACTGATTAGAGAACTGACTTTTTTTCTGAATTTAGTGATAAACCTTAGTTTGTAGATAAGTTAACTGTTTGGCACATTATTTTTCTTTCAAAGTGCACTAGTGGCACTGAATACTGGATTTGCAGACTTTGCTGAAATCATTACTGCTAGAGCTGGAAGAGGTCAGTAATTGTCTGTCTTGCACAGAAAGTATTCTGAAAGATGGCGAATTGGAGGAAAACCACTTATTCCCACTTTCCCAACCTACTGATTTATTATGTAGAAGATACAGTTTATTGCTGTTTAGAGATACAACTGCATCTACAGTAACATTATAATAAAGAAATATTTTATATGCTTCATATTGAACTTTCAATTAGGCAAAACTTCAGAAGTGGTTTAATTTCAGTTGGTTTTTCTCTCAGATATTTTCATGGGTTGCAGAGGTTTATTAAGCAGCATATGATTTCCTTGCGGGGTTGTGTGTTTTTTTTGTTGGCTATGTCAACTGAAGAAGTGGTCTAATGTGCTCTTTTCATTCACATCGGTAGTAAATATAAATACAGACAGTAATAAATTATTCTTTTCGTTATCTTTCGACTTATTGGGCAGTAGGAGAACCTGGCAGTCCAGGGAAACATTATGTTGCAAGTAATCCTCTTAACAGAGAGAAAAAGTGTGTTCCATGCATTATAAAGTACAGCAAGTAGCCAAGATAAACAAATATATTCATTCTAGTGGTACCTCAAAGCTGGGTAGCAAAGGTGTCTGCAATCTCAGGTAGAAAATCTGCTTAAAATTTTGAATCTTGAGATGGTTATTGTTTATCTTGATCTTTCTTTTTCTTCCTTGCAATGCAAGGACAAATCTCATACCTTGTTCAAGTCAAGGTGAATTAAGTTTTTTACTTAATTGGTGCCAGGATTTTGTCCCTAGCCTGTGTGATTCTTCCACATAGGTAAAATTTTACGTTTGCTATAAATTATGAGTCTGACTCTATTCATCTGAGGCAACTATATCATAAGAAAGGTGACAAGCACATTGATTTTCCATTCATTTTATGTCTTTGGTGGTGGGGGTCTTTGGCATAGTGGGTAAAGTTCCCTACATGATGAGTAGTCCCTAGCTTTTACAACACCCCTTAGCTGAGCTCACAGAAATGTTTTTGATGTTCCAGCTTACTGTTGGGAAATGCTGATGGAGCTGAATGAAAACGCTCAGTAGGAATGTGTCAGTGAGATGAGGTTTTCATGGGAAAGCAGGCAGACTTTCACCCTGGCCAGCCACCTGTTTGCTGGCCAGCTTTGCCTATAGATGTTTCTGAAAATGAATATTCCACATGAATCATAAGATCATAGAGTGGTTTGGTTGGAAGGGACCTTAAAGATCAAACAGTTCCAACTCCCCTGACGTGGGCAGGGACACCTTCCACTAGATTGGGTTGCTCAAAGCCCCATCCGACCTGGTCTTGAACACTTCCAGAGCTGGAGCATCCACAGCTTCTCTGGGCAACCTGTGCCAGTGTCTCACCACCCTCCCAATAAAGAATTTCTTCCTTGTATTTAATCTAAGACATGAAAATTCAGGTGATTTTTAGTGCCAGTTTGGAAGAAGAAAAGAATTGTTTGGAAATGTTGAAGCTTTAAGGGATCTCAGTTTTGTTATCTGTAAAACCCTTCCATGTAGTAGCATCACAGCTTTCTAATAGGTTATTGCTGTTAGTATTGGAGTAGCAAAAGAGTGTTCAGGAATTGAGATTGCATGGGTGTTTTTTTTCTATTCTTAACCAAGAATTGTTATTCTCATGTCCCATTTATGCCTGTGGACCTGTTATTTAGACATGAACCCTTTGTATGGCTGAGTCTCTGAGAAGCCTCTTAGATACGTTAAAAATTGCTTCACTTTTTTCACTCTCTAAAACATACTTTGGGCATAGGATTCAAAATGAATGTTTTAACTCTGCTTTGCCCTTTGTTCTGAACACTCCACTCAGTGATATTCTATGCTTCAATCCCTTCTGGCTGATCATGTTTCATGCGTTCTTTAATCACAATATTGAGTAGAGTGGTGATTGAGGGTCAGCTCTGAAAATCCAAAGTGGTAATTGATGGTAATTTGAATTTTCACTTAAGTGACTGTTGAAAGGTCTTGGAGAGAACAAAGGGGAAGTGTTTATGTCAGAATTATTTTTTTAGTCTGGTTTTCATGGGGTAGGAGAAACAGGTTATATATTTTCAGAAGATGGTTGTGTAACCTGGTAGACTTTTTTTATCTTTTCTTTTTTTCTTCTTTTGCCCCCTTCTGTGATGGAACCTGTCCATCTGTTTTTCTGTCTTTGTGATCAGCAAAAAAATATGTGAAGCAATCTCCTTGACAGATAAGAATCTGGATGTGTGATTGTGTTTCCAGTCAGCTAGCTTAACTTTCTGAGTTAGTATCCTGCAGGTCCTGAAGTAAGCTAAACAAAACCAAAACCATACCAGAGAAACTGCTGCATGCATGTGACAAAGAACAAATGAGTTGGGACAGCAGAAATCCTATAGGTTTCTTGTATTTGATAGATCACCTTCCCTCTAAATAGCTGTTACACAGTTGACTTAGTCCACTAAAGAGAAGAGGTACCTCATTTGCTGTCTTCTGATCGTATACAAGTATTTGTCATCCTTTCTAGTGTAGGATTTTGGTTCCTGGTCATTTTAAAATGTAAGGCATTTTTTCTTTATGACTTGGGACTTTTCATTGTGACTTTGGAATCAGGATTGACTTGTAGTGACAGCACTGTTCAAATAATATTCAGACAGAACAGGGAATATGTCAAAGATTTAATCTAAGCTACTTTCAAAATACTATCAAATAGCCTTTTAAGACAGATGAGATGAATACCTTGTGCTTTTTTATTCTGGGGGAAAAAACATTTTGATATGTAGTTCAGCAACACTTGCAGTGCTTGAGCAAAAAGAAAGCTTGGGAATTTTTAGGAGACCTACTAAGTAGAAAAGAGGTTGGAAAGTAACACTGCTCTCAAATACAGCCTCTGTTTTCTCATTGCATTAGCGTGTTATTAAGTAAAAATATTATTGTAATAAGTAATTTCTGTTGATACAAGGAAGCATCTTTCTTTTACCTGCACTGTAAAGACTAATCAGAATATTGGGTTTGCTTCCTTTTATAGGTCGCCTTTTTGAAGATGTGAAGAATCCAGATAGAGTTGAAAACTATTGTCAAATTTATTTTCAGCAGGAATGTGTACGGATAACTTCCAGTGGTGTGACTTCTAGAAAAAATCCACTGGCAATCCAAAGGAACATGGATGTGTGGTGTGTATTCTTCATATCTGAATGTGTTTCAAAAGCAGAGTTGACTTCTGCATCCAGTACATTCTTAGATGTCATTCTAAGAGTGACTTACCTGTGACTCCTCTGACATCCAGCTGGGATAACTGTTATGAGGTCTTCATTGCCAAAAGGAAATTCTCTACCTTTATCAGTGTTTGATAGCAATGTATATGTCCTTTGGAAAGTTCACAACTGTAGCAAATATTTTAAAATATTTAATGTCATGGATACTAATGTAAGTTCTTTACTTTCTCTGTTTTGGCGAAGTTAGAGGTCCAACTTAAAACATAAAATCTAGTTTTTGTAAAACTTATATGTTTCTCACCTATATTGTTTCCACATTAAAGTGTACCTTTCTGCTTGTGAGGGAAGGCAGTTTCTTATTCCTACACCATATGTAAGTTTTTTTTAAAGTGATAATGTTTTGGTTACTGGGAATAATCATTCCTTCAACAAAGAGCCAAGTGTGTGATGGCTGACCCTGCAGAAACTGCTGGAGGTGAAAGATACTTGCAAAAAGTCAATACAGCTGCTCTAAACTGTTGTTCTCTGTTGTGGATGCTCAGCTGCCTTCCATGGGAGTGATAGCGTATTTACATGGGACACAGAAGCTGTTGACATTTTTGGTTTCAGAATGGATTATTTACTTAGTTGACAGCAAGTTTTGCCTTCCTTTGTCCAGGGGAACAGGATGGCCTAAGTTTGTAGGCCAAAGATCAGAAAAGAAGTCTCCTGGAATTTTTGCCTCAATTCCTGCTTGTTGGGATGGACTGCTCTTGAGTTAGAAGGAGGTGGTCCTTTAGTATCAACCATCTCTCTTATCCCAGATATCCCAGACCCTTTGGACCTTTTTGGAAAACAGCAGTATTTTGGGAAAATGAATTCTAGGGGGAATATTCTTGTTAGATGGGTTTGAACATTTCTGAATTTCAAGGAAAGTTAACACTCCCTTTACTTATTGAATAATCCTAATGTAAGAAGTGACCTACAAAATGTGGGAAACCTGGGTTTTACACATCCAAAGACAGGTAGCTGAGGCCTCCCAGCACCCAGTCTGGATATACTTTTTCTGTTATTATTTTAGTTTTCAGTATTAAAGGATGAACAAAATTATTCTGAATGTTGTGTTCAGTGACTAAGTAATCTAGCTTCAAGATATTTTGTCTATGCACCAATGTTTAGTCATTTTATGAATAAAATATTTTTTTTCTAAATTAGTTTACTGTTTGTTCTGCCTAATTTCTGTGACAGTTTCAGCTTCCCAGAGTACGACTGAGCAATTTGAAGAGGGAAGTCATTCATATCACACTGAAATACTCCAAACTTTAAAATCTTTTTCAGCCTCTTTAAATGACCCCTTTTATTGTTTTGCATATATGGGGCAATCTTAGGTTAGGGAATATTTGTGTTTTGAGGTTCAATCTCTGTCATGTCCTGCCTCATTTGGTATTGTGACCATAAGGAATTAATCTGCCTCTGGTAACATACATGGTTCCAGAATAATGAGTACAGACATTCCATGGCAAGTATTTTTTTGGGACAGTGCTCTTCCAGAGATGAAAGACCAATCAACCCCATCCAGCCTGGTCTGTCTCTCACCTGTAGGAGTTAATGGTTCCCATTATGCTACTACAGTGTCAGTGCTGCAGCAGGCTCAGGAAGGAAATCCTGAGAGAGTGCCAAGCCCAGTGTGTGGGCTTAAAATATGAAATTTCTTGGCAGCTTGTCCTCTATATGTATGTTTAAAGCTTTTGCTTGTTCTTTTTTACCCTATGCATTGGTGAGCAGCGTCTGCCTGGGGTGGAGTTAACATTCCTCATAGCAGCATGTATGGTGCTATGGTATGGATTTGTGACTCCAGCAGTGCTGGTAACACACCAGTGCTTTGACTATAGCTGAGCTTTTTTCATTTCCCCCTATTCCCACCTCTCCCAGTAAACAGGCTGAAGGTGGGCAAGAAGTTAGGAGGGTGGGACACAGCAGGGACAGCTGACTTGAACTGGCCAGAGGGATAGTCTGTACCATACAGCATCAAGCATAGCAAAGAAACTTGGTGTAGTGAAAGAAAGGGGAGGAGAGGGGTGTCTTCCAAGGTGTTGGTTGCTCAGAGAATAGCTGAGCGTCGTTCTGCTTGTGGGAGGTGATGAGTTACTGCCTTTGCATCACTTAGTTTCATTTTTGTTTGGTTGGTTGGTTTTTTTTCTCTTTCTTTAACACATTAAACTGTCTTTCAACCCACCAGGTTTCTTGCTTTTTTCTTCATGTTCTCTGCCCCGTCACGCTGGTGGAGGAATGAGGGGTGCATGAGCAGCTGGATGGGTGCATAGTGCTAGCCAGGGTTGATGCACCACAATTGGAAGTAGAATTGTGAAATCACCAAAGGAAAAAGAATAAAAGTCTGTTCCAGCTGCCCTCCCATTTGGGGACATTTTTCTGCCCCAGGTTCCCAATGGCCTCAGTTGTCTGTCTGTGTCTACAGGAGGGGCAGGGCAAATTGACACACTTGGTTTCATGTTTCCCTTTCCTTGGTTCTAGCTCTGAGACCTCCACTGACATTTAACTATTGAAATTATTGGGAAAATATCAGACTACATGTGATAATATATAATTGCTAACTGATAATATATAATTGGGGTGTTTCCATTTGAAAGTAGATTTCTTTGGCCATGTTCAGAAAAGATACGGTCTTATGCTTTCCCAGGTACTATGCAATACATTATTCAGAACCACTGTTTCTGAAGGCAAATTTATTGGTGCTTTTTTTTCCCCACCTCGTATTTATTATGTCACCTTTCCTACAGAGCCACTAGTGGACTAGAGGTGTGACAGCTTCATTTGACACTTTCTTGCATTTTATCTTCTTTATAAAAGCAAAACTTTGCCTTTTTTATCTGTGCAGTGAACCATGGGCTCTCATAAAAAATGGACTTAGGTTCAGAAAAACTGTCGAGTTCACCTCAAGGCTTCTTACTTGACCTTTGCCTGTCACTGCTCTTGCCTCCATTTCTCTCTCTGTTGGATAGCATGATATTTAGTTTTACTCTTTTCTTGTTGACGTCAGCATTTGGAAAAGTAGTGTAAGTACAAAGCATAATTCATTACTGTGTTATTTTCTTTGCATCCAGAGTTAGTAGTCTAAATATCATGTTTGGATACATCTATAACAGAAAGCTTGTTTTGTTTTGAAGTGTGCAGACACTATCTCCCTGCAGATGGAAAAGCCTGCACCAAGATAGGGGCTGGCCTAGAAGCTGTGCTCTTCCGAAATGTTTGGTCCTTCTTATTGTTTGCCCTCTCTCCTTGGCATTTTGTGTCTGTTACAGTCTGCATTCTTCACTGCAGAAAGTGTCTTAATTTTTGCTTTCTGTAGTGCCAAGCATGGTGTTAGTCCTGAAGTAATAATAATTAATCAGTAATGACATCAAGAAGTCCCCAACTTGCATTAACTGAGACAGATGTGCATCCTTTCCTAATGTGCAGTTACCAAATAGTTCCTGGCACAAGAAGAGATTAAAAATGACTGCTTTAATTCTAATATGCCATCAGATTATAAAGCTGGCTGTTGGTGTGGTGCAGAAAACATGCCTATCTGTCAGACCAGTACTGTACTCTCCATTAGCTACAACAGACAACGATTTTGTTTCTGCCATTAACAGCTTACAGGGCAATTCTATTTGTGTAGGGCTTGCTACTTCTTGTAAACAAGTTTGACCACTTAACTGGGATAGTTAAATTAGCATATCAAATTGAGTCCCAGTGGGGCTATTTTAATTCCAAAATTAGTCTGACTTTCTAGCTTAGTTTAAATCCCTGGTGGAGTAGGTTAGGATAAACTGAATAATCATAACAAATGAGTTAATCAGAGATCTGTACTGTTCTTACCCTGTGAGTTGAGGATCAAGTCTAGTTTACCTCCATTTTAGTTTTCTGTGTAGAGAAACTTTTATATATAAGAAGCAACTTTAATTAAAATTTACAAGGGATGATTCTGCTCTCAAACATTCTAGGTTTAAATGCAATTGCTTTTCTGTAATTTTCTTTTTGTTTTGCTGCCTTCATTTTCATTCCTCCAGAATATCACTTTGTGGGTACAATTTTAGACTTTGCATCCTACTATTTCTTTTCTAGCCAACTCTGCTCCATTATAAATGATAGGTAGCTTGTTTGAGGTGCTGCATTAGCTCATAACCCTCATTCCTTTTGCTTTAGCTCCGTGGGTTTTCTTGCTACTGTTGTATCACTGTTTTAGAAGCACTGCAAAATCAGCAGATGGACAAATTATAGAAGCATTGAGCAACTCTGTCCTTTGAAACTGCTTCAGTTTATTCATTCAGAGCATGCCGAATTGCCTCACAGCAAACACCATGGAGCATTTGTTGACGTCCACAGAATATCAGGAATTTTGCAGGTCCACATGCAAATGGCTCCACAGTAGCATTTATGTCTTCCAATACCTGATTGATTAAAGCAGGGCATTTTTCTAACTGTGGACAGCAGTGGCTGTGTTCTGATCCCATGGTACTGTGGTTCTGTGGGTTCAGCTGTGTTCTCTTAAACATGGCAGTAATGCTGTGGTCTCTCTGCCACATGCTTCATTCCCTTCCAATCATCTTATACATGGATTATGAAGGTCTGTGTTCTGTGTTTTTAGTGATAGATACTTCTTCTACCTGCTTATATTCAGTGATTATATAAATGTATCAATTTATCAGAGTAAACAGTAGAAAACTTTATTTCAAAATATAAAACATCAGCTTATCTTATGTGCTTTCAAACACTTCCTCAAGATTGCAAAGCATTTCAGTATTTATCTTCTTTGGCAAAACTGGGTTTTCTCTAGTGCAGGCAGGATGGCAGAGTTGCAGATGGGCAGGATGTTCCTGTCACTGGCAGCTCCACCAGAGGCTGGTGAAACAGGCTTTACACCTTCTTTACACCTTCATTACTGGCACCAGGTAATTGCAATCGTGATGGGTCGTCCGTCTTGTCTTTCACCTATGTGTGTTTCCCCACTTTTAAAACTATGACTGTATCATAAAGGTCATGACACTCCTATCAGTGACAAGGTCATTTGCTCAGCAGAACAGCTGGGAAAAAAGTCCTCCCTGTGTGGCCATAAATTGAGTTACACAGATGAAGGGCAGACCATCAAGCACAACAAAATTGATGTAGCTGTCCCGACTTTAATGGAGCCATTGCCATTTTACATCAGCCAAAGATGTTCAGTGTAATAGGAGGAAGATGAAGTCTCTTGTCTTCTCCTGTCAGCCCCACTCCAGAATATAGAACTGAGTTGGCAAACATATAGAAAGAGGGCTGACTATGTCAGAAAAAGGCCTGAGACCACACGTGGACACGCATGGAGCCAGTTGCCATCATTGTGCCATCCTAATGTGAAGGCTCAGCAGAGCTCACAAGTGAAAATGCAGAGGGACATTGGCTATAAAGCAGGAGGGGAGAAAGAAATTCCATGCTCTATCAGCTCTGCATGATGTAGTCCTAGACTAATAGGCTTACTGAGTATATCCATTATGCAACAGCTCTGCTCTCAACTTTGTCAGAAGTTTCTAGTTTCTTTCTGTGACTGATGGGAAGCATGACATGCAATAATCCAATTGTATAGTTAGTGTAGGCTGTTTGCTCAGATTACTTGACTTGTCCTTTACCAGACTTTGATTTATGTGGACATAATATGAAAAGGGCAAGCACAGTCCTTTGTTGAGCTTTGAAAGAAAATGGAGGTATGGACAATTTACAGCTTGTGCTTTGTTGCTCCAAAGAGGTCTTGTGAATTTGTTGGAATAAATATTTTCAAACACTTGAAACAAGATGAAAAGGCACTAAATTAAGAGTGCCTTTTAAATTTGTGGCTATTGAGAAGAAGATACACGTTGCTGTTTTAGTTGATTCACAGTAATTATTAAGATCATATTTTGTGGTTGAGATGCACAAAAATATCTTGACTGTTGCAGCCTCTTATCTCGAGAGAACAAAGAGCAGTGTCTGTTCCGATCCAGCAAGCACAGCCCTGGCAGTTCAGGCAGTTCTCCATGTAGGTGAGTAAACAAGGCATGAGTGAGCCCCACAGAGGACAGGGAACATGGCGTGACAGAGGGCTCTGTAAGATGCTTGGAGGGAAAATATGTTAACAGTTCACCTGAAGGAAACATTTTTTCTGTCCTTTTTTTTTTTCCTGTGCTTTTTGCATTGCAACAGGCATATGAAAAACATCTTGGTAAGCTGGGGATTTTGGAATTGGCATAATTATTTGCGAATGAAAACATGTTTTCTGGCCTGTTGGTTTTTTTCAATAATAACACGAACTCAAAAGAACATCTTGTCATACAGTAATGCTGATTTAGTTTGCAAATATATCTACTTACCAGTGGATTTATTAATGTATGCTTTACAATCTGTACCTTCCTCCTCTTCCAGATTTGACACTTACTCAGCAAGAGCAACCATTTACAGAAAAGTATAATAGCTTTTACCAAATCTAGAAAATTTCTGTTTGAAGTAGAAACTAGTTGCAATTTGTTGTTATAGTTACCAGCAGACTAGTAAGTAAAAAAGACCTCACATGGGCTATTTGTTTTGTAATTTATCATTTCACATTTTAGACTGGATTTTTGTCTCTTATTCTACTAAGGAGGTGTTACCTTATCAGTATTTATCATTTTTATTTTGACCATAGAATATAATTTTTGAAGCATTTTTGAAAGAGCTGGATTTCAGAACCTGCAAGACTTTTCCATTCCTTAAACAAAATCTCCTGTTACAGCTGGCATTCTTCCACATGGTTTTCTCTTATATGACTGCTTTCATATCCCCATCCACCCTAAATTTAATCAGTGGAAGGGCAGGGGGAGAGGGGAAGAGGAGCGTGCCTGTCCTGCTATCCTTGCTGGAAACCTGACCCAGAGTCTCACTGTTCTGATAGGAATCTTTTGATTTCTGGGGTAAGTGTGTCCCTGGCTAATTTCCACCCATTTGTTGTTGTGCCAACAGCATTCTTTAATACAGGTAGCTTTCTTCCTGGGTTCTTAAACCTTACTTTACACTTCAGGAACAATCCTATCTCCTCAGTGTTAATTTTATTAATGGTTTCTTTCCCAAAGATAGGCTTAGCATTCTAGCAAATTCTGCGTCTGTGCCCATTTGAATTAATCTACCTTGTGCAGGAGTGAGCAAATTGTGCACAGAATGTGCATCTTAGCAAAGACATAATACTTGCTTGTTACAAGTAGTAACACCTCATTTCATGCATTATTTAGCACTTTTATTTTTTTTTCAAGTTTGCGGCACACTGGTGGTTCATAGCAAACACTCCAACTCTTCTTCCATTTCCAGCTGTAGACACCCAAAGAATGCCATTATTCTCTGGCAGAAAAATCCAATTATTTCATAGGTGCATGACCTCGTGCTTTGTGTTTGATCCTTTCTGTAGTTTTCTTGATCCTCATCTTTATTTATGATGCTTCTGACTGTCACATCAGTAAATGTTCTTAAAACATTTTAGTGGACCATGTCACTGTGCTATGGTCACTAGTGAAAATGTTTAATAAGACCAACTTATAGGCAAACTATTATTCCCTGAAGTTAGTTACTTCTCTGTGGTTTCCACTGAGAATTTGAACCTTGGGAGTTCATTTCAGACCTCAGCAGGAGTCAGAATCTCAATGCCATCATCCTGAGCCCTGTGCCAGTTCTGATCTACCAAGCAGAATCACCCCTTCAGCTGTTATTGACACTCACTGGGCCATACATTTTCCTGACCATACACATAACAAAAATGCTCTAGTGAATGGAGTTCCCCCTGGTCTGTAGTAAACAGATGTTGGCATGTTTTATACTTCAACTATTAGGCAAAAATTGCAGATTATCTCATTTATTGCTCTGTTGCTGGTCCATTTGATTCGATTTTTTTTTTTTTTTTTTGGTCCCTACTGAATTCTGGAGTGGTTTGTTAATTTTAATATTTGCTATAAGAGAATGTGATTCTAGTGACCAAATGCTCCTGTAAAAACATAGTGTTATACTCTACCCCTTCTGTCATGAATACCAAACACAGCCTGATGATAGACTGAGATCAAATTATAGTAGCTGGAGCAAGACACTGGTCAAATTCCAGTATTGTTAATGGAAAGTGTTGCTTCTCTGAGCTTGGGTGCTTCATGCTACAACTTTGATAGCTATGTGACTATAGACAGGACCTGGAAGATTCAAACTTTTCCTGCCTGAGTGTGCAAACTTTCAAAGAGATGTCTGACAGACCTCTGACAGATCTGTGCTTTGGTTTTTCCATATGTAATGTTATTTATATCCCAGGCTAATAATAATGCACTATATCCCATATAAGTCTTTTTTAACTACGAGCTCTCCAGATCCGTCATTCTGCGTGGTGGGAGTTTGTCATCACTGTAGTGCTGGAGCAGCTCTGTGTATTCTGCAGCACCGGTAGCACCTCTTGAGTGTGACCTACCTTTTCTCTCTGCAGAAAAGAGGTGCAAAATGCCTGTTGTCTTGATCTTGTGGGGCTAAGCATGGAGTGGTCGCCTGCTTGTTTTAAATGTGCAACCTTCTTGGTGGCGCTGTTAGAAGAGGCAAGTGACAGAAGCCTGAGAAGGGAAGGTGGGTTTACCATGGTCCAGAGTTTCTATGTGAGGTCCCTCCATAAGTGAAGAGGCCACTGTGAAAAATTTTTCTCTTGTGGGAAGATAGCTATCCTGAGCCCAGATTTGCAGGTGTCTTGAAGAAATTACTTCAGGATCATGGATTTGTTTCCAAGCTCTATGAGACAGCAGCACAGACAGCAGGTGCTAGGTCACTGACATATTTTATTAAAGTCTAGTTGGAAGAAATTTTTTTATTGTTCAGCTATGTTTAAAAACACTGAATATACACTGCACAATGTTTGCCCTGTCACAAGCAGTCTTTCTAAAATGCAGACTACACTGATCAGCCAAAGGCTGCTTGGTCCGTCACCATGATGTTCTGCATTCCTCTGCCTACCACCAACAACTAGAAATGTTTTGTCTTGCTTAAGTCCATTTCAAGTAACAGTTCATGTCAAGTTAGCAATGTTCAAACGTAAGTTTGCTAATGGTAGTGGCATGGCTTTAGGGAAGGATGGATGAATGAGCAGAGTCTCTGCAGTAATCTTTGTCTGATTAGCAAAATGATTTATGTATAGCATGGTCTTTATTACCCTGATGCCTGCACAACAAATGCACAGGAATGACATATGTACAGCTGCTGAAGGTAATCCAAGCTATTATTAGTTATTAATTTAATATGATCTTCTAATCAAAGATGATACAGTAATGCACAAAAGGACACACGTAAATTTATACTTGATATTTTCTGCCATGAAGTTTTTTGTTGCATAATCTAAGCATGGGTTTAAGTTTTTGATGAGGTATGTGAAAAAGGTTTTAATTATTTAGAGGAAAACATTAGGAATTCTGATATTGTCATGTGTTTAGACACAGTCTCCAATGAAACTGCAGGGACTGGGCTCACTACTTCAAGTTACCATACTTTGTGCATCTGATTTCATGAAGAATTCAAGATCAAAGGTAACATTACAGCAGTCTTAATTCTGACATAATTTGTTGATAATAAGGAAATTTGAACTTCTTATACTTCTAATGAAATGGTGTTGCACACACTGCAAATCTCTGGTAATTTCATTTTCCTGTAATTCCAAAAGAGAATAGGCAAGTAACAGTGCACCAGGGTATTTTATCAGGAAATTGAGGGCCATCTTCACTAGTTTTTCTAGATTGCTTTTCTCCTTCCCTCTGTGTTGTTGTTTTTCCTTTGGTACCATCACACTTTTGCAAAAGGCAATTTTGTTAAATGTATTCCCAAACGAACTGATGAAGTTATAACTGTTTGGCAAAGGCCTGGAGACAAAGACGCTGCCGTTAAAAATGAGTCTTGTCAACAGAAAAGTGATTTGTGATCACCGAATTTGGACAACATGGTTAATGTTGTATTATCTGTTTGTCTCCCACTTTCATGTGTATCCACTATCCTGAGGGAGTTGTTATATGTCAAGAGCATCTATATGGACTCTGTCAACTCTTCTTTACTGTCAAATTATATCAGAACAGAGACATTTTCCATCTTTCAGCACTGTGGCTTTTGCCCAGTGTAACTGGATATCCTGGGGCTTTGTGGCTGGCACGCTGGGATTTGGACACTTAGTTCTTTTTTTGTGCATCTGTACCTGCTTTGTCTTTCTTCTGTGCTTACAAAATGGGAGAAAAGCAGAAAAGCATAGTCTAGTCTTAAGAGAGATGTTATTAGGAGAAACATGTTAAAAGACTGTGAGTTTTGGGATAAGAAGCCAAGGATTTAGTAGATAAAATGTGGATTTGCTATAGACTGTTTCTAAAAGAAAGCGTATCTTGTTCCATACTAATAGTTGTGTGGCATTTTGGCACGTAAGTGAAAAGCTGTTCCTCCCAGTGTCTGCTAGGAGATCATATTATTTCCTTCTCTTTACTCGTAATGCATTTAGCCTGCCTGTGATTTATGTAGCCAGAAACAAGAACTGAAGCACTTACACAGGGGAGATGTGTAAGTGCTTGCATGGGTTCCTTGTGTGTCAAAACTGTTAAAAGCTAAATCTTCAGATCTTTAACCCATAGGATAGTCTTTCTAAAGAGAGCACCTTAAACCTGTTTGTATTTATTTATTAGTTTCACTTCTGTATTATTTCTATCCTGTTTAACAGCTGATATCTTCCCATGTTTTTCAAGATCCTAGGGTGTTTATTGTATTTGCAATTGTTCTTTTGTTGAGATCAGCAGAGCAGCTGGGCTTCGACAGCAGACAGAGAGAGCAGGTCTATTTTAGTCAATGAGCAAATAGTTTATGTGAGTCTAGGAAATTTTGCTTTTTATTAGACTGCAGCAGCTTATTTATACTCTCATGGACTTGTTATTAATATAATATCCAGTCTTCTTTAATTGTGCGCTGCTTGTTTTGTCCTAATCCATCTGTTTGAAAAACAAAATGTTAAATGGGCTATGCAGTATGTGTGTTGCTTTGATCACAGATTTGGAATTTCCTGCCTCATATAAAAGAGCAGGGATTAGCCTTAAAGATGTAACTCCAGTCTAACACCTAGATCTAACATTTGCGTTGCAAAAGAGGGAACAATCATGTCTTTGCAAGTTATTCTAGGAGACCCCAAAGTAGAAAATCTGCACTTCAGATGCTCAGATGAATTGTCTGGGGTGTCCCTTCTTTTACAGAGAGCTGCTAAGACCTAGGAGGGATGCTGTCTATCCTTGTTGCCACTGACTGAAGCATAGGAGGTGACTTCTCAAGTGTGTGCTATTTCTGTGTAATCTGAGTTTCACTGTATTAGTTGAGCTGAGCATCCTACAGGTCATTAGGAAGGGTATGTAATATAGGAAGGTTTAACAGAGGTGCACCCAGAGAAATGTCCCTTGCATAGATGGTATCAGACAAAATTTCATGTGTATGCTGATGTTCCTTTGCTACTTGAATATCCAGCAAGAGAAAGAGCACCTAAAGAGTAAGGCAGGGTCCAACAGAAAATATTACATGAAACAGGCTAGAAAGCTAAAAGGCAAACTTTTCCAGTGAGCCCTGATGACTGGCTGCATTTTCACTAAAACCCTGCCATCCAGGCTTTTTCCTTTCATGCTGTTAATGCACCATGCAAATACTCTGATGTCTGGGTAACCTGTATCTCTTTTGTCACTAAGAATGTAGCCCTCTAATCTCTAAAAATCACACCAACTTCCCTGGGCAATTACTTTGTGCTAGAAATGGTCATTTAATACTGCACTAACTTCAAAAAAAAAAAAAAAAAAAAATAAATTAAATTATCCTGAGTGGAACTTTAAAAGGTAACAAGCCGGGGTGAAG
>JAYRBT010000114.1:81206707-81241486 GCA_036023395.1 Myiotriccus ornatus
CATGTCCCCTTGTCCTGTTGTTGGTTGCCTGGGAGAAGAGACCAACCCCCACCTGGCTATAACCTCCCTTCAGGTAGCTGATGATACTTGGGACAATATGAAAGTCAAAAGCCTGGAAGAGGTGGAGTGTGTCTGGAGCATACACCCATAAAAGATCTTTTTCCAGTTTCCTTGCATTTTGTAACATCCACTCGATTTCCCAGCCTAAAATTACACTCTAATTTTAGAGGACCTTTGGCATTGAAATATTTAGAGTAGTTCACCTACATTTATTGCCTAATGTCTTCACAGAAGAGATGTTCATAAAAAATGGGAGAGGAAATCCAGATCAGCTTAATTCATTGCATGAAGAATGTTAGTAATTCTGTTACTGCATCACCTAGGAGGTTGTTTAGGTACATAACATTAGCAAACACTAATTATCATTTGTCCAAGGAAAAATCACAAATATAGCTACTCAAATTACTGTCTGCAAAGAGATGGCCTGCACCTCTTGCTCTCCAGGATATTGCAAAAGCTGGTTGTACCAAGATGTGGTTACATGATCACCTGAATTCAGCACCTCTGCCTAATCCTTCTGACAATTCGTTGCCTCTCCCCACTTCCCAGATTAGCTTTCAGCAGAGTATTTCTTTTATTCAACTACCACTCAGCAGCACAACACTTACTGGGAGCACTAGAGATCTGGTAATAAACCAGGAGGATAGAGGATGGAGGAAGTAGGGTGGGCCCATCCCTCTCAATATTAGTCTGGATTTACTTCAAAGGTACCATGTAACAGTTGTGTCAGAGTCAACAGGACACAGGATTCCCCTGTAGCAGTTCATTCACAGACTGTACCTTATACAGAACGTTTCCTTCAAACTCTGGCTGGTCCCTTCCTCCCTTCCTTGGAAACACACCTGCTTCCTCTGTTAAGCTTGTCTCCTCGTTTCCTTACTCAGTCACCAAATTCCTCTAGCATTTCCAAGATCAGGCTTTTAAGAGTTCACCAAAATCCACTGTTGGGAGGGAAAGCTGCTGGGAATCTGTTTAGACCAAGGAAACAAAGCAAATCAAATGTTGCGTTCAGTGGCCAATGGGCTCACGGGCTGTTTTCTTGTGGCCCATTTCTTTTCCTCCTCACAAGAAGAATTCAACCAAAGACACTCAAGCATATCTAGAGTTTGCAATATTAAAACAAGATTCAGGAAATTCTACCTTGGTAAAGTCTGCAAAGCCCCGAGTCAACAGCGCATAATGAAGATACACAATATCCTTAGTCTGGTAAACAAATCCAACTGATTATCTCCAGATACAGTGTAGACCAGGCTCGTGATGGGCAGAACAGGCAGCAAAATGGTTTATTGACAATAATTTTCTAAAAGGAAAAAAAAAGGCATTAAGAAGCACATTAGTTAAAAAACAGACCTTATACCATCAAGAAACTGCCCAGAGGAAACTCTGAAAGTGTAACAAAACAAAAAAGGAAAGCTTTGGAGACTTCAAAACATTACCCCCTACAGGAAACTATTCAAAACTGTTCTTAATATTCTTCACACAAAGACACTCTGCTAGTGGCTAAATGCTGCAGTAACTCAATACAATAAAATCTGACATTTCTTCTTACTCTATCCAAAAGACCCACCTATATAGCTAAGAATTATGATGTAAAGATTGATGTTTATTAAAAGTAGTAAAATGTTTCTAATTTTATACAGTCTCAGAAGCTCTGTGATGCCTGGGCTCACTATATATTGGATGACCTTGAAAGTGCCTGAGTCATGGGCAGTGCAAGCTGCGATCTAAACAACCATCTTAAATCTTATACATTGTCATGTACTCATTATCTGGACTTCGTACTTTCCTGCCATGGAAGGATTTTCACATAAATTACATGGGAAATGAAACAAAATGTAATTACAGTGTCCAACAGCTCCAAGGCAGATAGATAGCACAAGGAATGCAACACAGTTCAAGAGTCAGCTTTCAATAAATGTCACCTATTAGGAAGAATCTAAATGAAACATGTATCACCAAGCCACCCGCCTCTAAATTATGCCATTATCTCATCACTAGAATAAGCTGTTATAAGGTTACAGTGATTTCAAATACTCGGCTTTCAAGCAGATTTCTTAAAGGGACTTTCCATCTTTGGTTTCACACTTCACCACTTGGACTTTAACAAATACTAGAAAATTCTATCATACTCTATTAAATTGAGTTATCCCAATGAAAATATCTCCAGTAAGGTTAACCCAAACACTTAATAATCCATTAGCACCCTCACTTTTCAGTGTAACAAATTTTCTCATAATAGCTTTTCAGTCTCAAAAGGAAAAGACAGAGCTATAGAGCTTCTGAGTGTTCTGAATTGACGAGATTCAGCTGAACAATAGGAGCATTGCAATGATGAAGAGAATCACATTTTTGCCCCTCACTTCAGTGGATGGTAAGTCAGCCCCATAGGCTTTGCAATAGCTGCTCACAGCCCAGTTCATGGAATACCACACAGAATACTCACATCTTCAAGGGAAGATCCTTTTTTAATCTGTTTTTGCAGAAAGAAGATCTAGGAATTTTTTGTTGCTTGCATTTGAGGGGTTTTTCTGTGTGCTACCCTCAGTGCAAAAGAATTATAGATACAATACAAAATGTAGTTTACAAACAGTAAGTAAATACTAACAAACTCCTAATACAAATATTTCAAAAAGTCCTTTCTTCCCAGGATCTCCCAATTCAAATATGTAAACCTTTCTATGCTGCTGGATTAAATAATGTCGAGGTTACAGAGATCAAGCGTTGGAGCCCAAAACTTGGAAGAAAACCCTCAAATTCTGTGATCAGTGAGGAGATTTTCTCACGTACTGTGGTTATGGACTTCCTGTGAGCACACATTAAACACATGCTGGTTTTCATAAGTTCATCTATTGTGTTCACTGCTCTCATGGTGTTTTTTATATCCTTCGTAGGTGGAATGTTTTGAGAAAGCCCTGTGACAGCCAGCGTGGGCTTCACTAAACTAACACATCTAAGATCTGAGACATGCTATGAAGATGCATATGGGCAGCCTCTAAGGCTCAGCTTGTGCAAAGCAGTTTAAATTTTGATAATAAAATTGTGACTCACCACTTATTAATATTTAGTTTTGCATTAATATTACACAACAAACTTAGTCTAGTCTCCTTTGTTTTGCTCCCCTTCCTTGTATTTTTCTGCTTATGATGTAATCATTAAGTTCTCTTCTAATCACAGTATTTAATTTCCACCATTTTTTTTTTTAAAGGTGTTCTTCTCAAGGTTTTAAGATGTGCAGTTCTTTTCACAATTTAAAAATGTTTCTAAGGTGAAACCTAAATTCAGAAATTACATCAATGGAACTAAGTCCATTTTTTGTATGTTTTGATTCTGAGTGCAATTAAATGAGTGCAATCTCATTGCATCTTGTAAATCGTCTTAGCTGTAACTAATACTGATTTGTTTAATTGGGTGACTGGTTTAAATGCTTAAAGAATTAAACCGAACCAACTCCAAGCTAGGAATTTAATTCACCCTGTGCAGACCTTTAGATTTGTATTCTAATTCAAAGCACACTAAAGTGAACAAGAAAACAAAACTACTGAAAGTAGTAATATATGATTTAATGAGTTCTTTCAAGACATCCACTCGTTTCAAAAGGGATAACATGTCTATGAATAGGAAAGAAAATATGATATAAAAAATGATATCTGAAAGGAAGAAAAAGAAAGAACATCAGCGAAAGTTCTTACAAAAAGTCTTACTTTTTATCAGCAAAAGGATTTTCCTTTGAGGCTCTGTTTCTATTACACAGTGAATCTTCTGCCATCACAAACACAGATGTTCCCTTAAGTCTGCACAAATGCCAAAAGCTCTTTGTCTTAATATCCACTCTGGAAGGGCTTCTTTGTTAATGAGGATGTATTAGCAATTTATTAAGTAATGTTCCTGCATCTGCTGCTGGTTCTTAGCCTTTCTCCTCCATGTGATTCAAGTCAAATACAAGACAAGACTGGAGGGAAGTAAAGCATATAATGAGCATCCTTAGGCAGGAGTCCAGTGGGGAAACAGGGTGAGGATTGCATACCGCTTTTATTTGTAACATAAATGTATATGTGTGATGAATTTGATGCGCCTGGGGGTGAAGAACAGGCTGAGGGCCCCTTCACCTGCATGTGTCAGTAGCTGAGAGTGCAGCTGTAACGCTGAAGGTAAACTGGACTTGCTGGCCTGGGTTAAATGCATTAGTAATTAATTTCACTATTAGATGCCGTTTCCAAACTGGGGATGGGGCAAAAGGGATTCCCACCTCTTATTACCCACATAGGCATAAATGGCCATAGAAAACAGCGTTTCTCAGAGAACTTCTGGAACTGAATAGCCCCCATGTTCAGTGGAGGATCCTGGCAGTCAGGCAGCTTTTTGGCCATTTTTTTTTCCTGCAGAGAGAGCTGAATGCTCCACCGTGTGGCCAAGCTGCTCCCTAGTACGTTGCTTCCTATCAGAACTAACAGGTTGCTTGGGTAAATGTGTTTTACCTTAATAAAATTTAGATTAACTCTCGGGAAAGGAAACAAAACATTGAAAAGAAAATGTTCGCAGCTAAAAAAAAACCCCAAACACTCCAGATCCAGTCACACATATCTGGTTAATTGCAGAGCATAGGATGGGGCTGGGAAGATGAGAAGCCCAAGAACACTGAAGTCATAGGAAACTGATGTGGAAGTCAAGAAACAATTAAATCCCCACTCAAAGTCTAGACCAGCGTTTAAAATTCAGAGACAATGCTTTTGATTTGTTAATAAGAAGTGAGATATTAATAGGAAAAAAAAAATAAATACTATGTAACATGCAAGATACTTTTGTTATACTTCTTTTGTCTTCTCTGAGATATATGAGGTGCATCCCTCTTTCATTTAGAGCTGGGCTTTTTTCCTTTACTTTTAATATCAGAAACATTAAGGATGGGATGATTTTTACTTTAAACTTTTTGCTTTATTCTTCAGTGAACATTTTGAGCACCACTTTTTCAATAGAACGACAATATTCAGTTCCACATTAAATGCCTAATATCTGCAGATGAATAAAGAATTTGTATTACTGTTATTATCATTTATCAACAGGAAATCTAAATGGAGGGATATTTAGGCTCCCATTCTTAGCCTACTAAAAGTTTTCTGTAGTTTTTCCAGTGCTTGCAAAGGGTTTTGAAAATGCTCTAATGCAACAAAGGATTCTAGCCATAAAGACCTTGGAAATATTGTTTATAGGATGAGGACTCCAATTCATTGGCCACCACAGAGCAGCTGAAAATGTGGGAATACAATACAGCTTTCTTCAGAGTCTGATCCCACACCCTCTGACCTAGAACCAATTAACACATTTAGAGAAATAACATCTTCTGCTGGAAGGTGAAGTTCTCACAAATAATATGATGTTTTTCATGCAGAAGAGAGATCTGATTCCAATGAGTAACGTGTTTCCTAGAAATGTGACTCTGTTGTCTATTTGTTGTAGAACTGATTTCTTTCTTCTTGTAACGATGAATAATAAAATCAATATATTGCAAGTGCCAGAACATAAAACAAACTTGGAGTGCAGACCAAGTGATCTGCCATGTTCATAGGAATTTTTGAAGAAGGTAAATGAAACTTGCAGTTGAAACAGAAGCAACTTTTCAAATACCAGAGCATTCTTTTGAAAACTACTTTCTCAGATTATTAGTGTAATCCACTGTTTACTTACTATGGAAAATCTCCTTGAAACAAAATTAAGAAGGTGATGCATTTAATGCTGACTGCTCTGCTCTTCCTGCACACTCGTAGTAGAAAAAATCTGTAAAACATAAAATTTTAAGTACCAGGTCCAGACATTTAAGCTGTTCTGTTTAAGCATAAGAAACTAATCTGATTTTCTTATAACCTGATTTGGAATTTGTAACATGACCTAAGATGAAGAAATCAGATCAATGAGATTAGGAACCTGCACTTCTCTGAGGAAAAAAAGCCAGCAAAATATACACACAGACAAAACAACTAGAATCTGATATAAGCATAGCTAAACAAGATTCTGCCATTTGAGATGACATGCACTGATTTCCTGGAACATTTAACATTAATGTGAATTGCTGTAGATAATTAGAAACCAAGAATACCTGAAAGGGAAAGGCTGAAGTCACTGGATCACAAATCTCCATTTTAGAAGGTGAAAATTCTCATGCACCCATTCCTCATGGTAATGTTCTCTCTGTGGCCAGTGCAGCACCTTGCAGGAAATTCCATAATGGAAAGAAAAAGCAAGGCATAAAAGCAATGCCTGAAGTGGTTGTGTCTTGACTAAGGGAAGTGTTCGCAAGATAACAACTTAGTAGAAGTGGGAAATGTAGCAATGTAGTTACCAGACAGCAACAGGAAGAATTGGAGGCGCACAGGTTGCATCAGACCTGATGCTGGAAATCAGCTACTCAAGATGCTCTGACTCAGAGCATATCCCAAGCAGTCTCAAAGGAATTCCTCTAGGACACTTGTGTGAAAACCAGCATGTTGTCTAAATGTCCAGATCTCAGAATACGTGAAAGATCATTTAGGAATGAGTTTCAGTAGTAGCTCATGAGCCATCCGTGTTTCAGCAAATAACGTGAGCAACACATAAAGACAAATTATCAGGTTCTTGGGATAATTAAGACAAATTCTTGAGAGATTCCTAGGAACAGAAGTTACAGGGAAGATGCTGAAATGTCTAAAGATTTTCTTTTAGTAACAAACATCTTTGAAAACCTGGATTGCCACATCAATAATTATTACACTCTTGGTAATTACCCTTCGATTTAGCTCTCATATCTCATCCCACATCTCAGATCCAGTTGACAACTGCTTGATCAATTTATGTTGCTTTTTTACACAAACGTAGGTGGTTTGGCTGTTTAATCCTTTTCATTGCAAGATCATCTGCTGGGGGCAATAGCCATCTGAGTGCTAGAACAAACTGCAATTCCCTGATCAAACAGCAAGAAAAGTTCTATTTTAAAAAACCTTTTCTGTGGATGCATTTCTGAAGCACAGTTGACAGGGAGTGGACTACCTTCAGGGGTACAGAAAGCCAGAGAAACCCGAGGAGGAAACAGAGGCTACAGCTTCTCCAGCTACTCAGCTCTTCACAAAGCTTTGAACATGAGCTCATGGGAGGCTTTTGCCATGACCTCCCAGAACGGTGCACAGACAATCCTGGCTTCCAGTTCAGAAATTTGCTCACAATAAACCAGGTGTATATTTAGAAAAAAAGAAACAAATCACCAGCAAGAAAACATTTCCACTCTGATCACCATATCAAGAAGACAAGGTCACTAGGAGACAAACCTGAGGACTGGAATCCTCCCGTTGTCCGATGGATGGTTAAACACTGCCAGCTCACCTGGGGATGGCAGTGGTGGGCCAGCTTGCTAAGGATCTGCAGGAATATCCCCTAAGGAACTAAAAGAAAAAAATATATTTGGTGTGATGTACATATTTCCACCTGGCTGGGTTATCAACCTCTGGTACCTTTCTGTCCCAAACTGCCAGCAAATTACTAGAAGCAGAAAGGGAACTTTCAGCTGGAATATGTAACTACACATGCTGTAGCAAAAGGCTGACTGCTGGCAGTGGGACACACAGATAAGTATAGTCAAAAGGCATTAGGAGTCCTTAGAGAAGAATTCATGAAGTGAATGGCCTGTACCTGCATCACTTGATCCTGTCGAGACAAATCAGTTTCTGAGGGAATCTTCCTTCTGTATCTCTGCCTTCCTGTAAGCTGAATACACAAAACCCTTAGGAAAGTGATTGCTATTTCCGGAGAAATGAGCATCCTTTCTTTCACTGATTCGAAGAGAAAAAAACTGCCAAGAAGACATAGAGAGGAAGAGAGTAAAACAGTTATGAAAAAGGAAATACCGTCCCCAAGTTGAATTTGGCTGGCTGAGTTGGCAGGATGGGAACAGAAAGGTTATAAACAGAGAGAACAGGAAAACAGAAAGCATCAAAGTTGACAGGAGTAGGAAACACAAATAGACTGTTCAGCCTTGCAGCCTTTTGGCACTGCTGTCAAACATGACCAACCCTTCCAAGGCTCCTTTGGGAAGTCATATGCTCCACCATAACACCATGGATACAGCTTCAGCCTGAAAGGGGCCTTCATCTGTTTTGCAGCCAGGGCCTCAGGTTCTTCATTTTTACTCCTATAGGAAGTCTATGGTGATTAGAGGTGTGTGTGGGGAAAAGCCCAGGATCTGAATTTAAATGAGAAATTTTCTACCACTGTTTACAGTCATGACTCACTGACATGCTGTAGGACCCTGCTTACTCTGCACCAGTAAAAGTTCATTGTGACAAGGGAGCAAAGCCTAGAGATTCGACTTTACCAGCAAGGCTCTGTGCTGCTGAATAGCTGAGTGTCCCTGTCTGGCTCTGCCTCAGTGACCACGCGCAGAGTCCCCGCGAGGTGGCTGCAGAGACTGCGGCATCGCCGCTGAACGTGTGGAGCCTCAGCCAAAGGGCTCAAACTGTCTCAAATGCTCATGGCCACTCCAAAAAGTTACTTCTATCAAAAAACGCAAATCCTTGTGACAGCTGCCAAAACTTGATTAAAAAAAAAAAAAAAAAAAAAAGAAATTAAATTATCCTGAGTGGAACTTTAAAAGGTAACAAGCAGGGGTGAAGGGACCAAAGGGAGAAGAACTAGACTTCAACTCTCCATGTTCTGCATGTAAGGGAGCCAGAATAACACAGCACCCCCTTCTCTCTGTAACAGGAAAAATGCTTCAGACTGGCTCTCCTGTGCAATCACTGCAAATGCAGTTTAGATACAGTAGAAACAGAATCACTGAAAAAATTGTGAGTGGGTTCTAATTTCCAACATCCTGGTTCAACTCAGGCATCCAAAAGGTCCATGATCGGAAGTCACTGCAGATGAGTGCAACCTCCTGCTGATTGTCACTTGTGTAGGTGTTAGTGCTGAACACTTTCTCACCTCCTGGAGTGCAGGAGGGCTTTTGCTTTGCAAAGTTTTGAGTTGTTGCAGTTTATCTGAAATTCCCCTGGTTCATGCAATCAGAGGTAAAGCTGAGCTTCCAGGCCAGCAGGTAGAAAGTATGGAACGTTATGTACTCCTGAGGGGTGCCTTTCTAATTCTTCCTGGTGGGAAAGTGGATGAATAAATTAGTAAACATGGATTCTATCATGCCTTTTTAAAAATAGGAGTTTAAATTGAAGAAACACATGTTTAGGAAGCAGTAATGGATCCACGCACTGCTTAGAAACTGAAACAAACATGAACACTTACAAAATGACATTAAAAAATTAATTTGAAAACATTTTAATAATTTCACACTAAGGCAAGGAAATTCCAATTAGAAAAACATCCAGTGTCAGAGGGGAAGCACGGAATGCTGTCGGATATCTGAGCCCCCAGCTGACAAATGGTTTCTAATTTGGGGCCAAATTAAACTCTCATTTACACTGGCATTTGTCCCCAGAAACTCTTTCACTTCATCAGGATACTTGAGTCTTACCCCTACATAGCTGAGACCATAAATGAGCCCTTATGAAGCTTTTTGCTACTGAGAATTCTTTCAGAGCCTCATCATTATTTAAGTTCTTTCCTGAATAATGAACAGGCAGAGACAGTAGGGAGAAAAGACTGACAGGCATGGATGTGCTGTTATAAAAAAATAAAATTACCAAAACTTGATGATTCTGACTCTATTATAGATAGCACTCTTCAAATTAGTCCTTATTGTTTACCTCCCACATTTAAATCCACTAAACACTGGGAATCCAGAAACTCCTGATTATTAAGGTGTTGAATAGGAACGATTACAGCATATTGTGTTATTCCTCAGGAGGCTTTTCAGAATTGTTTTTCAATTACTTCTTTCCAAGCCTAAGTAAAGCAGATCTTTACAGCAGGACATTTGTGTGGCATAGTAGATATGTTCCATGTGAGTGTGACCTTCAAGCACTAGCTGTTATGGGCACATCTCTTGTGGTTAGCATGATAAATGGTGTCACACCAGCTAATTAAATCAATACATCTCATTAATGTCTTGCAGTTTCTGAATTTCTTGTCACTCTCTAGTCCCATGGAACACTTTCTATATCTGCTCTTCTCAGACTGACATACAATTTTTTCACTCTTTCTCAGCAGAGATATAGCAATTTCATCTGAAAGTAAGTTTGAGAAGTATATTTAGTTCTCCAATAAGAGAACAGTTGAAAGGTAACCAGTAGCACCTCCTGCTTCCCCATTAAATTTATTTTCACCATTTCACAAATGGAGGCCCTTCTGTGTCTTTTGGACTAAAGTTACAAGATAAACAATAGAAATAACTTTTTTTTTATTATTATTTAGTGTGTTGGGAATTGTGTTAAAGCAGAGAGAGAACAGCTGCTGAGAGATATTACATGAAAGAATGTAAAGAATTCTTCAAGGATTTTTGCTCTCTTGCAGCACTGACAAGGATCTGAGTAAGGAATATGGCAAAGAATATTGTCCCCATGCCTATTGTGTGTCAGTCTCTGTGCTTCCACATAATAGAAAGACTTTTTCTGGTCCCTTCTTGACTTTTGCCATATATTAAAGACCTAATAAAGGAGATTTAAAACCCTTACACACACACACACACACAAATCCCTTCCCCCCCTCCCCCCCCCCCCCAAAATAGCCTAAATATCTCTCAGAATGTGTTAATTGTCTTGGCTGTTTTTCAGGGGTTTTTTGTCGCCCAGTAAATTGTATTTTCAATACCACCTCAGAACAGACACAAAAACACTGATGGCTTGGGGTTTTGTGTTCTCTATAAATTTTTTTTCTCTTTCTCTTCCATCCTTTTTCACAATTCTTTTTCACGGGCCAAAAAAAGGCAAGACAAGGGAAGAAATTTCTCCAGTTAAGCATTTCTCTGGAAGAGCTTGGAAGAAGCACATTTCTACAACAACTAACAAAGCAAGAAGAAACAGAAAAGGTCAATTGCCAGTGTTTTAGTCAAGCCTAGCCTACCAACAGCCCGTGTCTGGATAGCTTGTTATGATTCAAGTGCATATATTTTAATAGGGGGAAAACCAAGTTGGTTTGAATGCACTGAATACTAGTAATTCCCCAACAGAAAGCTTCTCGGCTGTGGGCAAACACTAACCTTGACTTGGGCTCTGTGACATAAATGCATTGGATCATCACACAGGAATGCCTTTGGAGTTGCCCCCATCCCTGCAGCATGTGAATGTGTAAGAACACAGCTTGGGTTCTCCCTGGGACTCCTGTCTTGCCTTTCTTCATTTGTAATGAGGCAAGAGAAAGATTCCGAAGTAGAAGCTGGGACAACAGGCCTCCCTGCATCCCTACAGCCACTAACCCCAGACCCCTGAGCCGTGGTGCAAGTGGGAAGGGAAAGGTAAGGAATAAGCAACCGGACCTGCAGATTCGTTAGGATGGAGTGCTGCCAGGGGAAAACACTGGGATGATTACACACACAGCATCTTGCTCAAAGGTTTGTCCAGGAAGCCTTTTGCAGGTTACTGAGATCTGCTTTTTGCTGAGCCTGGAGCTCTTGTGCAGGACTTTTCCTGCCTTCTTTGCACTATATATAGTAGGTATGTTAGTAAAGGCCCTGGATATAAAAGAAGTCCTTGGGTTCTGTTGCTTCATCTAGCACTAACCTGTCACATCGTGATTTGTCCTGCAAGAATCTGGGCTGCATTCTGAAATCCAGCTCATTATCCAGAGGTGATACAACACAGCTTTCGCCCATCCTTTTTCTGCAGTTAATAGAGCTGTCAGCTCCCCTGTCATTTCCTTGTCATCCTGTCCCAAAATGTATAGGAAGCCTTAAAGAAAACAAGTCATTCCAGGAGCAGACACTTGAAATAAAATTGACCCTTATTCAAAAGTACATGCAAAATAGCTTGGACTTTTCCCTTCAACTGCTATTTGTATTTGCCTCTTGTTCCACAGAGAGTTAATGTGGATTGAAAATATGACATTTTCCAGGAAAACATCTGTTACGGGTGCCAAAGGCTGTTCTGTTGTCAATGCTTTGTTATATTTTCACGGCAGGTTTGGAAGAAAGCTTTTCCTCTCTGTCTCCTTCAGTTGCCTTAAGCCCAGCATTACCATCTCATTCAAGAGATGATAATGACTGTGTTCACTTGTTGCATTGGATGTTTGTGCCAAGGCTGTTTATGAATGTTCTAGCTGATTTTAAATACAAACTTCAGTGCCTGGAGACATCTTCATATTAAAAGCAAATGACTCACCATAGCAAGGAAGAAGAGGTTCAGCAGGTAATGTGGCACTCAGTCAAGAAGGTGCTTGTTGGTTAGTAAAGTACAGGGGATGACAGCTGCTCTGACAAAGTGACATTTGCATCTCCAGATAAGTGCGACTTTCTTAATTTAACTGGAGAAGTGTCATGATCATCTGCTGAGTAAGTTAGGAGGAAGTAAGTTTCAGATGGAAAGAAAGAAAGTTTCAAGAGGAAAAATTAAATCTGCCCAGAGCCCCTGGAAAGGACAGTAGTTACAGACACTGGTGAGGAGGAGAGGTTTTTCTCTATCAAGTGCAGTCTGTGACACATGGTACACAGGGAGACAGTGTCCCTGACATGTCAGGAGAGTACCCACAGCAAATATGGGTATGGAGTGAAAAAGAACCTTTCATACTTCTCCTTATAAGCAGGCTGAGTTGTTTGTGCCTTGAGTTTGTTATGCCTTAAACCCCTTTGTTACCATGGTGTCTATTTTGGATGCTCTAAATAAATTTTCCCACTAATAATTTCTAAATAAATTTTGCTGTAACCCAGATGGAGTTAAAGCACCTGGTTAAACACAAGAGATTCCATGCTGAAGGCTGGCACAGCCCCACTAGGCAACTGGGGATGTGGTCACGAAGAGGTGAGGAGGGGAAGTCACCTCTTCCTGCAGTGAGGGTTCTCTACGGAGGCTCTTAGCAGGATGCTGGTGAGCATACCTGAATCTCAGTGGTCCTGAGGGAATTTGTCACCTGTGCACTTGAGCCATGCTCTGTTTTTATTCCTCTCTAAAAGAGTGAACTTCTGTGTTAGAGTGAATTTATCTTTCTCCATTTCTTTCTTTGCTCATTAGCAGCTCCTGGTTTGCTGGGGATACATAGAAGTTGTTTACTAGCAATCATGTCAGAACATTTGCTAGCATTTTACTCTGGTTTTTAAGTCATAAAGCAGCAAAGGGAATTATTGCTGCCATTTCCTAAGCAAGGCAACAAAGGCGTGGATGTAATAATGCGTGCCCCTAAGTATTTACCCAGTTTTTTTCACATTCCTCTTTTTGTTTTCCCAAGCAAAAAGCATCACTCCCTAGCAACCATTTTAAGGCTGAGGGCACACTGAAAACAAGCTTGACAAATGAAAGTGAGATGCTGCAGCATGTGGAACTAGCGGAGCAGCCCGGTGGAATTATCAAGCCCATGCTGTGCATGGCCCCACTAGGCTGCATCCCTGGGAGTCACAGGGATGGGAAAATTGCAAGCAGTCACCTAAGCTGGCAAGGAGGAGGTGCTTATGAGACAGGCTTCTGTGTCTTAGCAACTCGGAACCCTTTCTCAGAGCTGAGTACTGTGCTCTTTTTTTTTCTTTTTTTTTTTGAAAAAAAAAAGAAAAAAGTGGTGAACATTAGGCTTACTTTTTAACAGGAATGGAGACGTGAAAGTCCCAGTTTTAAATGCTGACTAGGTGGGTATAGCACTTACCTGGGCTGTAGGAGGTGCAGATTCAGACCCAACCTTTGCCTCGGGAGATCTGACCATCAGTGTGTGATGAATAGACTCATCACCAGGACGTGGGGTATCTAAGGCAGGACTCTTCCTAGATATGGGGCTGGCTCAGTGAAAGGCGTGGCTCTGCTGTGCCAGCCGTGCAATCCCACCCTCTTCTTCATGCCAGCTCTGATGGCTTTCTGACCACACAACACACTGCTATGATTCACAAGGCAGAAGACATTCATTCTAGTTTTGTTTGTTTAGTTTCTCCTGGAAGGGGATTAAAAAGGGAAGACAAAGGTGCCGAAGAGCAGGACCTTGTTCCTTGAGTATCAATGACTGATTGACTTGACCTTGCTGTACCATTTATGTTTGATCTCACCAGTCAAAGCTGCTCACTCAGCATATCATGGAACTGTAAAATATTCCCTGAGCTTGATAAAGACTCTAGCCCACAGCTGAAATCCCCATCTTCAAAAGATGAGACATGGACTTTCTTTTCTTGCCACGTATTTCTCACTCTATTGTTTTTTCCATTTGAAATCATACTGAGCACATTTCAGTTGTATACCTGTCATATACAGTAAAACTGAGATTCTGCAGTCTAAAATAATTGGCTAGGGCTCTCAAGCAGAGAAATGTAGGATTGATTGTGTTTTGATTCACACTGTGTAATCTTCAGGTATTAAGTAAACCAAGACAGCTGAGTGTTCCCTTCCGAACTCATAAACGTGTAATTTTGAGGGGCTTTGGCAAATGTCCTGGTTACGTGCCCATGGAGTAGTTTCCTATGTCACTTTTGAGTACTGAGCTAGATAACAAATAGCTAGAAGTCTTCATATTTCTCATCTGTCATTTTGTGCTCCTGTGGGTTCTACTTGCAACAAATGCTACTGAAATGTATCAGCCCTTGGAGGAGATGCATAGGAAAATAATAAGATAAAGTAGGTGTCAAATGTCTAGCCAAGAAGATATTAATACCAATCCCCACTAAATAAAGTGTCAAACCTGTCAGTGTGACCATCAGGCAAGGAAGTTAAAAGGTAACAAAGCAATCAGTGTAGCTGAGTTGCAAGTATATCTTCCAGTTCTTATCAAAAATTGTTGTCATCATTCTTGGGGATCTTTATAGCAAAAAATAAAAAGGCTATATAAATGCCAGATTTTTTTCTCTGGAGACTTTTTAATGCTGGTGAAAACTTGCTGTTGCCCAGATCCATTAGTGCTGGTAGAGGCAGAGCATTTGACAACTGTATTCTATCCATCCCCCCATGTACAGTTTAGAAACTTGAGTGATTCAGAACATCCGTTGTCTGGTGCCCAGGGTCGTGGCTTATTCAATAGGCAATGACTAAAATAATTTCAGTGTCCGTGTTAGGCGTCCATAGCAGGATGTTTGAATTCAGCCCTAAATCTTTTTGATAGTTTTGAACTTGTTACAGGGCATCAAATTTGTCAGTTTTTTATATTGGGAAAAAAAAATTAAGTTTTATGCAAAGAAAAATATGGTAGAACTATAAAGGAACACTTTTTTGTTGTCTGGTCCCTGAGCCCAAAAATATTAATATGCACAAGGATAATAAACCTTACTGATTTACTTAGCACTGAATGTGGTGACTGAGGACATTGAGAGCTTAGTCCTCTTGATTTGAGTTACCTTGTTTCTTATACTTGACTGAATCCTACGAAGCTTGTCCAAAATGACATGGTGCCACTCAGATATTCCACAGCTGACTGTTCTCCATCAAGGCATGGTCCTGTTTTGTTATTAAATCAATGCTTATGTTATTTCCTCATTGTTTGTTCTGTTTCTTTTAAGGTTCTGCAGTTGAAACAATAATACTTCATTACTGCTGACATTAAGGGGAAATTGCCAGATTCAAAATGATCCGTTATTGAAGCAGCATAATTCTCTGCTTCAGGACATATGTCTTGGATATGAGCAAATAAGTTACTCTATAGCAGCCAAATTTAGGATTTTGGGAACTTCCTTTTGAAGCAACACATTCTGTCTTCTGTTGGAAACAAGTGAGGTGACAGTTCTCACAGCACATAAGAAAGTTTGTGTTCATTACCAAAAAAGAGTTCAGCCTCCAAAATAAACATTATCCAAGGTAACTTAAGGATTCCATGTATTTCTGCACTTGATTCATTACATGTATGTATGCTATCTTAGCAAATATAAAACTATTCAAGATTTACATAGTAGGTTTCACTCATATTAGATAGTGAAACATCAGCTGATGTTGCCTGTATATTTAGGTTTAAAGTATCTGTTAGAGATACAGATAGTCTGGAGCATAATCTAGTCAAGTTCTATTTGGTTTTGGTAAGGTGACTCCAAATCATATTAGGAGCTGGGCAGGCAGCTCCTGAGGCAGTCACAGTAATGATAGCTTTATCAGCACTCATTCACCATTTTCAAGAACAAAGGTTAATAAACAGGAGATAGAATATTTATTCTAATATAGGTCCCTGGGGTACTAAGTCATCTTTAATGAGAAATGAGGTAATTACCAGTTCTGTCACCTTTCGTCTCTCAAATACACTTGAAACTGTTTAATATGAGGCTTGTGTTGTTCATTGGAAAATAAAGACTTAGAAATTATTGTAAAGCATTTCAATACTACTATATTATTAAAGACAGTGAAGCCTGAATATCAAATTTTATATTTCAAGGTAATTTGAATTTTTTTTTCTTAATGAGAACAGAAGGAGATGTCAGGACAAAAAAAAAATACATCAGTTGTCCTGGTCTGTCATCACCCTAGTCATCAGAGACTACTAAGCTCCTCAAACTGGAGGTATTTTGGGTTTGAAATGGAAAACACAGTGAAAGAATCGGACTGTAACAAATTTGGGAAGGACACATTTCTAAATTTGCATCACCTGCCTTATATCCAGAAAGCTTGTGGAGAGTGATATGAGATCAGCTAGGATGAAAAAAAAACGATATCACAAAAGTAACACGTGAGAAGAAAGAACAAGGAACAGCTGCCGCAATTAAAGGAAATACAGACTTCTGGAAGGCTGTAAGACTAATTTTCACTTGCTTTGCTATATTTGCTGGTTCAGAGATTCTTGAAGTGTATTTAACTGTCTGTCCCTTTTTGCAATGTCAGAGCAGTAGAAAGGAGACACGATGTAGATGAGAACCACGTTCTGCAGAATTAGGTTATAGAAAGATAATTACACAAACAGCCTTCATCCACATGCTGTTCAGTGCAGGCAGGATTAAAATGGTTCAAGTTATGCAGGGCAAAATAAATAGTCACTCTCAGGTCACTGGTGTGCCAGGGACACAGACTTCTGGAGGACAGTCTCCTCCAGCCATCTTTGCACCAGGAGTGCTGCTTGGAGAGAGCCCGAGCAGCAGTGAGACACGGGGTTGCTGGCACCTGGCTGCTTCCCATGCCAGAGATGGGAGTAGGACAGCGGGCTGGACCACAGCTTTGACTGTGGTCATGGCTTCCCCTGCAGGTGAGGTGGCTCAGGGGGACGAAGATGACACAAAACTGGCTGGAGTGGCTGATATACCAGACGTTTGTGTCACCATTTGGAAGGACCTTGACAAGCTGGACAAATGGGCTGACGAGAACACCATGAGGTTCAATATAAGGAAATGCAAAGTCTTGCCCCTGTGGACGAATCACCCAGGCAGAAGGACAGGCTGGGGCTGCCCCGCTGGAAGACAACTTGATAGGAAATGACTTGGGAGTTCTGGTTGACACCAAAGTGATCATATGCCAGGATTGTGCCCTTGCCACCAAGGAGGCTGATGGTGTCCTGGGCTGCATCAAGAAGGGTGTTCCCAGCAGGTCAAGGGAGATAATTCTGATCCTTTTTTCTCAGCACTGTTGAGACCACATCTGCAGTGTGTGACCAGTTCTGGACTCCCCAGCACAAGAGAGACATGGAACTACTGGAGAGAGTACAGCAAAGGACCTTGAGGATGATGAAGGGACCAGACCTGTCTCAGTGGAGCTGGGGCTGTTTAATGTGGAGAAGGGAAGGCTCGTGGACATCTCAGCAATGCATATAAATGCCTGCAGAGAAGACAGAGCAAGGCTCTTTACAGTGGTCCCTGGTGACAGAACAAGAGGCAATGGGCAGAAACTGAAACACAGAAGGTTCTGTCTGAACATCAGAAGATAGTTTTTTACTGTGCAGGTGACCAGGCACTGGCATGGATTGCCCAGGGAGGTTGAGTGATATTCAGAAGTTGTCTGGACATGGTCCTGGGCAATTGTCTCTAGGATGAGATGACCTCCACAGGTCCCTTCCAATCTCAACCACTCTGTGATTCTGAGGAAAGCCCATTACCTTCGAAGCAACAGCATTACCGGCATTTACCATGCAGGCAAAGCCAGGGAGGTAAATCTTCCCCTTGAAGACATGATGCTCAACAGAACAAACCCAGCTCTGTGGCTGTGTTTGCTCAGACTGTAAATGCCAAGGGCAGAAAGAACTAAAGCGTGCCTGTGAGGCAAGGGTGCTGGTGGGATGGCCAGAGAATGCAGAGGGCTGAAGAGGAGAGGAGAAACAGGACACGTAACACCCAGATGAGGAAGAACAGAGTTCAAGTGGCCATTTAGCTGAAGATTTGGGGAAAATGCAACTTGCAGGCTCTTGTCTTTGTAAGAGGAATAAACATGACTGTGAGAAGAAGCTGTGAAAATATCAGCAAGACAGGTTTGGTGGCCCTGCTGTAGCCTGTCAGTGGTCAGCACTGCATCTTTTGCAAAGGCATTGTGGGGATCTTTGACTTTCTTGGCCCACATGTCCCTGGCACCAGAAAAGGAAACTTACAAAGGGACCGATGGGGACAGAGAACACTCTTTGAAAATTCAGATGTATATCCACAAAGAAGTTGTGTTGTGTGCGCTTCCACGCACCCTCCACTCCACCCCATCCCCCCTTTTCTTCAGGCAAACATCTGTTTAGCTTTAAAAAGTTGTGGGCAAATGGCTGATGATGTTGTTCCCAGGTTATAGTTGCTAAGCCAGCTCCAGGCTTGGTTTATTACAGAGTAATGATGGCTTAGGATCTTCCTGTTTGCTATTCAATAGTTGTCCTTCAGTGAGAGGCGACTGTTGACCTGAATAAAACAAAATTGTGTCTCCTATCAACTTTCAATTTTTTAAAAGCATTTCTCAACTGAGTTGGTTTTCTCCAGTAATTATTGTATTTATTATAGGTTTCCCTGACAACATAACAAAATGGAAATAAGCATTTGTACTAATCCTTTCTGCCTCGGTTCTAATTTGCAATAGTAATTTTTACATCAACAGCCACTATCTAACATTCTCTTCAGTATAAAGATGAAACTGCTCTTCAGCATCACTAGTGCATCTCAGCTTCTCTGTGTCACAGCTTCTCAGTAGCTCCTTATTCCCATTCAATAAAGGGATAAATAACATCCTTCCTCTGCAGATGCTGAGGCAGAGACTTTCAGTCTCCTCCATGAAGGTAGTTTCCAGAGGTGGTAGCACTAGCAAATCCACTTAAAGACACCAAGAACTTGCATACTCTAATCAATCCACTTTCCTTTCTCATTTGAAGGTCTGGAAAGCTCCCACATCATGAAAAGCTTGAGAGTCTCTTGCTCCTTCCCTCCTCATGGTGCAGTAATTTGGGATCAATTGGGGAATTTGCTTTTGGGTGGCTAGGGAAATGCCACAGCAAACTCGCAGTTAACTTCTTGTTTTGATACCTTCTCCATAACAAAAGATCAGTAGGTTTGTTTAATACTGTGCAGTACAGTCCTGCACAACTAACTGCTGTAGTCAGTGGCTTTGATTCCTTACAAAAACTGCATACAGCACTTCTGAGTGTAATTTGGTGTGGTAGGTTTATACCCTTAACAGGCAGGAGAAAATTTTCAAGACTGCTCCATGCAAGGTTAGCTGTTTTGTTGCAATTAATTAATTCATGTTATTTCAGATTCATGTGAATTTAGCATGAACAGATGTTGAGAAATGGAGAACATAAAAATAAAATGAAAATCGCTTTTTTTCTCCAAACTCTGTGTTTTCAGTTTTGTTTTAAAAGGCTAGAAATAGCTTCTTCTGAGAACAATGAGTTATTAACTAAACCAGCGCATTTGGTCAAAATATTTTTTAAAATTTGCAGGAGGGCCACTTGGTGAAGGAACTTAAATACTTAATTTCAAATTCCAGCATATGCTTGTTCTACTTCAAAGGCCTCTATAGACAGTCCCAATGACTGCTAATTGATTTAAATCTCAGAACTCAGTAGGAAATCACAGATGTTAACTGCTCAGTGATGCACTAAAACTTCCTGAGTTTCTCACAAAAAGATTTGGCATAATTGCAAGATATCTTTTTGAGGTACAAGGATTATATAAATCTGTTCCAGTTAGAGCTATTCCACAGAAAGCATTGATGTTAAACTTGTTAGGTTTTAGGGAAAATAACTTTATATTTGTTTTGGGACCTTCGCACTGTAGAAGACTGAAATGAATCTGTAATGTTTTTGTACTGCAAAGAAGAGAGAAACTCCTTTTTTTGGATGCCTATGAAGGATTTCAGAACCCTTTAAAAAAGACTGCTGGCCATTTTCTTGAAAAGCTGAAAAAAGACATGGCAGAAAGACATGAAAAAAATCTAGTCAGCAGAAAACAGGTCTCCTGAATGATATGCAACACTGAAGCTTCACTTATAGAACAGAGAACAAAGGGAAGATGTTCTAGCAATATTTGATTGAAAAAGTGTAAACATTGACTATGGACCATGTATGAGCCTGAAGTTAAACAATGGACATAAATGCATAAGCAGGATGCATTACTACTTAAATGTGAACAGAGACAAGCTTTAGTAATCATATTGTTTCTAGAATTAAAATGATCCTGTTCCCTTCCTCATCCATAGAAACAACTGCCATATGCCCATGCCTCTGCATGCTGTTTGTAAAATAAAAGCATTATCTGTCCTCTGTGAAGCTTTCTGAATCCCATTAGAATGTGCTGTATGTCAGGGCCGTGGTGCTCACAGAGACACTGCAGGTCCCAGGCACGACTCCCAACCCAGAAGATGACAGAGGAGAATCCCTTTCTTAGAGATTTCTCTTTGAGACAGTAACAACAGGGCAAAGGAACTTAAAATGGCCATCCTTCTGCAGCTGAAGTTATGTTTATGGCAGTGCAAGTCTGTATGTTCTGTATGTCTGACAGAGGTGTCTGTGCCTGAGTGCACTGACCAGAAAGGTGTGTATGGCCTAAAAGGCAGACCAACCATTTGAAAAATAGACTCTGGGCTCCAGTAAAGAGAGCACTGACCAGTTATGCTGGCAGGATTAGGGGATCCTCTCTCCCTGCAGCTACTGCCAACCCATTCCAGGGCACAGAGCTTACTCTGACTCTCCTTCCCACCCCGCCCTCTCTGAAACCCAACAAGACAGGAGCAAAGCATCAGTTAGCGATAATCATCCTGGACATGTAAGGCCACATAGGTTGTAGAGCACTTTGTGGCTCAGCCGTCTCCAAGAACCCACCTCAAGACTGGGCCAACATCCACAAGGTCTGTCAGTCTGGTGGGGGGGCAACCTTTATAAAGCTGTAAAACTTCATAAAAGGCTATTAACAATGCCAGCATCTTCCTCCACTCTTCTCCTCACTGTTTGCTCCTTCTTAGCAAGTCTGCTAGTCTTATGGGCAAGGCCCCTGGTTTACTCTGCAGCCCTTTCCAAAGGTGTTGCCTGGAAGAGAGGAATCCCTCAGCCTGCATGTGTACCATGCTCCAGTACTGGCTCATGTTTTATATTGTGTCTTTCTTAGATTATAGTTTTAGGTGTGCAAACTGAAAGAGATCCATTGTGTGTGTTGTCTTCCTATCTATCCTCTTAAAAATACAGATGAGAAAGCAAAGATGGACAACATTTACACTGAGAATAACAGCCCAAGAATCAAAAGTAACATATTTGCCTGTGCTGTTATGCATACATTTCAGAAAAGTTACCCTGCTGCTCATTTAATGAGATTGTACTGGGGAAAAAAGGAGAAGGATGCAAGCATGGTGAATGTGTCTAGCCTTTAAATGTCTGTGTTGATAATAATGCAAGCATGGGTTTATTGCTCTGCATTTTAGAAATACATTTCAAAAACTTCCAATTTTGCTAGGCATTTATTTGCATATAGGCACTTCTGCCTCTACTTTCTGTAATTTTATTGCTACTGTAATAGAGATTTTGGAAATCAAATGCACTCCACTACATTTCAAGGCTCTTCCTATGCTACTGTGTGATATCTGATTTTTCAAAAGAAGGCGCTATTTGCCTAACCCTCTGTGCATCTGATGGAAAAATACAGTAAATTGAGATTAATATATCCATTCCTTGTGCATGTGGGTGGATATAACGGAGAGGCGGATTTCAGTGGCATAGAGGTTTTTCCTCTCACCTTGTATGAGCTTGAAACATATTATTGGGGTTTTGTCATCTTTTCTTCTCCAGTCTCACGCTGGGTGCTGATAATGCGACAGTAGGTTTATTTGCCACAGAGCCTTCCTTGAGACTGTTCCAATCACACCTTAATCTTTTGAACTTGTCTGTCATTCCTGACTTTAAACTAAACAGAGGAAGGGAAGGGAGGAGCTAGCCTCTCCTTCTCCAGCGAATTGGCTGCTGTCATTACACAGCTTTCTTGCAGGCTCACTGACAGTCCTAGGATCTGTTTTTTAGAAAACTGCTTTCCAGTCTGTGCGTTTTCACTAATTGGAGGTATTATTCTTGGAACCAACTCAGATCCAATTATTCTGAATGTTATAAGTCCATTTTAATTTGAAAGTGGCACTTAAGGGCACATCCTCCTCCCCTCCAGCCTCCCCAGCCCACATTGCCTGTATCCGAGGAATTAGAGGTGGTCTCTATGGAAAAACCTTGGCATTCTGGATTTAAATTGGTGTGTGAAAAGAGAAAGCTTTTGTTCTCCATCCTTGCTAGCCTCCTCTGGGAGAAGAAATACTTGGTGCTGACCAGCACCCTATGAGATGACTCTTCTCTCAATTTATTTCTGGTTACCAGACAGTACTAGATATAATTTCATTACCCATTTTGCCTTAAGTCAAACTCTGATTACCTGATTTGAAATGTTATTGTGTGGTTTCTGAAAGAGCTATTTTTATCAAATCATATTTAAGCATTGGAAGTAGAGCTGAACAAGCTGCAAAGAGAATCTTATGCTGATAACAAGTTAAGAAGGGTGTTGATGAAGATAATGTCTTACAGAAAACTGGATAGACTGAAAAATAACCTAGATACTACCTCTGGTTTTGTCATGACATTACACAGCTATTACAGAACTGCATGCTGTCTATCCCACTGTGAAACAAGAGGTAAGAGAAACAAATTTTTGGCTATTTTTGCATTTCATTCACAAATGTTCGTACTTGAAAATGCAGTTCTCTAGACCTGGGCAGTAGTGAGATACCTGCAGACAGGAGCATAAGTCTCCTTTCAGTGATTTGTGTAGATGGATATTAAACATGGAACATTCCAAGCATACCTGGCTGTGTACTGTAGGATGAGAGTTCTGGTGATGGTGCTGCTCAAAATACCCTCTGTGAGAACCATACAATTACATGTCTGTGTAGCAAACTGCAGCCTCTTATTGTCCAACTAGTTTACTGTCTTCCAGGTGAGCTCAGTACTCAAGAAAAAGTAATATCCATCTCATTTTCAAACTGCTGTACCTCCTTAGGCCTTCCAGCAATATAGAAATATTATTCTCAACTCTGAGAATAATTTTAATCTACCCTTAAGATACCAGTGACTGAAAGTAATCATGTAAACATTATTATACACCTCTCCTTCTTCCAATTACTTGCAAGGGATACAGTTCTTGCAAGCAGGGAGTGAGTGCTGGGGCATTCACACTGCCCAGTGCATGACTGGGGGTGGTCCAGCATCGTGTCCTGGCACTGTTGCTGGGGGACAACGTGGTGTGTGAGCACCACGCATATGGAAGCTGCTCGTCTGAAGATGTTTCTAATATTAGTTTTATGTTATTGATCTCTGCTCTCCCTGGAGCCAGGAAAAAGCCTACTGCAAGAAGCGAATGAGGAAAGTAAGGCAAAACGTAAAGGACAGGCTTGTGTTTGCTGTTAAAAAGGGCTGCAAAATGCGTGCTGTGAAGCTGAGATCATCCATGGGAGTGAGGAAAATCACAACAGTTATGGCTCTGCTTTGCTCTTAAAAAGAGCAGATTTGGATTATAGAGAAATATATGCAATTCTGAGGCATTGTGCTAACTGAATTTCTCCCTAAATGTGTACAATGTGTATAATGGAATATATCCCTCAAGCAAATTGCATTATTCCAGTGGTGAAAAGATCCATGAAAGTTCAAATACACACTACCAATCCAAAAGCAGAAGTCCATGAAAGGCCTCTGAAATCAGAAATAGTGTTTACCTACAACTTTTTAATTAAATATTAAAAGCCGTATTTTAGGCTTGAGTAATTGCAGCATGTTCCTTTATTGCCATCAGCCCTACACCGGCACACTGCCACATGCAACAGCATGTATAAGCAAGCGTGCAGTGAGATCACAGTGGAGACTTGTAAGGTGTCAACTTGAGCTGTGTAGTTCAGTGCTTCCAGCCTGGGGTCACAGTGTGAGGATGAAGAGGATATTATGGCTCATGTTTCTGTCCAGGCTATTAAGTCCCTGCTGTTGCTACTGCATGCAATATTAATACTGCATAATGCACATCTGAAATCTTGGTTGTTTTAGTGCTGAAATATCAGAAACCTCTTTAACTTTTGACTCAGCCTTGGTTGGTGTCAATATAATTAGCTCAGAGTTAACAGACAACACTTTCTCTAAAGAGTTCAGGTGAATTAATAAGTGAATTAATCTCTCTGGGACTGCAAAGGGACCTCGGTTGGACTTTGGGTCAGAGGCTGTGGATGCATGGCACGGTATGTCTGGCTTGGGGCTCCTGATACTGGACTCAAAATGGCACAGTGGGTTGACATGGTATGAACTCACCCTGTGGTTTCAGATTTGTTCCGAAGAAGTTGGATGGGCTAACTTTGTACTGAGAAGTCTTACACAAGATCAGGTTTCAGCTGTCCTCTGCAGCCAGTGCTCCTGATTCCATAAAGTTGAAATAAATCCCTTGCTGTTTGTGGAGGTGATTCAGCATAAATATGACCATCTCCCTCTGCCTGCTCTGGATCATATTTGTGCTATTGAGTAACCTGACGACACCTTGATAAGCACTAGTGATCACAGGACCATGGTCTCAGACGTATAAGCCTGAGATTAAAAAACATCTTGAATTTCTTATTTCCCTTAGCATTAGCTCTACTCCTGTTGTTTCAGGTATCACTTGAAAAAGGGCAGGAGAGCATTAAAACTAAGGGGAAATAGTCAACCTAGCTTTTTTTCCTGCATGACTATCTTGCATATTTGTGAGAAAATGATGCCTTGTACATTCCTCTCTTCTCCTTAATATACAGATGGATCATTAAGACTCTGCTAATAAAATCCATTTGGGTTGCCTGGGCATTTTCCTACGCATTTAACAAAGGGATAAATTCAACCAAGCATCCACTGGTTAGATGACCAATGTTGACTGTGAGCAAAAGAGCAACAGTGTTCTGCCCAAAAGCAACCATGGGTATTAATCCATTGTTGAAAGTGTAGTATTTTACAGTGCTATTTCGTCTGTCCTCTACCAAAGGCGTCTTTAACAGACACTTGTCACAGTCCTGCTGTCAGTTGCCTACCTCTAATTTTTACAGAGCACTGAAATTTAGAATGCTACATTAAGCTTGATTCATTACCACCCTCCTTAGTTCACTCACTGCAGTCCTGTTTGTGTCAACAAAACTTCATGAAAAGCATTGCCTGTTACCCCTAGGGGGACTGATGGCTGTGTTCCTTGTACCATGGCCCTGTTTTTCTACATAAGATTTTATCTACAACTATTTCAGCTTTTTTATCTACTCCTTTGTGGTGATATAAGTCTAAAATTGTAATAAGAACTTTCCAGTGTCTTTTTCTGTTAAGGTTGTTACTAGGATAAAGATAAAATATTCCTGGGTCTTTTTCTAATGAATATTCCAAGTTTGCAATTCTTTATGACGTGATTTGCCTAATGCCAAGGGGAGGAAAAGGAACACCGAACAACGTGATGCTGCAAAGCTGAGTCTAATTTAGCAGGCCAAGCAAAGCACGGGCTCTGCCAGACACAGCTTTTCTTGCACTCAGACACCTCCATCAACTGAGACCTGTCCCTCTCATCACTTCAGTGAGTTAGTGATGCTCCTTCCAGCTGGTCACAACAGTGAGCTGTGGGCACTGGCTTGGCTCCAGACCGTGGTGGTGCCAGCTCAGATGCTACACAATGTTGGACATCCATGTGGCAGTGCTGCCCTTGCAACAGCCCTGGAGGTCATTGTAGACATGGGGCAGCAATGGCTGCCAGTCCCTCTGGTCATGTTGACATCCTGCTTTACTTCTGTGATGGTTTCAGAAATGCTGTCCTGTCAGACAGTGGTCCATGGCCCACATAAGGCTCATGCCATGGTTTGCATCACCTTGTCACCTATGGGTCACCATACTCAGCCTCTTTGTGCCAGCTCTTGGCCCAAGTGAGAGTACAATACTCTTTTGTCACCTAAAATTCTGGAAAGGACCTTCCTGCAGTTAAGCTTTGCATCTTTTGGGACTCTGGGCTTAAATCTCTCCTTTTTGATTAAATACAGAACTGATGAAGCATAAATATGTACGTTATTACTGGCCGTTGTGTTTCAACAGACCAGACCAGAAGACTGACTAGTAACAAAGACAAGGAAATATCTCCTTTTCACTCTCTCTGACACATTGCCGTTTCACTTAATTTCTGTTCACATTTCCCTTCTCTCAGCTGAAGGGATCCTTCTGCTTGACTGGATGAGTGCAAGATTCTTACAGTTTCTGGGACAGGGACACCTACCACAGCTGCCATCCTTGACAAACCTTGGCTCAGTTGTACAGATAAGAGCACGACTGGCCACCTGGGTCCTCATAGGCATGTCTCTGGCATCCACTGGAAGTCCTTCTAAACTCAGAAACTTGTGATGGCCGGTCAGGGAGACTGTAAGACTGGTCAGTCTGTTTGCCTTTAAGAAAAAGCATGTAGAATGTGTTTGGGTAAAAAAATATAAAGGGAAAAACCAAGCCAAGAAAGAGCTTTAGAAACAAATCCCCTCTCTTGATTATGTCTTGAGGAGCAGCTGGCTGGAAATGCTAATTGTCCTCTTTTTAGGAACAATAAATTAAAGCAGAGATGAAGACAGTGATATTCCCAAAGACCTAGCTGATAATTTATAAGGGCTTGTAGTCACTGTAATTAAAGGTATATTAAAACTACAGTATGAAGGTGATTTTAAATGACAATTTCTTTCTTCCATCATATACGTCTTCTTAATGATGACTTGTATTTGACATAAGTTCAATTAACAATGTTTGTATTAAACTATATTCAGTGCATACTTGCTGCATGAACTTGTCAAATTGGGTAATGACATCCTTTTCAAGACTATCTTCAGACCTTAAAAGGACAGTGGGAATTATGAGCAAATTCATATTTTACATTGCAAATATCTGTGGGTGCAGGACTGTCCACAGCAGAAGTAGATAATAAAATTCTAGTCTTCCCTGTATGCTTGCAGTGTTAAAGAGCAGCTTTCTGAGTGTCAGAAAAAGGGTGATTGAGTTCGTTTTAAGAGGTCACTGTCTGTCACATTGCATATTCCCTTCAAAATGTTATGACATAGCAAAGCCTTGTTTCCCTTAATGAGGTTCCTAATTAATTGCAGAGCACTGTATTGAATTAAATACCTCCCAAAATGGAGATTTGTGAGCCCAGATCCCTAAGAACAGCAGCCTCTCCTGGAAATGCAGTGGTAACATTTCTTGCTCATAAAACAAGCCTTATATCTTCCAACAAATAGTTCTCCTTAGCAGCTGTTCAATGGTTAATTATATCTCACAGTTCATTTCTCCTGTTTCATTTTGTGTGTTTGTGTGTGAGCACCCACCTTCCTCCTCGCTTTGGAAGATACCTGAGGAAGGTCTGCTAAACTATGTGTTAACTGAAAATACAGATCAGTTTAGTGCTCTGAGAATGAAAGCTAAGTAGGAAGAACATGACACACTTCTGGAGACCTTCCAGCAACTGGCAGAAAGAGAACTGAACCAGTATCTCGTCTGTGAAAATGAAGAAAGTTTCTGATTATTAATGCCTAAATCCTGCTCAAGTGCTTTGCTTAGCTATTGCACCTAAGTGGATTGCTGAAATGTTTCACTGAACAGGAGTAAAAGGAGAACAGAGATCAGGTAGGGCTTCAGTCCTGTTTGTGAAATTTTGAGTTTGATGACAATTCTCTTAGGTCTGAGGGATTTAGAACACAAACATCCAAACAAAATCTTTTGCTGAAGGTTAGCCATGGCTGACAGTCAAACTCCCACTCAGCTGCTCACTTCATCCCTTTCAGGGGAATGGGGGAAGAAAATAGGACTTGAATGGGGGAAAATTAGTTTTAATTTATTACCAATTAAAATAGATTAGAGAAGGAAGTAGCAAAATCACAAACATTAAACTAGCACCTCTCCTTCCCCCTTCTTCATGTTCACCTTTACTGCTTCACTCGTGATCCTCCACCCACTAAGAAGTGCAGGGGTGGTGTGAAACTGGGGTTTGTCATCTGTCCATAACTGCTTCTCTCTGCTGCACCTTCCTGTGGCTGGAAATGTCCATTTCTTGCAGGGGCCACCCCTGCACACCCCCAGTGCCTTGACACCTGCACCCGATGTAATGCCTTTCGGTGGAAGGGTAATTTTTGTGCTTTATTGAATTGAGACCAAGGTCAGAAGTCAGAGCTGATTTTGGTCTCCTATGCTGAATAGTCACCCAGAAAATTAATGGAAACCCTTGGAAAATGAAAGACTTGCTGTGTGTGGTTAGATAATATCGGAAATGCCAGCAATGTTTTACTTCCCGTAGGGAAAACAATTAGTAATGAAATACTTCAGAAGATGCCAATGGATATGAAAGAAATGTTAACATGAATGTGAGCAAGGCAGAGGGGGCAAGGGTAAATTTTCAGTGCAGTGAGAAAATGGGCATTTCATATGAGAGATGGGATAAAGAACTTTTTTGATTGCCTTACCTCAATTGGCCTGTGTGTGTCACCACAGTGAGCTGGCATTTCTGAATATCATTTTGTCAGATAGTTGCACATTAGAGGTACTAAGTATATTTACCTGAATTACATAATTATGTACCATTATGCAAGTCAAATAACTGCATTAGAATTGAAAAAATTCTATATATGTGCTCTTCTTCTAATGTAATTCTATCAGAATAACCTGAACACCCACTGAAATACCGAAATAGGCACATATAGGAATATTTTCCTCCATGTATCCATATGTTTCTATATTTAAATCACTCCTAATTATGTATATGTATGTAATTTCTTTATTGCTGTGAACAAACAGGAAGAGCTCTGTTAATTTTTCAAGAAAAAAAAGAAAAAAGCTATCAGACTGAAGTGTTTGTTATATTTTCACATAGATGAATAAAGAAAACGTTAGTAAGCATTTGTCAAAGGTTTATATTTGATGTTTCTCATTTAAACTTGTAATCTTAAAATATCAGCCGTTGCAATGGTACAGGTATGACCTAATGCTCTTCTCACTCTTTCCACCATTTTAGGGTAAATGGTGACCATACTGAGGGCACAGCTGACTCTGAAGACACACAGCCCTTCTTCCTCTCTCACTGGGGAGAAGTTTTAATAAGATATGGATAGATCTGGGCATGGATGAGGAGAGGAATCAGGGATAGAACTTCTTTCCTTCCCTTTCCTAAGACTTGCCTGTGAAACAAGACTGTGCTCCTGCTCTTCAGGAGCAAGACTAAGAGCATGTCCAGAGGTATCCATTACAGTTCTTTAGTTTCTACAGCAGAAAGGGCAGCAGCAGCTTCTGTGGGGAGCAAAGTAGGGATTGGGATGCCCTCTGTGGCTGCTGGAGAGGGAGGAACAGCAGGCACACGATGAGATGGAAAATGCAGCACATGATTTCCAGGCAATTCAGTGAGGTCAAGACAATCCCTTAGAGGTGACTGTCCCATAAAGTAGAGGGCAAAACAACTGTTTCAGGTCACAGATGCCATGTCTGAATGAAGAATTTGGAATTTGACCCAGAGTAGGTGAGCCAGATGACTAGTCAGCTTACAGAACACTGAAACGGTCTTTATTTTGATCATTCCAAAGGGGTATAACAGTGAAAATGAACTTGGAAAATGTGAAACAAGAAGGGAAAGGCCAAAGATGAGGGGAGGACTGTGCCTCCTTCAGTTCTTGGGTTCAGTCTGAGGAGAGGCATCTGGAGGAGCACCAGTGAGTGGTCACTGAGAAGGCAGAAAGTGGAGTACAGCAAAGTTTCCCAGTGACACCAACATTAAACGAGCAGGAAAGACCAGTACACAGCCTTTGAGCCAACAAGTAGTACCTTTTACCCCATTACATGTTCAAAGAATAATCTGCTAAAAATATACATTTCCTTGTCTACAAAATTCAATAGAAAATCAATTCAGATGTCTCTTCAATGAGGGTGATTGTTAACATGGACATCAATATTTGTCTAAGCTTTAGCAGTCAAAGCATAAACTAAAATGCTCTTAACTTCCTCTCAAACAGTTCGTGTGCAGTAACATGTACTACTAACTATATTTTCTGTACTAATTATGAGAAATTTCATGTACTGCTCACATGTCATTCTTTAAACTAGAATTTTTAGATATAAAATAGCATAGTGACAGCTCTCAAAGAAGGAGGACTTTCAAAAAGCCTGAGACAGAGCCACAAAACAAGGAGTCACATAAAAGAGTGGTGCATAGTCCTGCATACCTCTAGCCAATTTCCTTTTAAACACAGAATTAATGGGATAAGTTTGTGGGGAGTACAAGATAAGAGAGGATGACACTGCCCTGCCATCCTTCCTTTGTGTGCAAGGCCATACCCGTGGGCCAGCGCTTTTCCTCCTTTAGACATTGCTCTGAGAGAGTGATAAGGACAGACACCAGTACTGCAAATTCATCAGCATTCCTCCACGTGGAGAGATGAAGGTATCTCTGAGGAGTCATTCAGAAAGTCTGAACAACTGCTGAGCCAGCACCTCAGTCCTGATACCTTACCCTCTCCTTGATACTAACTGCAGAAACTTTCAGAGTTAGTTCTTTAATAAATGGGTCTTAAGAACTTTTCCTATGGCAGAAAAAAAATCTAACAGATGATATCTTGACTGTTCAAGGAAATACAATGGACCTATCTTTGGACTTATCTTTTTTTTTTTTTTAACACTGTTTGTCCTGAATTTACTCTCACATGCATGATCAAAGTTGAATAAATAATGATGTTTCTAATAGTGGATCAAAGGAATAACAGAATAACTGCTTCAGAACCATTTGTTATCTTCATAATTAAATAAAGGCTGTGAATAGAAGTTTGTGGAAAAAAACATTTTTTGGGGATGTGCATTTAGAAAGGAATGTAAAATAACCCCACACTTAAGTCAAATTCTGTCTCTTGTTTAGGACATGGCTAATTAAATTTTGCTCTAAAAATCTTGCTTTTTCCTAGGTCAATCTGAGGACTTTGACTAAATGTATTTCAAACTTTTTAAGGTTCTTGGGGAAGAAATCAATGGAAAATTGTTTTGGCTGTGTTTGTTATTGTCCTCAACATGAGCTGCTCTCCACCATCTCTGTTCTTATGAACAAAACTCCTACCTATATGTATCTAATATTGCAATAAAGTTTGAGAGAGGAAACCAATTTCAATGGAATCATCTCTATTACAGCACATATACACCAACCCCTCCCAAAAAAAAACCAAAAAACAAAAACAAAACCCCAAAACAACCAAAAGATCTTAGCTCAAACATCTGGAAAAATCTGATAAACCACCCACAATTTAAATTATTCTGCTTTAAGAATTGCATTAAAACATCCAAATTTCAATTACCATATTTATTAACCTTTTGTTTTGAGGAGAGGTTCATGTTGGTGCATGCAGTCAAACCATTGTTATGCTTTAATTCCATAAATGCATGTGAGTTCTCCTGGCTAAAATATGTTTACTTTAGTTTCTGTACCATCTAGACAAGGCTTCTAAGGGAGAGCGACTTCCCTAATCTGTGTGAAGAGCATCAAGATACCTGGATGGAGCTGGTGCAGAGAATAAAAACCAACCACACCAACTTTTGCTTTGATCCAAAATGCAAGGAAGACTTTGATTTTACTGGGCTCTGGAACAGTGACTCAGACCTTGTTTCAGCAGGGTTTCAAATGTGCCTTCCCTGCATGCCTTGTTTAATTCATAAGTCAGAGCAGCTTTCTGAATCCAAGCTTAAATTAATTTGTCAGGCAAGAAAGTGTAAGGGCTAAATAAAAACAGACTTGCCTTTGGTCCTTCACAGCTGCCATGCAAAACCACTCCACAGGAAACCTAAGCAGAAACAGTCCTGCTTTTTGCAGGTTGTGGGGGGTTACTAGGGCACCAAAGAGATGCTGATGCGCAGTGATCTTTCAGGGCTGTCATGTAATGCTCATGGTACAGAAGAGCTTCTTTGAGTGTTTCAGCTTGAAGAAAACTTCCCTTTCAGCACAAATGTGACAGAATATACATGACGGGTCTATTTTTCAACATTTGCATTGGGTTATGACTCCTGCCATTAGCATGATTACACTTGTTACGTGTTCAGGGATCAGAAGTGTTTGTTTTCTCATGTACCTAAACCACTAGAATGATGTTTAAATGCTGCCTCCTAAATATCAAGTTTCTTGAATTTCAAGTTCTTACAGAAATGTGTCACTTTCTTGATCTAATAAATACTTAGTATTTTTACAAGTTTGAAAAGTCACAGTGCAGAATGTTAGATTTACCAGCATGTGTAGATGATATTTAATGCAGAAATATTTATAAAAACAGAACACATGGGAACCAGCAAGTAGCAGCTATTTTACTTGGTGCAGTTTGCTTATTTTACAACATTTTCTAATCCAGTCCCCTTCCTGAGCAATCCCAAGGTCATCACCTCATGGCTCTGAGAGCAGGTCATTTAATCTGCTTACTGCTATGAAAGATGAAAAGTGATTTTTTAAAGCTTGATTTAAATTTATTTTTCTTTAACTTCCATTTGTGTTCTCCTTATCCAGCCTTCTGCACTGAAACTAAAAAAGAAGATTCTGTTATCTCAGATACTTATGATTTTGGTCACTTCTATTAAATTCTTACTTATCAACATAGTTTTTTAACTTGTTCTTATATCTCATTTCTTTTAATCTTGGGATTACAGCTGTACTTCTTGGTCCTTTCTGATTTTTCACCAAAACCTGCACTTGTTATACTTTCTTGTGGAGGGTGTTATATTTCAGATTTGGGGGTTTTTGACTTTTTTTTTTTCCCTATGAAATACTTCCTAGAAAGAAAAGGAAGCCATAGGTTTGATCAAAATCAATGCCCACTATGGCGTCCATTCAGATTTTTCTTTCTTTAAACAGAAAGATCCTGGGAGAGGAAACTTCTTTGGAACAGGTAATTTAAATATTTAACTTCTTTGGATCAGGTACCACTTGTGCTTTAGTTGTCTCTTTTTAGGAAAGCCAGTAACAACCCTATATTTAGGGTATTATGTGCCATTATAAAAAAATCTTGGATCCTTTTTATGAGAAAGTCTAACATCATTGTTTGTGTCAGGCTTTTGAGGTCTTCAGCTGAAGACAAATGCTTGGGGTTGAAAATGCTTTTTCCTCTCCACTTCTGCCCATGAAAATTCATCTATTCTTAGTGGAGATTCAGATTGTTAAATTGCTGTTCCATTCTTTCACTGGTACTCCACTGGAAAGCCTTGGCATCACATCAAATTGATGAGACAGTCCTTCAGCACCAGTGTGAGGTTGCTGCCTCCGACATTACCAGGAGCAGGGGAGCCAAGAGAGGTGCAGGCGACAGCAAACCCAGGAGCTTTGGTTTCTGCTGATCTGACCTGTGTTCCTTACCAAGGACCTCCCTCTTTCTCTGACTTTGAAGGAGAGGCCAGCCTGATTTGTTATGAGGAGCTTCCTAGACCCTCTCTCACCCTTGGTAAGATTACCCTGACGGCCAGCTGCTGTCATACGAGGTTAAAAAACATGGGCTCCAGTGGCGATGACAGACAAAAAGCCTTTGGTGAACTGAAGTCATTTGGATTGCTGAGCTGCCTGCTGTGTGCCTCCCAGCCAGCTCCATGGAATAGCTGGTTATGTGATGCCCCGCTGGGCACTCCCACCTCCCACTGCTCACCTGTGGGAGGAAAAACTCTTCTTGCTTCTTCCAGTAAGGCTGAGCAAGGATAACATGAACCCATTTGCCTACTTCTGGTCACTGGAAAAGGGTCTCCTGATGTAGAGGACGTCATTTTCTCTAAAGGATGCCCAGTTTTTCTCTGTGGGAAGTTTGTTTTATTCCATACCACCGCAACTTTTTGTCTCTTCTTCGCCCACTCTTACTTACAGGGTGCTTAGGTCTCACCCCCTAATATCCCTGTAATGTGAAAAGGTGAGATTTCTTCCACCCTAAGTGTTTGATTTGGCCTATCAGTGCCCCAGGAAAGCTGAGACCTTTGTGCCCTACCAGTCTGTCGGTGTCCCGTTATTGGGACCCTTCACTGAACAGTCCTACTGAATTGGAGGACAATTCCACTGACTTGTTCGGGGTCACACACCAACAGCATAAGGGAGACCCCTCAGCAGGTCCTCCACTTTCTTCAAGCATGTTACCCCACTGCCGGTGACTGCTAGTGCCAGTGAATGACTCACACATTTTAGGGAATAACATTCTTGAGTATACAAAATATAAAATTGTGACAGGTTAAGGTTCAAGGGTCGAGGAGAAAAGACAACGCAGAAAGGATCGCGACTTGTCGATACCACCTGGAGAGTCTTTCTGCTGTGCCTTCTGC
>JAYRBT010000114.1:81287240-81304231 GCA_036023395.1 Myiotriccus ornatus
ACGAAGTTAAAATATACACCACATATAAATGCAAATATTTTAATGTGTCTCATGCCCCCACATGTCCCAGTCCTGCACATGGGTGCTAAAACAGAACTGGATTAGATCAGAGTAAACTAATCAATTCCCTGCATCTCTCCCCCTCCCCAGGAAAAACAAAACAAAACAAAAACAAACAAACAAACAACCCAAAACCAAGACCAAACAAAAAAATAATAAATAATTAAAAAAAAACCCCAAACCTACATTTATGTGGAAGGAGATCCTGGCTGCTCTCTGATGAAGCTTGGGGGTACAATAAACACAATGTGGTTTGAGGGTGTTTTTTAAGAAATGTCTTTACAAGTAAATCTGCAGCAGGGCTATGCAATGTGCCAAGCACAATTTTTACTAGCTGCCTGGGAAATGCTAACCTTTCTGAACAGAGAAACACCCCTCCTGTGCAACCACTTGTGGTCTGCAATTAAAAAAACCTCACCTCTGCTTTAGCCTAAAACACAGATATTAAAGTGTAGAGAACATGAACTCCTGTTTATTTTAGCTGAGCCACTGAAATAGTGAAGACCTTGAGACTTTACTGATGAAAAGTCAGTTACCAGAGAAATTAGATGGAAACAATTAAATATAGTATAGGTGAGATGAAGCTCGAGTATTTTGGATCCAAGCCACTGACCAGCTGGACTCTTCCTTATCATGTATCATCTCTCATTACAGAGACGGTGCAATACTGGCTATCCACACAAACTGGACTAAAAAAGGGCCAAATTCTATGTCAAGTGAAGCCATGTGGCTGAGCCAGGACGAAGAAGTTCAGCTTGTTGAAGAGAAAAAGATTCTACTATTCTTGAGTAATAGATTTTAGAGAGTCAATGCTGGAAAAAAAGCATCTGGGGTTCCAGCTGTGACCAGGACGTGGACAAGCCAGAGAGGCAGACCCCAGAAAGAAGGGCCCAGAAGCCCTGATATGTATTGCTGCACTGAGAAACAGTGAAATATTTAGTGAAGGAAGAAACTGAAATATGAAGTTGAAACAGCTGCGTACAGTAATCTGGCATTGACAATATTATAAAATGGATTGGGAAGGAAGGGTAATCCAGTGTTTTGGAAGAGGTAGCCTCAGGCTACTAATGTTGCAGCAAACTTTATGACCTTTTGGGCTTTCATACCATTAGAAAAGATTCTCAACAAATTGGAGCTTATAACAACATCCCTGCTGATCACATAGCCTTTCTCTAATGACAATTGCTTTTGATCTACAGATCAACCCAAACCTAATCTATTTAACATGACACTGCTATTATAGAACTGCAGGATGGTTAAGGTTGCAAAAGACATCTAAGATCAAGTCCAGCTGTGCCACCACCGTGCTCACCATTAAGCTTTGTCTTCAAGTGCCATATCCATCTCTGTGGCTGTGCACAGCACTGTGCCCTGGCTGCTACGTAGGCATTCGTTCAGTTTCATTCCATGAAGAATGAAAATTTTCCCAGTCAGGCTCTGAATGGTCCCCCCCGGTTTTGTGCTCTCTAGTCGTTGGCTGGAGCAGTCAGTGTCAGTGCAAGCACGGACAAAGAAACTCATGTCAGGCAGACTGGATAATGGTCAATATTCCCCACTCTGCTCTTGGGGCTTGAGAAACAACTTCAGATAATGTCGGTGGATGCTCCATGTCTTTTTTGTCCTCCTGTTTTGCCTCCATCCTTGAAGACAGAAAAGGAGTCAAGAGAGTGAAATGGTAAAAATACGAATAAAGCAAAAGAAATTTTTTTTTACTCTATTGACTGTTTTTGCTGCACTTTGCAAGAGGATAAAGGCACTTTGCTACACATTTTGGGTTCTGGATTGGAGAATATTTTCAGTGTTTCTTTTCAGTGGGAGTGAAAGAGGTAGGCCATTTCCCCACATGTTTTCAATCAGCTCATTTTCCTCTCTTGAAATAACATGAAATGACAGAGGTGACATGTAGATTAACAGGATTAAGTCAGGCAAAATCAACCCAGTTTTGATGAGGGCTTCTGCATGAGATGACTGAAACATTTTCTTCAGAGTTACCTGACTGTTAAATGCAGAATCATTTGTAAAAAAAAAAAAAACAAAAAAAACTGACTGAATATTAGCCTGTCAAAGGAAAAAAAAACCCACATCACTCATTGAAGATTTATTTATATGCCGTTGCTTTTCTGACAATAAGGCAACCAGATGGAGACATGAAATAGCTCAAATAGAGCTGCTTTCAAAGTTACTGACAATCTGTGGACCAGATGCTAGAATACTGCTTTTTTTGAATGCTCATACCACTGACTGGATGCTGCTTTGAACAAACCAATGTGTGTCCCACATCTAATCCTTATTCCCTGACAAAAAAAAAATCCAGTCAGTAAATAGTAATAGAAGTAGTTACAAGGGTACCAGTGTCACTTAGTTCTTCAAAGGTCAGGTTCAAAGAATTTGTTTGCCTCATTTAAAGAAAAAGGTATTTAAACCTATAAAAAAATTTCAAGAATAACAATTTAGGATAGAGTCACTGAACAATAAAATTTAAAAGGTCAGTATTCTTTAGAGCTGAAATCAGCAAATGCTATGGAAATCTTAATGCTTCATCATCTAACACATTAAAAAAGTTGATAATATTAATGGAGGCTTCAGCACTTACCATGTTTTATTAGTCAAAACACTCATTTTTCTTGTGTCTTGAAGAATAATTACTTTAACACTGTTTCAATTTCTCATAATAACAGTACAAGCCAAATAACCTAGCTAGCTACTGTTGCTGAACTATCCCAGAGCCAGTGGGCTATAACAGCCCAGGTGAAGCTTATTGAAGTAACTTCTAATTGAGCTGCCAGGTAACTGCTAATTGAACTTTGCTTTTGCTGCCTCAGCTTTTTTCTTGTATGAGCGTGAATGTAAAGGTTTCATTTTCAACTTGGATTGCTCAGATAATGAATAGCATGTGAATGAGACAGAAGTAATATTAAAACACATCATTATTTCATTTACTTGCATAGTGAAGATCTCCTTCCCTAGAGATATTCTGAAGTCATCTGGATACAATCATGAGTATCATGCTCTAGGGAATCCTGCTTGAGCAGGAAGGTTGGACTAGATGACCTCCAGTGATACCTTCCAACCCATTCTGTAATTCTGGGAAAGGGAATTTTTTTCAGCTTCCAGTAACTCCATTTTTTTAGCTGGGGACTATATTTTTATCTTAAAAATATTGATAGACTTTTTATGCTTTTGGTAACAATCATCCTTTTTAGAGCATATGTATAAAAAGTTAACGCAGTATTTGACCACTTTTCACTTCCCAGTGCCTGTGGCCAGGTACCTATTTTAAGCCAGGTCAATAGGGAGCAGGTTTTAGGATGAATCTGGAGCAAAATGAATATGTGTCCTAGGCATCACAGTGCATCACCTTAACTACTTTGCTGTTGGTCCTTGTAACAAAAGATGAGCAAGTACCTAAAACTGCAGTTCAGGGTATTCATGAAGGATGAGAAAAAAATCCCCAGATTTAGCTGATTGCCTGTTTTTGGAAGATGAACACAGGATCCATGTCCCTTTGAAGAGTCTGTTGGCTTTGAAAGGTAATTTAACCAGATTTTTGAGAAGTAAACTGTAGGGTGAGTAAATGTGAGAACATTTTGCTACTGAGTTCTCAGTGTATAATTCATGACAAGTTTTGATACTGAATAGCTCTCAAGAGCAATGGGAAAACATGTACCTATGATAGAAACGGCATGCTGAGGAATACGGAGCTATTCTGGTCAGCAGCATGATTCGAAAACACTTCCTCTGTTCCAGGTAGGAGGTTTTTGTGAGAGAAGAAATAAATCCTAGCCAACAGTTCACTGAAACAAATGGTAGCAGTCTCTAAAACAAACAGTGCATTATGGAGTGAAAGATGGAGTTAAAAAACTATGAAAATTATTTTCCCAGACCTGAGAATTCTTTGATTTATTTCCTTTTTCTTTTCTAATTTTTTTCTATTTTTTTTTTCCCTTGGAAAACTTACACAGTCTTCAGATTGGAAGGGACTGATTATTCTGGGAAAGGAATATTATGCTTGAGTCTGGGATCACACTGTGGTCATCAAGATCATTAGTTTGTACTAATTAGTTTGCTGCTGGATGCAACTGGCATCCCTAAAACAGATTCTCTTCTCTGCTGTTGTTTTGTTCCCAGGGAATTGTTTTGTGCTGAGCTTTGTGTTGACAAGTCTTAAAACCACATCCTTGTCCTGAACCCAAAGTGCTGCCCAGGGTGGCTGTTCTTTAGGCTGAGGGATCGTCATGACATGAGCCACCCATGAAAGTCAGACCCTCTTGCATGTACAGCAAAACACATCTGGATTTTGGTAGAAGCAAGGGGCACAGAAATAACCTAAAATCAGTCCCTTGTGACACATGTTTGGAAAAATACTTCTCTCTGTATCCTAAAAAAATTTCTGTGTTATACCCCATACAACATAAGAGACCCCACTGAAAACACTTGCCATACTGAAAATGAGAATATTTTCACATTGCATTTTGTACCTATAAGTAATCTAAGAAATTTTTGTTTTCTAAAACCAACAACATCGTCTCTGTAAAATAACAGGGTCTGAATAATTTTCTCTCTCTCTCAATATTCCAATGACCATTTGTTTTTTTTTATTTTGATTAACTTCAGTGATAAGTAAGTCTGAAGATATATTTTCTTTCTTTGTGAAAGCAGCAATAACAAGGGCAAAAGCAGAGCTCATTCGCATAACTGAAAGCCTGGCTGTTTCACTTCCAGTAATTTTTCTTTTGCAAAAAAGCTTATGCATAAAAATATCTTTTCCCAAGGTTAGCATTCCGACAGTAATTTGAGCAGATAGGTGCTGTTCACAATTAGTGCCTCATTTCATGTTGACTGCTATGCTGGTGGAATTTCGTGACACCAACTATGTTAGTTATGAATCTCTTTCCACATATAGGCAATCGAGGGGATATGTAATGCTGAGAGAAAAGTGCCTCTTGAGGACTTTGGAATGTTACCGTTGAACCACAGGTATAAAGTGATGAAATGGCTAAAATCCTCACAGGACATCATCCTGACGCATTAGACAAACACGAAAGTAGGATGCTTGTGATGCAGGCAGACAAGACAGAAAGGGGGGAGGAAGAAAGAGCATTCATTTGGAAATTTCCAGCTTGAACCTTCTCTTAGATGCGTTTATGTTTTAAATACCACTCCCAACCCAGTCATGCTATGTAGGAAAACGCTCATGGCTGTGTGTGCTGCAGTAACAAGGAGTTGATCTTTTCAGAATCTGAAAAGGAATATTTGATATTGAAAGGAGTATTTGAATATTGTAATTAAAAGCAGTCCCTTTTCTCTTTTACCATTCATGAGTGCTCAGCCTTTCCTCTAAGGGACTGGTTCAGTAAAAGGTGTCAATAACTTTCGCACCGCATTGCAGAACCTTCCAATAGAAAGGACTTGACATTTTTTTCATCATTTTCTCATCAGCCACACACAATGATTTCAATCTGCAGTTTTGCACTAAACAAAGGTGGAACAAAGTGCTTTCTTTCCTGTATATTCACAATTCTTTGAAGACCAGTGTCAGAATGGAGAGGGCACCAGCAGAAACCCTGTGTGATTTCTGCCTGGCTATTCCTCTTACTTGGATATGACCCCCTGGTGCCTTTATGAAGGGTAGTCTCCATCCCCTCTCCTCTGCTCCTTCTGACTTCAGCACTTCAGGCTTGCCACTACTGGCAACTGAAATAGGCACAGGGGTGGGACAAACCAGGTCCAAAAGTACTACTGACAGCACGATTTCAAGGAAGTGAAGCAAGTACTGTAATCACTGCACATGTTCATACCTGTTTGGCACTGAGGTGTTTTATCATTCCATCTTAGTGGAAACATAGGGAGAGAATTGCCTGAGCCACCACAAAGTTATCAGCAGGAAGCCAGCATCTCACCGTGACAACTCTCTGTCTCCTGTGTTTCTATTAAGGGGAGATTTCTGGTGATACTCCACGTGAAAACCGATCTGCTTTAATAAAATGGACACCAGAGGTGAGGAGGGGAGAAGGAAGTCAAGGGACCTTTCCACATTTTTTTACAATGGCACGAGGAGAGACTTGAGCTCATGGTAAGTGGCTGCTTCAGGAGAAAAGTTTTTATACTAGAGATATGCTTTGTTTTGTGTCCAGCCTCTTTTATACGCTTGCATACATTTACAAGGATTTTTAATGCTTGCACACAGCTGCCTTCCTACAGCTCTGCTAAGGCACAGGCTACTGGGGACAGGAGCTGTGCTATATATCCCCTTGTCTGTGGTTCAGCATGAAGCTGTCATACCATGCCATGTTCTCTTTTGGCTGTAAGCACATACAGCTCCTCCCTTTTCAGAAAGTCTTCTTAATTCTAGAGAAAATTGCCCATGTCGATGGCAGACATAGGTACTTGATCTTGCTGCACAGTCTGCCTGGGTTACCCAGTGTGGAACAATGTAATTATCTGAACCAGCTAGAAGATCACCTTTACTGAAGTGCATTGGGTAAGCTGAGCAAGTTGAGCAGGAGAAGTGTTTGCTCTGAAACTAGAAATAACTTTAGATTTTATGAGCAAAATCAGAGAGCAGAGTGAGCACTGCAATGGGGAGAATTTTCTGTGAATATATCTGGTCAGCAGAATGGTAGTTTTAGATCAGCATATGTTTCCACTGAGAACGAGGTCCCCCTGTGTTTGAGTAAATAAATAATAAGAAATACATCCTCTCCAAAGAGCTGGATGTCTAAATACTGCACATCAGTTTTAATGGCAGTAGAGAATAGAAGGATTTTATGTAAGGTTGCTGAAAGCACCAGGGAACACACGCTACTTTTCTGATCCTCTGACCCACCACTGTTTGAGCAACCTCTGTGACAGTAAATGTGACTAAGAGGATAGCAGTGATGGGGCTTTCAATGGCATTGCTCTCCAAGTTGCAGGTGGGTTTCACTTAGAGCAGCTTCTGTCAGTGCTGACTGTGAAGGCTAACACAAGAAAGAGAGGAACTGTGAACTAGTTTTGTGCAAAAATATTTCATAGAAATGTGCATGTGCATGACTATATACATGTGCATTGCATACAGTGTTCAAACACTAGGTGCAAACCCCTGTTTGGAGGATGCAGGTGTGCCATTATGAAACATATTTGTTTTACTACTGTAACATTAAGGAAAGGAGCCAGCAGACCTCTGCAAAGAGCCTCTACAGCTAACATGGATCACCACTTAAACCACCCTGCAAGTGGTGGCTCAAGGGATCCCTCACAATCACTTGAATTTCTTCGCTGTGAGAAAAAGTTCTAAAATGTTGTGAGTGTTAAAAACACTGTAGGATTGGCAAAATAATTAGGATCTACTTTGGCGCAATTATTTTTAAAAGCATGAGCTTTACAACAGTAGAAAATTAGCTCCTGGTTTGATTTCTTAAAAAATTAGACTTAAAAACTATTTTTTAAATAGAAAAGGAGGAGTGCATTCTTTCAACCGTTTATTGAACACATGTTTTGGGAACCAGGCATTTCTTTTTCCATCCACGGATATCTGAAGGTTTTTTCTGCATTCAAATAATTATTTACATTTTTAAAAGTAGAAGGAAAGATTAATCTGCTGGGACCTACCATAATCCCTCAAAAGCAGCAGTTGAAAACAAAAGAGTTGCCAAACTGCAAAATCCCAGTCTCACAGATACTGTATTTGGTAGAAAATAACTGAGGCATGAGGATATTTACTGCAGAAACAGGAGAACTGAATGGACGGTGAAGACAGTGAATCCATCGCATGAAATCTCCAAGAGTACAGCTAAACCTTGGATGACCGAAGCTTACTAGGCTTTTGCACCTGGAGCTGTGGATCATGATGGCAATATGTCTCACTAAAGACTGAACAAGTTTTGAGAGGAAATATGTACATGGAGCATTCCCTCTTTGTAACAAGAATATTGCATTCAAGATAGATTCTTAGGTAGTGTGTGAACATGTAGAAACCATATTCCATAAAAGTGTCAAGGTCCAGAAAGTCATCCAAGTTTGGCAGAGGAGAAAGGGATTTAATGAAGAGAGAAATTAAACGAAAGTACAGAGCTGGGCTTGGGTTTTTGAGTCTCTTTGAACAAGGAGGAATGAACTAGGATGGAAGGGCAGGAGGGGCAGGGTGACAAGGTGGGCATCAGAGTCCTTTTCACACGGAATTGTATCAGAAATACTGTGGCCAGCAGAACTCAAGAGAGTGATCATTTCCCTTGTACTTAGTAGTGGTGAGACCACACTACAAATCTTGTAGTGTGTTTTGTTTTGGACCCCTCACTACAAGAAGGACTTTGAGGTGCTGAAGCGTGTCCAGAGAAGGGCAGCAAAGCTGAGAAAGACTCTGGAGCACAAGTCTGATGAGGAGCAGATGAGGGAACAGGGGTTGTTTAACCTGGAGAAAAGGAGGCTCAGGGGAGACCTTATTGCTCTCTACAATCACCTAAAAGGAGGTTGTAGCGAGGTGGGAGTTGGTCTCTTTTACCAAGTAACATAATGGCATTGCATTTAATGTTGCTGGCAGCCCACACACCAAGTAAGATTATAACTACCTGTTCTGCAAGAGAATAGGATTAACTATCCTGAAAGTGCCTCAAGAGCCAGAGAAAGAGCCTGTAGACCTGGAAAGACTAACGCTAATAAAAAGGAATATTAACAGTGACAGAAAAGTAGGTGGCTTTTTCCTACTCCAGAAAACACACAGTGCTCAGGTAAAAATTGTTCTTTGCTGTTAAATAGCTTTTAAGTTTTGTTTTACGTGTCCTTTGTGTCTATTTTTGCTACAGAACACCTTGCTCAAACAATACAGCAAATGAAGGACATGTCTGTGGATCCTCTGAGAATGACTGAGGTTCTTGAACATGCGTGTTTACCGTTATTTGAGCTGTCCTTGTTTTTCTGTCTGACTTCAACTGGCTGATCCAGAAGGGCAATTGCTTTCCCAGAGGTCCAGTGTCAGATCTGACAACCCTGCAAGGAGGGCTCAGGTACCCTAAAGCACATGAAGTGTTATTAGGGGAACACGTTTAGGCACACCAGTCACTCCCTAGCAGCAATACTCTGTATTTCAGAGTTATTACTGAAACATTTCACTCTGTGTTAGCAAGAAGAAAGACACCTTCTTTCTGTTCCACAGCACTCACATGAACAGCTACCAGCACCAGACTGTCTGCTCACACCTGCCACTGGTCTCTTGTGGCAATGCCAGATCTGCCAGTGGATGCTGGAGAAGGGTACCCTTCCTGAAGGATCACATAATGATGGGATGTTTCAGTTATGCTTTGTGTCTCATTTTCCACGTGATCCTTTTATCCAAGTTGTATTAATTATTTGACCTATAGGGACTTGGAGTTAGACTCGGAACTTCACAGCCTCCCTGAAAATCTTGAACCCAGTGAAAACCTCCCCGGATGCACAATCCCACAGAGAGGACATTCAGGGCACTGTAAAGGTTGTCATGAGGAATACCTTTGAGCTTGTTCCCCTTCCCACAAGAAAGCCCAGCAGATGCCAACTGATTTGGACCGGCATTTAAAATCATGTTGCTTTCACCATTTTTTTACAGCGTTGGCAGGGCAGAAGCTGCGTAAGCAGGTGTGAGGACCCCCAGCTCCCAGCACAGACGGCACTGTAAGGCAGAGGTGGGTGGAAGGCGTTGGTGCCGTGCTGGCTGCAACGTCTGCAAGGAGCAACCAGGGGCACTAAGGGGCCTGTTTCCTTTTTAGGAAAATTATTAATGACCATGAGATGAAAAAGTGATTCAATACCAAAAACTTGCTGCGCGCCAGCTGTTGTTTGGATATGGATTCAACTAAAAAGAGCAACACCAACCATAGAATGAATTTACCTCGCTTGATCCAATGCCTGAGCCAAGATGCAGTGCTATTGCTCTTTCTATTGCTATTCCAGTATCCAACTTTATTCTACATTGTTTCTTTCACTGACAATGTCCTTCCACCTGACAACTATTGTTTTCACTTGAACATAACTAAACCAATCCAGAAAATGGAACTGAAACCCCAAAGTAACAGCACACATAACTTCACGGGCAAGATTAATTTAATCCAGCTTGAAATACTGCACACACGCCTCTTTTCATATTGTCCTGCATACCTGAAATTTCTGCCTGATATCCTTCTCTGATGTGTGTCTGAGAAAGTTCCCTTTGGCTTGTAGGGCACACCATCTTTCCCTGCATCAGAAAATACCTGTAAATGGTGAAAAGAGGGTGGAAGGCAGGATCTGGACTCTGCTAGACATCCGCAGGATGCTGGGGAAACCTGTCTTGTACTGGATAAACATGAAAAAGAGTCTGCATTGTGATTTCTGAACACTACTATGAAGATATTTTCTGGACTTGGTCTTGAAATTCAAACAATAGGAGAAATTAGTCTGTAAAATTTTTTTTCCGGAGATCATGGCTGGTGGTTAAAGAGCAGGCGTGGTCATCCCTTGCCTCAGATTGAGGACTTGTGCTGGGACTGTTTCGAAGCTTTATGAGTATGAGCTGGGTCGTTCTCATTTTCTCATTTGCTGACACTTCCAGAAAAATATTTAAATTCACATTGCTTATTTCTTCTTCTAATGGTAGCAGCATGGCATTTTCAATTCTCACACTTAGGAGTTACATTATTGAAGTGTCTTACATAACTCCTGTTGTCACTGTAGAGAGAAGATTTTTATTAGGGATACTGTGGTTTGTTTCTTCTGTTTGTTTATGGAACTGAAAATAGCCTTAATCCATGAAAACTCACAAATGGAACAAAGGAAGGGAGGGGGTAGCTGTATCCTAGGCCCAATTTTTCTTCTTGCAGTGGTAGCTGAGAGTCCCTGTGGAATTTGTAATCTCCACATAAGTTTATTAATTTTGCACAGAAACTCTGTTTCCTTGTAAAAAAGTTTTCAAAGTTTTTTCTTTATTGAAGTTTTTGTCTTAAGAGTTCTATATGCTATCAAGGATCTGTATTTTCTCTAAAATAATTTTTAATTAGCCACCTGGCATAATTCAGTAAACCTTTTTTTTTTAAGATAAAAGAACAACTACCAGGAAAAAAAAAAATAACAGTTTTAAACCTAGGAAACAGAAAAAATTCTTTCTCTAACCTCCTCTATGTAATATCCATATTTTACATTATGGAATAATCATGGAAGAAAGCTGGAAGATCTCCTTGAGTAGTCCTCCCACCATATGGAAGCTGATGGAAACAAACATACAGAGGAGTTGTTTCATGTTTTTTCTTCCTGGTTTCACAGTTACTTTTAAAACCTTCACAGCTGCTGTTTAATAAATGTTACTTTTTTTGTAGCTTCAAGAGTAAAAAAACCAAGTGTTGAAAGTGTCACTGTGTCCTTGACACCTGACTTCTTTCAGGTAAGTTCCTTGTTTATACCACGCTCGGGAGCACATAGCCATTCCAGTGTCTGCTGACAAACCCTATCCTCCTCTCTGCCCTCCCTTGGTGACCTCATTACAGGTTATCACAGTCATACTCTGAACCTCTTTTCTTTCCTTCTTCCTCCACTGTAGATGTCAGCCACCTTCACTATGTGCAAGGTGTTGATTATTGACAAATCACTACTGGAAAACCCTTCTGTGATGGGTTTCAAGATCTCATCACATTCCCATGTAAGTACCAGTCATTCAGACTCTGCTTTGCTCTTCAGTCTAATAGTTTTAAAGCAGAAATAAAGGCAGGTTTCACTCCTATTATTGCCTCTGCTCCCTACTGCTCTTTGGATCCCTGAATCACCCTTGTAAAAGAAAGCAGGTCTGCAGCATTCTGCCTGCAGCGGGATGAGTTGACACCATCGCTGCCACTTGCAGTAATCAGAAAAACATATAAGCAGGTGGTCACCCTCTGTCAACCTTTAGCTCACCTGTATGAGGGCAGCACAAAACTGGTTCATGGCAAGGAGAGGCACTGCCATCACTCAGGCCTTCCCATTTGTCTGTAGCAATGAGGAACTTCCTATACTAACCTGGGTTTTTCTGAAATGTGTGGAAAGCTCCTGATGGCACTGGATTTGATAAAAAAGTTTCTAGTACTTTCCGTTTCTATGTGCTGGGGCCATCAAAGTGAACGATGGCAGGAATGAGCAGCCCTGGGAATAACGCACAGTAGCTACCTGGGGACCTATGTGGGGACTTTGCTGCAGCAGAGATTAAAACTCAGTGGTAAGGGAAAGCTTTTTGTAAACCTTGCTTGCTTACCTGCTGGGCAGAGCAAAACCCTCCAATCAAGCTGCTAGTGGGGTAGCTAGGGAAAATGAGACCTTTGTACAGCTGTCAAACATCTCCTTTTCTCTGGCTGCTCTGGCTATATCACATCAACAGAAGAAATAAGGGCTTTCTCAGACCCTCCAGGTGAAGGGCTGAGGGGTTAGTGCCCAGGGCCTTAGTGCTGGTTTGCAGCAGGAAAAAACACCAGCCCCAGTCTCTATGGCTCTCCCTGCTCCTTTGCAATGAAGTGGTTGCTGTCAGCACATCACAAACAATTGCTGCAGCTTGGGGTGATGCACCATCCTCAGTAATGAGGTGATGTCTGTAGGAGAGTGCAAGGACTTGCTCTGCTGACCACCCTGAATTACCTCTCTGCTCCTACCCACTATGTGCAACTCCACTTAAAAACCTCCTGAGTGCCCACATGGTTTCTCCAGCCATGGATGATCTAGAGGGCAGCCTGTAAAGGTTTCTTTAGAGCTAACAGCAGACATGTCAACTAATTCAAACACTCTACATCTCAGTTTTATCACTCATAACTATTATGTTTAAGCTATTAGATGCTGAAAGTAGGTTAATTTTTCTTATATTATGAAAAGATGGTTAAAAAAACAGAATTAGATTAATTCAAACACACAAAAAAATGTAAACTAAAATCGTTTAAGAACAAAATGGGCTGGTCCCCAGCCTTAGCACCATGTAATGCTGTAGGGCTTCATGACAAGAGAGGACTGACACACCTGCAAGAAGACAAAGGCTGAGGGATTTGCTCCACTATATGCAAGGGAAGAGGCAACTTTTCTAGAGCACCTGCTCTGTATCTGCTATTCATCTTTACACAAGAAAAAAAATGTTGTTGCTCTAAAAGCCTTTCTGAGAGCTGTTTGCATGGAGTGAGCCATAAAAAGCAGTTAGTGAGCTTCCCATCACAGCTAAGGTACTGAAACAACTAAGGAATGCTAAGGAATTTTTTAAACGTGTTTAATTTTGGCAATGTATCTTTTCTAATATTTTTTTTTTTGTTGTAGCCTTGCTTCATTGTTGTGCTCTCCCGTGTCCTTATATGAATGTACTGTATCATCTTTACATCCTACCTTGGAATTAAGCTACACGCAGTGAGCTGGTATGCTGCGTGGCACTGTGCTGCTGCCAGCGTGGGCACTCATAAAGGCCAGGCAGTCCTGCAGTGCTCAGCACCCAGAGTACTGCTCCAGGGCATGCAGAGGGTAACAGGGTGTATTTCCACTAAGTGACACTCCCCAGTTTTCTAATTACTAAAATGGGAAGACTGAGTGGAAGAAGCCTCTTCTGGGGGTCGATATTACAGAAGGAACTCCCTGCAAGAGAGTACCAGTGTTCCCTCTGGGAATCCTACAGGCTCACAGAGAGGTATCTTCTGCGGTGGAGTCCCTAATCAACCAGCCTAGCTATTTGGTCCTTGTCCTGGCTATTAGTGAATCTGCTGAAGACACAAGTGGGAGAGAGTAGCATCAAGCAAGGGATGGAAGTAGGGAGAGATGCTGATCAGACTCTGCTGCATGAGATGACCTACTATTATGCTGTACTTATTTTTTGTCTTTAATGAGTGACGAGAGGTTTGAGGAACTCCTGCTTCGTTCAGATCCCTCTCTGAAAACTAGAGCAGATATTTGAGAGTATGACTTCTGTTCATTTACTGACGACCCATTTAATGCTATATGGTGCCATAAAAAGATCCAGGAGAGAGGCCGTGTCTTTAATGCAGCACTTTAAAACACTCAGCCACCAGCCAGGTGGGACTGGGACCACCTGGAATTCCTCTTGGTTGAGATTCAATACAGAAATCATTTTGCGTCTCTGAGTGTGCTGGTCTGTGAGCAAACAGAAGGGGCTAGAGGGCTTGAAAAGCCCGGAGAGAGATGAGCAGAAAGGTTTGTTTGGGTCAGGCTGCCTGTGGCTGTCTAGTGTCTGGTCCTTGATACACAGGAACACGAACAGCCTTTTCTACCCAGGATAGTGAGCAGAAGCACATTCACACCCAGCTCTCCCCAAACCCCAAATCACAGCTAGTTACTGGCTTTGCAAGAGTTCATTAAGATGGATGCAGGTTCCTGAGCTGCTATTCAGCTACCCTGTTTAATATGTTTCTCAGCCAGATTTCAGCTCTGCTGGCTGACACGTGGATTATTTTTGTTTTCTCCATTTGCAAAATTATGTCGATTGCTGGGTAGTCCTTCACTCAACTAGGGGTTGTAAGCACAGTGATAGAAATGGGAGAGCAGCTTTGCAGACTTGATACCAGTGGAAGTTGGCAGGGGGATGCCAGTGAGAATCTGGTGTTTTTAGGCATTAAGGTACGAAGGAGCTTGTGAGCCTTGCTGAGAGCTGAGGCAGAGCCAGCTCAAGCCAGTTTTGTCTGCATAGTCTGTAAGGGTAGGCTGAGACACAAGCCAGAGTGGAGACTGTGAGCAAACTCCAGACTTGGATACAAACTCAGGGCTGAACTAAATAAGCAGATGCATAATCTATGCCATGCAGAAGCTACTGTGACAGTAAAGGTGTAATTTGTGTCAAACAATATAGATAGAATCATATCATAGAATCATAGAATCAACTGGGTTGGAAAGGACGTCTGAGATCATCAAGTCCAACCCTTGATCCAACAACACCGCAGTTACTAGACCATGGCACTCAGTGCCACATCCAGTCTCATCTTGAAACCCTCCAGGGACAGTGAATCCACCACTTCCCTGGGCAGCCCATTCCAAAGTCTGATTACTCCCTCTGTAAAAAATTTCTTCCTTATATCCAACCTAAACCTCCCCTGGTAGAGCTTAAGACTGTGACCTCTTGTCCTACTGCTGGTTGCCTGGGAGAAGACACCAACGCCAACCTGGCTACAACCTCCTTTCAGGTGGTTGTGGAGAGTGAGAGATCTTGCACTCTTCTCATTGCTGAATGCCAGTATTGTGTCAAGAGATGTGAAGAGAAAAATCAGGTTTAAAGTAGCTCAGCAGTTGAGCATTTTTGTTGATTCAAGCCTTTATATCACACACAACAAAGTGGAAAAGCACAATCAGAGAGACAGATGGTAACAAGTCAGCGTTAGCTGAACATGAGTCATTTCATACAAAGGGTTTGGAAATGATGCTGTGATTTTTGCTGCTTACCTGTCTCTTTTCTATTGGTGCCTAAGGCACTCTCACAGAAATGGTTGAAAGGACACATTCCATATCCTTGGATGCCGTGATGGAGAAAAGTGATTTCTTCTCAGCAGAAAAAAGTCTTCCAAGGTGAGGACCTGTAAGTCATCACTCAATACCACTTGATAATCTGCTACAACTATATATAAAGAAAAATGTGGTCATAGAAAAGGAAGAAATTAAGTTGCAGACTTTTCTTGAGATCTCTCAGAGGAGAAAGATGTAGCAGGACATTAGAGAGGGAAGAAGAAATTAGGACCTGAGGGAGACCCAAATGGATATGTCAGCCTTGTTGGAGAGTGCAACTAACTTCAATGGGGTAAATATACAGTCTAAATATTTAGACAAAGTTTAAAGACATTGATGGAGATATATTTATAGTCGGAGCTTGAATGACTGCAATCACTTGAGCCCTATTTCACCAACTTCAGTTACATTGCAAAGGTTTTTGGTTCTTTATGAATAATAATGAAAAACAGATTTTGGCTTTCAATTCCTTTACATAAAAATAATTCTTGCTTTACATTGTACAGTAGAAAAATTGAACATGAATTTTTTTTTTTTTTTAATATACAACAGCTGTGAGCAAAACCACATTTATTATATACATGGCCTGGCTTGTTAACAGACGTTGCAATAGTCTACACCCTGTTGACACAATTTTTCAGTCAGTGGGGTTTCTTGTGGTAATGGGCAAAAATGCAAAGTGCAACGAAAAACAAAGCAAAGGCCAAAAGTCTTGGAAAGAACAAGGAGAAACTATTGTTTTTCTAACAACCCCAGGGGCTGACCCAGGTGTGGCCTTACTGGCATAATGAGTACAAGTATCTTCACTATTTGCCAGGATTTTTCTGATATGCTATAGAAGAGCTACTTGACTGTAGAGTAAAAGCAAGGTCAGTTCCGCAGGGGTACTAGACATGGGAGGATACGTTTTATTTCTCTCATAGGTGCTTTTTTAAAACAAAAAACAAAATAGGAAGAGCTCATCCTTTCAGCTGAGAGTCAAAGTCATTCTGAAATACAAAAAAGCTGCCACAGATTTAATCTCTGATTTTGATCATAATCTTACTTTTGTGGGATTTTGGCACAAGATCTTTGTATCATCATCAGTGATATCAGTGAAATCACTTATGCATGCCTAGCTATGGACTACAGTGCACAGTAACACATAGGAAAAAGTTCCAAATAAGGCACTGTATGGGTAGCACAGTAAACACGGGTCAGGCTTCACTGCAAAGAAAGTGGAGGTGGAAAATAGATGAATTTAGGTCAGTGCTGCATTAGGTGTCCATCAGGCTCCTGCAGCAAAGTCCACAGAATAGGTTTTGCTGCTCATCAGGGAATGAAATTTCATGTAAATCATGCTGGTTTTCATCTTCGTAGTAGAGATTACCAGCAAGATGATATCCAGACAAATGTGTCCTCTTCCTGTCTCACTGACTTTTCCCAAATAAGAATAATAATAATAATAATGGCCAGACTTCGCGAACGAAGAACCGGGGAAGGTCTTTACACCTTCCAGCCTGCGCATT
>JAYRBT010000114.1:81308018-81342710 GCA_036023395.1 Myiotriccus ornatus
TCTCCGAGGAGCTCCGCCTGTCTGCCCACCTGCACTCCACAGCCAAAGTGAAGCAGGTCTGGCAGGGCATGAGGGAGCCAAATAAGAATAAAGGACCCTTAAAACCAGGATTCCTATAATGCCTTCACCTTCCCCCCCCCCCCAAAATGGGAGCTGAGTCTTTGTGTACATGTGGATTTAAGAAAGAGTATTAACTGTTTTGCATATAAAGAGCTCCACCAGGTTCAGGTTTCTGGGTGCAAAGTCAAATATGAAGTAATGTGCACACAAGGAATGTTTTTTATTCAGTGGCCAAAATCTTTTATCTAGAGCAAAACCAGGCAAGGAGAGCATTTGTTCTCAATTTTGATAGCAAGTGAACAGGGTCGGACTGTTCTTATTCAAAGAAAGACTCTTGCCAGATACTATTCTATCGAACAGAATTGTTAGAAAGTAGTCAGTGACTTCAACATTTACAAATGAAATTATATTATAGACCAAGAGCTTATTCTGGGTTTGTTTGTGGTTTTTCCTACTGGCTGGTTGTCCATGCAATTTGTGGATCTATCAGGACAATCATTATTTTCAATATGTTTTCTTGTGTGTGTGTGCATGTATGTGTAGGATAAGAGAATAATTGTTTGCCATTAGAAAAGTCTCTAGATTAGTAAGTATCCCTGTACTACACATGAATGTGGGTCATTGAAACTATTAAGCTCAAAAATGTGCAGTGTAGATGTCTGGTTCAGGGAAAAAGGGTAAAACTCAGTTAAGGCTGCTGTAGACAAGAGGACAGACCCAAAACTTCATTTTGAAGAGAACTGTCCTGTGTTCTTTTATTCAAGTGCTTTTCACTATTTGTACGCAAACAATAAAAACTAACAAATTACTCAGGATAAACCTGGTCAAGGGCTAAGATCATTATCACCTAGAGTCAGAAATGGATGTTCCCACTTAGCGAAACAGAGAAAGACTGGATACACTGCAGATGTTTTACATCTTGGCAGTGCAGCTATATGAACACTCATTTATTCTAAGGAAATTCTGTTAAAAATAGAGGCAAAAGTAAATCTCTTGTTTTCTCTGGTGGTCTCTATGCTGTGTATGGCTGCTTTGTTGAGTGCTGCTCTTCTGGCTGGCTGTCAAATACACGCAGATCTCTTGGGGGCACAAATGAAGGTGGAGGAATAAAAGACAAGACAGATGTGTAGTAAGGATGATCGACACCGTGTAACAACTGGCAAAAAATGTACACAAAATGGATTTTTTGCAGATCTTACTGGGAAAGAACAGCAAAAGAGGAACAGCTTGCACAATACCATCTCTAGCAGATATTTATATCTGAGAAACTTGAAAATTAGAGAAGATAATTCAATGCTGTAATTTCATCCACTAAAGCAAACATAAAGGCCTGTACCAGCACAGGTGCACTTTTGATGGTTTGAGAGGATTCCCACGCAGTCAAAGGCAGAGAGATGGGTCCAGAGCAAGAACAGGATGGCTCTCTCTGCCTGTGGGACCAGATTCCTTGGGACTATCCCTGCTACACGATCACAGCCGAGACTGACCTTTGACCCTGAACTCCCATTAAACCTCTGAGCTGGTGAACTCCAGCTGCAAGTATTAATGTCACAAATTTGTACAGAGCAGCAGCCCTGGCAAGGCCCAAAACCACCTGATAGAGTTCATGGAGTAAAAAGGATCATGCAAAGCTGCGTCAGACAGAGAGCTTTGTATAGACCTGCCCAGTGACCTCCAAGTTGATTAGGCAGTTGCTTTCCTTCCAGTCATAAAGTTTGCTTAAATTTGTTTGGACTGCGGATTTAGAAAATGTGAGAGGGAAAAGAAAGAATTACTCCAGGACAACAGCCAAGTTTAAAACTGAAAGATGGCAGAGATGATTGAATATAATTCCTGGGAGAAGTGTAGGCTGACCTCAGTTCTTGAGGAGGCAGTTCAGTAAATCTCCCCTTGATAATGAGGCTCAAAGCTTCAGAGGTTGGAAGGTCCCGTGTTTTTGGCAGACTCTACTGAAAAAAACACCTCTCTGAAAAAAATTGTTAACAATTACTCCCTGTAAAGGATGTGCTTTCATCCACAGATCAAACATAGTGCAAGTTACAACTCATTAAAAAGATTCTCTCTGGGCTCCTGTCCAAAATTAGTGCCAGCTTTCTCCAAGCATTTGAGCAAACACAAGTGCCACCATCAGTTCTGCCTTCCTAGGGAAGAATCCTTTGATGGTCTGTGGCTGTGTTATTCAGCCAGCCACTAACACAGGCCTGCCATTTCCTACTGCTGCTTACAAGGTACTACCATGCTGAACAAAGCTGCACAGCTGTGAGCTGATTCCCACAGCATGAGGTCTTCTAACCCTGCTCACCTCCCAGGCAATGTGTGGCTCTAGGGGTGAGTTATCTAGCTAGGCTGTGGGTGTAAGACAGGCTAGCTGTGTAAATGCTAGTAGAGAAGCAGGAAGTGTTCTGGCTCAATCACAACGTTTCATGGCAGCACAGTATATTTTGGCTTTTCCACCATTGCAGGTGTCCAGGGCTTCGATGAAATTCAGGGGGAGAACAAAGCTGCTCATAACAGGATGGAGAGAGGCCAGCCTGCTCAGAGCAGGGAGCCAAAGCTAGTGAGTAGGAAAAGTCTAAGGAGGGGGCAAGTCTGAATTTACGTTCCTTTTGGAAGTGTAATTCCCTTACAGTGGCTGCAGTGCTGTAGCAATCCCTAAGAAAGATATAGTCCTCCAGTCCTCCAAACACCCACAGTTTTGAATGCTGACACCAGTCACAAGGAATGGAGCTAGTGAGGGGCTTGTCATCTCTTTGTCATTGCCAAGCAGTCATTAGATAAGTAATTCTAGTGTCAATTGCAGAAGTGCTTGGAAAAAGAGGTAAACATCAACACTGCATTTGCAGATGTCAGGCGCCTCAGTGCTGGTAGCTAGCTGAGACATCTGGGTTTTCTCCTGGGAGAAACAGGAGTTTTAAGAGGGCACTTCAGTTCACTAGATAAAAGAGAGTCTTAACATTTCATGTCTGGGAAAGATCTAACAGAAGTTTACTTTGTACCTCACCAGGGCTGGAATCCTCACTGTTTAATACTACTTGGTGCTCACAGCGTGCTAGTGAAGGACAAAGTATTGTACAAATATTAATTAACCTTCAAAGAGCATGAGAGGTTCCTTTTTCAGTGGCGAAAAGTCAGAGGGCAGAGATCTTAAATAAGGTCACACACACAGCATCAGTGTTGTTTCAATATCCTCTGCTTTGAGAGAAGATCCTCAGGAGGAGGGGAATAACTTGAGGAATGTGGACCTAGTGGGGACTGCTGAAATAACTGATGGATGAAGAAGGGGAGAAACCCTTAGCTGAGCCAAGCAAAGAAGAAATACCTCAGGGGTATCAGAGAACAGGGGTGGGCTGCAGATTATGTTCAAGGACAGTAGTAGCAGGTGTGCAGATGAGATCAAATCAGAGAAAACTGCTTCCAAAGAAACCCAGACTCACAGGGATTAAAATAATTGGAAGGTTCCTGAGCTATAGCACCAAGTACAAGGTGTTAAGTTTCACCTCTCTTGGTCAAGTAAGTGCTCCAGCAGTGGCACTTCAAATGTCAACACTTGCTAATATTTACTGCTGAATGACTAGCTCAGCTGAGGGTCTGGCACTGAGATGCAAATTGTTCCTTTGTGATCAAAAGGGGAAATATTATGGTAAACATGCTGGAAAATATAGGTAGGAAATAATTTTAAAAGATGGAAATTGCATATCTTATCACCTTTCAAACCAAATGCAGCAGAAACTGGTTTTAGTTTCACTGGCACTCACTGTGTGGAACTACCATACAGAGACTTGCAGTACATCGCACAGCAATACTAAACCCACAGGCTTCCAAAAAAGACATGAAAATGCATCTTAAAAGAATAGTAAAATGTGTTTCGCAAAATGAACTCTTTATTTTTTTTCCCCTTTTTTTGCCTGTAGAAATGTTCTCTCCTGAGATGCTGCTTACCTTTGTACGTATGGTAAGAGACTTGAGAAGAATTTAGTGCAGGTGCCACTTGAAAAAGTCACTTGCAGTTCTGGGATTACTTCTGACTTCCTACTTTCCTTTTAAAGCAAGGGAATGATGCAACTTTTCAGTACAGTATTACCATGCTGCCCAGAAAGGCAGTTTAAAAGGATTCAATGCCTAAATAACATTTTCAAATAATTTTTACTGCTTTTCTTAGTACATAGCCCTGCAATTACTGCACAGATAGGAAGTTTATTGAACAGCATCTTACCTGGATAACAGCAATATCAACTATAGTAACTAACTATGGGTTAAGCCTGGTTTTATGGATCTGCAATTTCTCTTTAAATCATTTTACCATTCTGCAGAATTTTGCTTGTTTCTTTTGAATGTCTCTGAATAGCCAACAATTATATATGCAGAGATCAAGGTGAGTATATTCACGGAATAAGGCTGGCAGCCTTTCTTCAAAGGTGGAGGAAAGGTGGCCACTTGCAAAGAGTATTCATAAGAAGTAAAATGACAGTTTTCCTGTCAAGGACAGCAGCACAACTTGAACCTTCTGGCTCTGAGATCGGTTCAAAATTAAACCAGAATTTTCTTGGAGAACAATGTTGCAAAACATAATGTTGTTAAATAGGAGGTGTAATTCTGCCATATTTTGTTATCTTTGCAAACAGCCACTTTATATACACCAGTGAACTATATAGAACTTGGAAGACTTTTTGCTTAGGTTTTTGAGTATATTAATGCATCATCCCAATGTATTAATATTGTGGTTTATCAGTATACCAGCTTCAGTACTCAATTTGGCCAATTCTGGAGCATGATTTCCTTGGCTTACTGTGTCTTAGTTACTTACAAGTTCTGTACAGCAAGCTCCCTCCTTAAATTAGGGTTCTTCAGCAAATCTTTCTATAAATGAAAATGTAAATTTCAATGTCTGTGTTCAATAAGGTATCGTTAACTCCATTAAAAAATTCTACCTATCATAATACCATTTGGGAAAACTAAGTCTATTTCTGGAAAATTTAGCTCTTTTCAAGTTTTAGTTTTGCACTTGAAAAGTAGGCCATTAAAATGGTAGGTGAGTGCTGCAGACTCTAAGCAAACTCCTACCTATAGATACATTGGATAACTTAAAAACTGGAATTAAATCCTTCATAAGGGAATAGCTATAAGACAAGCAGACTTTGCCGAAGTGCTGTTGGTGAGAAATTTCTAAGGCTGAGGGACCAAAATGAATTTTAAATTCCCTTTTGATAGCTATAAGTAACTTCTTATTCAAGATCAAATTCAGGAACAAACATCATTTTTTGGTACCCTGCTTTGTGGTCAACTGAAGTCACTGAAGTGCTACAGAGAACATAATTTGGCACATGACGTGTTTGTTACTTGACTTTTGCATGTATTTCTTGCCTGACAGTAAGTGAAATGATTGCAGTTGTACACCTGCAGAATTCTGTTTATTTTGCACTGATGGTAGTCTGGGGTGATTACATTGATAGCTTTTGGGAGACCCTAATTTTGCAATACTGTCAGAGCCAAATTTGCCACCCCACTGCTTAGTTCTTAACCATAGTCTTAAACTTCTCAGTGCACTGGAAAATGTAATGAGGCAACTGCTGGGTTACTGTAAGTTTGGCACAGAGCGTTTGCCAAAAAGCAGTGCTGTAAAAGCGACTTTAAAAGGACCTTAAAAGAACAGGTATCCCCCAGTGATGTGGCATTGCTCACACTTATTATAAGCTTTGGAGTCTTCTCAGAAACCTAAAGATAACCATGTTGACTCTGTACCCCAGAATTCCCTCCAGTGCCCAGCTGCACACTGGTACATGTAGCGTTAAGTGACAACATGCCACCTGATGCATCGGCTAGAGAGGCTGAGCACACCGCTGATGTCTAATGGGTTTCCAGTTTGCAACAATCTTAATTTTCAGGCTACATTCCTTTGTGATCAGTTTGTAGTTGTTCTTTCACCTACGCTGCCCTCCTGCCTCCTTGATGTTTACAAACATGTATTTATATGAAGCAGACACCTGTTCTCTCAGTGTTCATTCTGCTAGTGTAAGCAAGGCAAGCAGTTTTAGAGTCTTCTCCTATGAAGACTTTCCACAGTTCCTCACCCTGCAGTAGCTGCTCTTTGTGCCTTTTACAGGTTGAGATCCTCTTTCTGCGGCGGAAATGACCAGCACTGTTTGCTACATTCCCTGTCAGTCATTGCCTGCTCTTTTCAGGTGCATTAATGTTTCATATTGTGCTTGATGCTTCACTATATCTGTCCCATATTGCAGAGGGCTGCTCAAGTGTATTGTGACTGTACCAAACTGAGAGCTTTCAGCCATCCTTTGCTCAACTGCTATGTCCTCTCACCTTCTGTATAATTTGGTTTAAGGTGAAAGCAATTTTGGCTACTCCACTTAATTCCATGACCCCTGGGGACTCACTGGGGAATCAAAGGGAGCAAGAAGTAACATAAGAGCAGGGACTGTCATGTCTCCTGCTAAAGTAAGCCATGACTGAGATAAGTTATTACCTGTAGCTGTCACCTTTTGTGCCTCTTGTCTGCAGACTGTTCCTCTTAAGGCAAGAGTAGAAGGGTACAAGCACTCAGAGCCTCAGGTGTCCCACTTCAGGCTGTACCTTGGCTGAAATATCTGAAGAAGTCCATTCTACACTACCCAGGCTGTAAGCTCTGGTGACTGAACTAAGGATGTATACCCTGTCCTCCAGTTGCAGTGGAGCAGGAAGGTTTGCTGAGAGGAGAACACCTGGGTGCAGTGTCAGCTTCAATTGCCCTGGCCAAAATCAGCACTGAATTTCTGATAGAGCCTGTAGTGGGCCTGCTGTCGTCATTGTTAAGAGAAGAAGTTATACCTTAAGCTCAAGTGATAGAGGTCTCCTCTATGGGACTGAGAGCTCTGCATCCAATCCTGGCCAAAAGCATTGCCAGAAAGGATGTTAGCCTTGTCTGCAGAGAGCAAAAATCTCAGTTACCTTTGAAAATCCAATATAACCCTCTCTTGTTATATAGGCAGCAGCGTAACAGATGTGTTAGAGTTATTGATTTATCCTTCAACTTCTGATCTGTCCTTCATTTTATTAACCTAACTTTATATCACAGGTTTTATGATTGATCGAAAAATATAATTCTATTTCCATGCACAGGAAATGTTTCTTGTGCCAATTTCCCTGGGTGAGACGGGTGTCCAGTGACAAAATCTTTGCGTCTTCATCATCTCTGATCACCTGTATCATCCAGAACCTGCTTTTGCCTCCCAATCAAAGAATCAGAGCAGTATAAACAGAAGTGCAGGTGTTGAATAACAAATATTACTGTTGCTCATGGGTGAAGAGAAGTATTTGTGTGAACACCAGCCATACTTGGCTGAAAGAAAATGACGTGTAGCTTAAGCATATTGCATTCTCATAAGAAAATAAAATAGAAAAAAATAGTTTGTACTTATATCTTACTCCTGCTGTCAGTCACTAAGACTGATGGACTGTCTTCTGTTTCTTTCTTTTCATTCATGATTGTGTTTTTGTTCAAATAATTGATTTATCATGTATCTAATTATTCTTTTCTGGTTTTCACCTTGAAAAATATCCATGTCCTGGCTCATTGCTGTAGTATTTGTAGCCAGAATAACACCATAAATCATCTTAAGTTTAAGATCAGACTGGGAAGGTGGAGAAAGGTCTGAATGATTTAAAGATATGTGCAGAAGAGATTTGAAAACCTTTTCTTCTTAGAGAAAGATTTGAATTAATAATAAGGCTTTACTGGAATTTCTCTAGAAGGTGGATAGTGTGAACTGTGGGGTTATTAGAGCAACAGTATGCACTGTTTTATGTGTGCAGAACTTCAGAGGTATTTATTGCTGAATTTGCGCATTGTATTGCCAAGAAAATCTTATATCAGCTTTAGCTTTTGTGTTCATGTTTAAACTCAGTGGTTAAGTGAGGTATTCAACCAAAGATCTCCTGGAAAGACACCTTTGCTGGTGTGGAAGCAAAAGCATGGCACAGGGAGAGGGGAGAGGAGTCACAGCTTTTCAGAGTTGAGGGGACATGCCAAAAAGGAGAGCTTGGCCATGGGCTGGATCACGGTGGAAACAAGCTGGTTAACAGGGTTTCCATCTGGCCAGCAGTCTGAGGCTTCTGCTCTGACAACCAGGAGCTTGAGATTTGGACATGGAGAGAAACAGAGAGATCAAGGATACAGCTTGTCTGTAATTATATGCCTGTTCAGGGTCTATTTGCAATTCCCCTGCTCTGGCTGTTGACACATAATCCCAGTTCTTCCCCGTGGAGGTACCTTCACAAGACACGAACATACAAAATGGGATTGAGGAAAGTGAGCATTGATTCTCACTTTCCAGTGAAGTTCAGGTACTTTGGTATCTAGGCTGAACTTCATGGCCAGGAAAACTACTGCACTCGATCATTTTAAAACAAGTTTTGGGTTTATATATATGTATAGATGACCTTTGAAATCTAGTGTGGTTTTTTTTTTTTTTTAATGTCCAAGGAGCACAGTAATTAAACAACACAAGTCATATTGCTTGTTGCATAATAAATAATTTCAGCAATTTCAGACACTTCCATTTTAAAGATAGCAATATATGGGAAAAATATTTAGGTCTAAATTAATTCTTATTATATAATAACATTTACCAGTTGCATTTCTGTGAGGAGTACTTGCTTGTTTCATAAGGTCAGGTCTCCTTCATATCTGAACTACCATAAGACGTTCTTGGTGGTAAAGATAAGACTGGAAAGCAGATCTTATCCAGTCTTGTAATGTGGTACTTAGCTGGTCTCCAGCATACTAGAAAGTGTGATTTACTAGTTTGGGCTGATATCCATATTCTCAGAGAAGTCTAGAGAATTTCTTCAAATACATTTTAAAATCTGTTTTACTGAGATACTGACATTAGCATAAGACAGAAAAAAAATGTTAGCATTGTCTTTTTAAATTAAGAGCTTGAATATGTAAAATTTGATCAAAAAAAAAAAGTCCCATTTGGCTTCGAAGTTTCAGTTAAAGCTGTTCAAGCTTCTAAGTCAGCTAAGGCTGCCAAATTTTGCTAGCTCAACACAGGCTTTTCAAATCTGAGCTTAAAAACATCCTGATGGAGTAATGTTATTGATTGAGTGAAATCTAGAAATATATACTGACACACAGCGAGGAATTGGTGATAACCTCTGTGTGCAGTCTTCATGCCTTGCAATATGCCCACAATTCACTTAATATAAGAGAAAAGGGCCAGCTGGTCCTGTTGAACTGAAGACAGCAAGCTGTGCTTTCTTGTCATTAAGCTCAGGAAAAACTCTGTTCTTGAAAATTTAACTTTTCAAAATGACTTGAACTATTCTGTACTTTTCCACAGATATTTCTATAAATGGTTGACTCTTCTAACTGACTGAAACATTTGGAAAAAGTTTTGAGTGGAGGTCGGAAGACGTACCTGTTCTCAGAACTTATTTTGCAAAGAAGAAAATGTGGCTGATTTTTTTACGTAATGTAAGGTGAAAATAAGACAGAAGCTTAATAATTACGATATCAAGCTTTTCTTAGTGGATGGGCTGTATATTATTGTCTCATATCTGGAAAAGTATTGAGTAGAGCTCCATTACTGTCGTAGCCAAGTTCTCATACTTGGCTACAATAATGACATTTGCCATTATCTTCAAATAAGCATGGTAAATAAAGACAAAACCAGAATTAGGATTGCAGTGGCCAAATATATGAAGCAGTTAGGTAGAGAAACCTATGTAAAATTATTTTTGATCCTCCAAGACTCCAAATTGTTTCTGTTTCACCCTTCTACTTAATTTAATTTACCAAAGATAAAATCAGAGTATCATTTGGAAAAATATTATAGAAGGAGCATCAAAAAGTCCCACCAATCCTCACAGTTTACATTTACTTTATATAATGCTTATTACACTATAAACCAGAAAACAAGCACAGGTATTGTGGGCAGCATGCTGCTGAAAACAGTCTGCCCTTTTAGAGGCATTTGTCCTCTTTTTTTTTTTTTTTTTTTTCCCCAGCAGTGAATCTGTACACAGGGAATAAATTAATGGATCTATTTAAAAGGGACAAACATTATAGTGCAAGCCATGCTCATTCTGTCATGGCCAAGCAGATGCCAGAGAAGCAGCCTTTGGACATTGTTTTTGCAGAAACAAAAGGTTTAGCACTGGAGTGGTATAACGTTAACAGGAGTGCTGACCTACTTACACACCATAACACTCTGAGGAGCATGTGGAGAGATGGGAGACCCTGGAGCAGGGCATGTTTTACAAGCAAAGTCATGAATCTATAACCAAGAGCACAACTTTCCTTGTAGCAGCTATTTATCCTTGACAGAGAAATATTAGGCAAGTTTATTACAATCTTAGTACAGATACTTAGGTTTAGTTGTCTAATTCTCTGCTGGCTGCTCTAGGCTTCCACTGCATTTGTTGGAGAGCAACCCACACATGCAATCTCTCTGACCTACTTTAACTACCTACCTCCAGATGAGATTAATTTCTCCCTGAATGTGCCTGCTTTTCCCATCTGCCCACAGTGGGAAGCAGTGTAAATAGCTGAGAGTTTGGAACCTAATTTTTGAGACCTAAGTGAGATAGGCCCTGCTGTCTTAGAAGAGTGCCTCCATGACTCACAAATACCTGAGCTATGTAAAGAAATGAGCGTGTTCTCATGAGTTTTTTATTAGTGTGAGTAATGGAACTATCATTAGTTGAATTGAAAAGGGTTCTGTTCACACTATCCCACAGACTCTTCCTGGTGGGTGAATGGATAAACTACACAGCTTTTCCACTTAGATATTCTCATAGTTTACCTCATGGTGAAACCTGAAGTAGAAAAGCTGAATAGCATCACATGTACTCACCACGGTGACAAAGTGATAGAAAAGGTGCATCCAACATAGAGACAACAAAATAGCTGAACTAATTTTACTGCAAAGACATCAAAGAGGAGACTTACTGAGGCCTCTCAATATTTGCAGAGTCCTGTAAGAAATATGGAGACAAAGCTTTTAGCTGGGCCTGTTGTGATAGGAAAAGGGTAATGGTTTTATACTAGAAGAAAGTAGATTCAGATTAGATATAAGGAAGAAATTTTTTACAATGTGGGTGGCAAAAAACCAAAACAGGTCACCCAGAGAGGTGGAAGATGACCCATCTCTGGAAGCATTCAAGGTCAGGTTGGATGGGACTGAAGAACCTGACCTAGTTGAAAGTGTCCCTGCAGGGGAGTTGGACTAAATGACCTGTAAAGATCGGGGGGGTTGAACTAGATAACCTGTAAAGATCCATTCCAACCTAAACTATTCTATGATTCTATGATCTTCTCTAGGGCATTAAGACCCAACTGCTATTTAAAGTAGTTCATGTTATTTCCTCCAAGGTTCTGGAATGTATGACCTGTAAATGCCACTTTGCAGGAGTGTAAGGAGGTTATGATGAACTGTTTGTATGCAATTAAAATTATACAGGAATACAGACAAATTTACTATTAGGCAAAGGTACTTCAACTCAGGTGAATCTGCTGATGTCAAGTAACAAGGTATGACAGTAACACAGAAGTACCCAGTTATGTCAGGGCAGTAGCACAGCGGTGTGTCACACTTGCACATTACTGATGACATATACAAAACAAGCTGTTTTTATCACTCTGTAGATGAAATAGGTAAAAACCAGGGAATAAAATAGTTTAAACTGAACTAAAATTTGTATATTAAAAAACCCCCCAAAAACTAAAACTCCCAGACTCATGGGTGAACTACAGTCAGTTTTAAACTCTATCAAAACTTTCAACAGAACCTCTACAGCTTTTTAACTTAATTTGAGAGGTGCCTGCTATGGCTTGCATAAAGTCATAAGGAAAAAAGTAGTTCCTGTGTACCATTACTCATGTATTTCCAACGTATCTGCTTCTTGGCTTGGGCTCCCTGTAATAGGTCAACATGCTGATGAATTGATAGCATGGTTTGATAACATTTCTGCTGGTTCTGATGGAATATTTTTTACAATTTTCCTTCCTAAAAAAAAAAGGTTATTATTATCCTTCCTGAAAAAAAAAAAATCTGTTCTTAATGTCTTCATCACAGACTGTCCTGCACGGAAGGAAGCATTAAATTCAGTTTAACCAGGGACAGAGGAGAGGATTTAAGCAGAGGTACATCTCCAGCATGGTTCAGAGATGCTTTGTTTATCTGTGTCTCTGAATCTGCATTAAAATCTTCACCTGGAAAATGCTGAACAAAAAAATGAGTGCAATCCCATGCCTTATAAAGCTGATCTTGTTCTTGGCTTGGTGCTCTCAATCCAGAGCACTGATTGTCTTTCCATCAGGTGTGGGCCGAGGCGCAGATATGGTAAATTCAATTGGTTTCTAACATACATGTTAGATTCTGGTATATTGAGTTATCCTGCCTGATGCACTAACTTCCACTTCAGGGAGACAGGTGCCATATCCCATCTCCAGAGTCAGTGTTGTTCTGTTTTACACCATTTGGAGGTTAGCTCTTCAAAGGCTCTATCTGTTTGACACACTTTGCTCACTGTAAGACACCTGGTATTTCTGCGACACTATATAAATATTTATGATAGCTCCTGAAACACCTTAGTTGCTCTCATGCCCAAACCTCTCCTGTAAGGTGACACATAGCTATGTGACTTTGATTTCACACTTTTCCCTGAGTTCTAGTTATGAATTAGATTCTGCTCACATGCCGAAACAGTGAATCCCCAGAGTCTACCCAATAACCCGTGTGATTTTTATAGGTCTATGTACTATATAGCATACAGAAATGACATGAGGTTTTTTTATAGCAAAGCATCAAACCTAACTACCCAGTGAAGAAACGAGAGCTGTTAGCATAGCTTTTGAGTATACCACTTGTCAAATATTTGTATTACATCAGCACACAACTGCTCAGCCAAGACCAAGGTCTCTGGTGTGGTGCTTCACCAGTCCTCAAGCAAAGTCTAGTCCTTACCCAGTCCCGTAGGCAGTGGAGAGGTGGGAAGAGAAGGGATAGCATGTGAGAGGCACATACTTTGCTTTTCAGAGGCAGCATTAGCACATCATTGCTGATTCGAAAGCAAAGGGGCTGCTTTGCCAGCTGTGCTGAGGGACCAGTGCTAAGGCTCTTGGCTGAGCTGCATCCTCACTGGTCAGAGCCAGGGAAGAGCAGCACGTGTCAGGGCCTTAACAGTGGGAAGGGATCCAGGAAGACATTTCAGAGACACTGAACACATGGCATTTCATTTCGGAGTTTTGCAGATCAGAAAGAAGGAATAAAAAAAAATAAGGAAATAAAAGTATCAGATAGGATGCTTTTAGTTTTAAGTTTGTCATAACACCATAGAATCCTGATGCTTTAATTCCCTTGGTGTTTGCGTTACTTTGCAATTGTATAAATTCAGCCCGAATAAAGGCGAACAAGATGTGGTACACAAGATATGCACACTGAAAATTCTGACTTCATGATTTTTCTGTGGAGAAATTTTGGGTTTTCCACCATGTTATTGCTTTGTTAGTTTTTTATTGCTTGCACAGTCCCACACTGTTTCTGTGATTCAGTTTACAGGCTCAGACTTTTGACAGACAGAGAGAATTATTTATGATCAATGTCCTGAATTATCGTCTATTAGCTGGCCATAATATATCCTAATATGCAAGATTAAAGATCCCAAAACAAGACAAATAATACACATACTTCTCTCTCTCTCTCTGTGTATACATTTCCCTCTTTTCTAAAGTTAGTTTTAGCAAAAAGATTCATAAAGCTGATTATTTTGTAATTGAAAAAGTATATTCCTGTGAGAATAGCAGAAAGCTAAAATAATGTTTCTCTGCAGAGTTTTTACTCCTCCCAACCCAAACACCACAGAAAGCAGCTAGCAGGTGAGATTTGCCGCTGAAAATTAGGCTCTGAGCAGCACAACCCGAGAATGCTGCCCATGGCTGATAATAGACTGTCAGCATTTGGACATGTTAGGTACTGGAAAACATACCACAAACCACGCTGCACAGACCCTTCTTGTCAGCTTATAATTTGGGGGAATTTTTTTTCTTTTTACTGGCAAACAGAACTTTCCCTTTACTCTTCTTATTGTTGTTCTTTTTTAATGCTGAGAGTTAGATGTGGTGTGCTCAGTGCAGCCTGTGCAGGACAGTCATAACTCGAAATAACATGTAAGGTTTTCTCGCCTTTCTTTTCCTTCTGTCCTTCATACGGCTGCAACACACTGGTCCCAGAGGTCTTCAGGCTCTTCCAGTTCTCAGGGCTCTGCTGAATTAATGAGCGCCTGGGGGAGTAGTCCTTGCTCCTTGTGTCAGCTGTCACAATATGCACACCATTTGCAGTGCCACCACAGCGCATCAAGTGCATTCATTGTGATATTTAGCTCCAAAACGGTTTGATTTTATTCTAGTGCATTGCAGGGGAGTTTCTACTGGCTTGCTGTCCAGTTTCTCATGATTGCTTGCTTAATCTAGCAAGGACAAAGAAGGTTAAAGGTGGACTTCGATTATGCCTGTGAAGGCTCCTCATTTGAAAGTCACTTGTCTATTCATAATAAAAAGAACCAATCTTCCAGGGTTTCATTGTATATCTCTTCCAACCTCTCTTTTTCCCCTTCTAGTCATTTATACTGTTTTCCCTTTTGACTTCACCTGGTTCTGGACACCTCTTCAGACAATGCACCCCATAGTTGATATAAACTTCCAAATTCAGACTGTTAATTTCTGCTGCCACTTTTGCTTTCTACATGCTCTAAAACTTTGCTGCTTCTATTTTAGGACGAAACCCAAGGTACTTTACAACAAAATTTTTAGTCAGCAGATTCAGGGCTCCTTGAAGCAAACAGGGGAAAGAACATGTTGCTGTTCCTACCACCCACCTGGCCCTGGCTGAGCAATATTAAAATACTGCTCAAAACAGAAGGAACAAATTAGCACAAGAAACTCACAGGGGCTTCTCATTAGTCAGGAAGTCCCAGGCTTCTGGTTTGTCTAGAAGTTAATCTTATGTGATGAGATCTTCATGTTTATAGTCCTGCCTGAAAAAGTTTCTCTCTGAGGTTTTTCTAGGGAAGGATCAGGGAAGAGTTCCAAAACATGGAGCTCTCAACACTCCGCTGTTAAACACTAAACTAAAACTAATTCAAAATAAACAGGCAAATGTTTTATGACCTTAGGGAAGGCAGAGGCATGAACAAGCACTTTGGTGCTTCTCACTCTGCTCCAGTTTGGGGTCTGTTGATAAGGGTTTAATTTTGAGGACAGTGCACTGTCCCTAGCCTTTTTCTCCTCAGTGTGCATGAATCATCCAGTCTCAGAACAGCCTGTATCTGGCTGCCTGTCTCACAGCACTGGGCATCAAAACACTCTGGCTCTCTTGCCTAACCTATCTCCAAAAGGCAGTGGAAAGAAAAGAGTGACAAAATGTTTTGAGGGAGACACCGAGCACAGAAACAACAGGGATGTTTAGCTCTCTCCAAAATGAAACATTCCTGTCCTGTAAAAGGACAGCAAACCTAATGACTTGGACCTATAGTCAAACCAACAGTGAATGGTGTTATGCAGCACTTCAGGCCACACTTACTTAGGGATTTCCATATGAATCTAGATACAAAACCTCAGGCATCAAGGCAAAGCTCAGATCACAAGCAAGCTTTGACTCATTTTTTTATTAAGGTAGCAGCCTTATGATAAAGGCTATGCTTGGTCCTACATTTATAAATAAAACCTCAATAAAACAGTAATTTTGGTGCTACTGAACAGTTCAATACAGCAGGCTAAAAATATTACCAAATCAATCTAGGGTAGAAAGGTTTATGAAGTTATTAAATTTTTTTTTTTTTTTTTCAAAACAGAAGTTTAAATACTGGTGTCACTCGCAAACTGCATGTATCAGAAAGAAAGATATTTATTAAAATAATCAGATATGGGGGTAAGTGAAAGAATAAGACAGTTTGAGAAACAATGGGTTGTACTGTGAATGTCTAGAATGTACTTTTTACACAAAAAAATTGTAATATTGTAGCTTGGATTTAAAAATATATATGATAAAGTTTGAGTATTTAGTATTTTTATCAATTAAGTCAGCGGGAAAAGAAAATCATGTGGCAATAAAACTGCTGCTAACAAAAAAGTTTGCAGTGCCAGCAAATAAAAGAACTTGGCTGAACCTTTAAATTGGAATTATGGAAGTGGGAGAAAATTTAATACGGACTTATAGCAATAACTATCATTATAAACTTGAGATTTATCATCAAGAAAGGAGAGAAGTAGAAATGTGCATGTGATGTTCAGTCATACTCAATGAGAAGCTCTAATGAAGAAAGGAAAAACACAGCTGAAACCTATCAGATTAAATAATTCTACTGCAGATAAGCAATTGTTAACCCATTGTAACCCATTTAAGCTGCTGTTAAAGTCTCTCTGGAAAACTGATTGCAACTTTGGTCAGGCAGTTTAAAAAAAACTGAATAAACAACAACAGCAACAAAAAATCCACTCCAAAAAATGTGGATTCCAGCTGCCATAGACGCAGAGGAAGGTCAATCAGAGACTTTCTGTCATTCTGGGGCAGACCCAAAAGAGCTTGGCTTGCTCCCTCAGGCAAAGCAAAGTTTATAAGGGGCTGGAAAGGCTGTTTTTGTGCTGACTGGATTTGTGGGTTGGTGCTATGGAGGGTGGAGGGCTAAGATAACGGGTTCCATGCCACAAAACCAACTGTCTGTAAATAAATTTTAAATACAAGTTTGAAGAAAGTTTCATTCCACATAGAGCTTAAAAAGGCTTTGGAATTAGGCAATCATCCACAGCATTTTTAATATGGGACAAGATAGATTTACGAATTCATTTACGTGGCATGATTGCTGGAGATAGCAGGGGTCTAGGTCTGATGAGTCAGAGGTGACTTACAGCCCTGCAGTGTACTGAATGTTCTATCTATATGCTGGAGCTCAAGGGGGTCAATTTATTTCATTATTTGCTACAAAAATACAGATTTCAAGCTATGCAGCAGACCGCCCAGAAGGACTAGGAAAAAAAATTATACACTCCCCAACTTTTTTTTTCTCTCAGGTGACTTAGACCAAATGGTGTGGGATTGCAAGGGAATAGATTGAGGCTTGACAGTGTGTGAGGTCCTTCAAACATTCTTCAAAGTCATCTTTCACCTCAGAAGCAGGGTTGAATACATAGATTTATTTCAAAGCTATCTCACTTCAAGTGTCTCAGATTCTCTTCTCTTTATTTTTAAACTGTATCCTGGGTTCAGAAAACACATTTTACTGAACTACCTTTATTACTCTCTTGCTACTGAAAGCTTTCAAGAATTTGAAGATCTTCATGATCTCTTTTTTACCTCCACTAAATCCAGTGTTTTCCTCTGTCCTTCTTTTATCAATCAAACTAGATGTCTTAATTGAACATGCCTAAACTGAGCCTGTCTAGGAAAGGAGCAGGTGAATGAAGTTCACAACAGGAAAATACTCATTATCCTCAAGATTTCCCCACTTGGATGAGCTGGCCCACGCCACTCAGCATTCTGCTTCTTTTCTCACAGCAAGCTGAAGATTTTTTTCCTCATTATTAATGGACATATTCATAACGTTACCTTCCACTTTCAGTGTCCCCCAGTGACACCTTCCGGACACCAGAGTGGCTACATACTTTCATTCTTTCCACTGTCTCCCAAAAAAATAGGATACCAAGATGTGCTGTGTGAAATGAAGTAGGATTTTGTGTGTGAGGAAAAAATGGTGACAGTGAATAAATAAATAAAAGGATAATCAAACCTTGACTTCATGCTAAAATACTTCACAGTGTATGTATAAAAGGTAGTTCTTGATGCTGAGCCTTCATGAACGAAGCCCTGTAGGAAACACAGGGACTGTCTCAGTGGTTTAGCTGGCCACTGGAGATACTTCTACACTGGAGCTGCAGCGAAGACCTACCTGAGCTAGGATTAGGTTAACAGCCTCACACAACAGCAGGAATCCACCTAGGGCAACAACATGCTTATGCAGACTGAGCAAGTCACCCCTTTTGGGGTGATCTGTAGCCCATGCTGAGCTCCTTGCTACTGCAGCTAAGCTGATATAATTCAGGGCACAGTTGGAGAAGTGATTGTGTTATAGACATTGTCTTTGTAAAGCTTGATAAAGTTAGGCCCACAGCTGGTGCTGAGAGGCTGTTTGAGAGCTGTGGTTCAGTATGGAGCTTCCATCTCCCTCTGAATTCCAAAATGATGCAAGAGCAATATCCTTGCACCACTCGCTAATGCTTATTCCTGTGATGCCATGTAATAATCTAGTTCTGGATCTTCTAGTTGATAAAAGTCGTTTATCTCCAGCTGAGATGCTGGATTTGATTTATATTAGACTGATTTTTTTTTTTTATTTTGTATGAAGGTCAGCCTCATTGCCTCTTTATAAGGATCCTGGAGAATGGATTAAATTGGGGTTGTACTGTAGCCCAAAGGTTTTTGTATTTTCCAACAAAGGTCATTAGTAAATGTAACACAGGACAGCAAGCATGTAGGGATAGAATAGACATTAGAATATTTCCTAACTCCTCCTGCTATGGAGGTGGGTTTACCTTCCTACAGACTTCTACTGGTTGACTACAGTACCAAAACACAAATTTGTGCCTGACACAGTTCTCTGGTTCCGAGACCAAATGGCACAGAGAAATACATTTTGAAACTCTCCTATCTTGCTATGAAGAATGCTCCCACTAAGCCTGTCTGTTGGGAATGGTCCCTGGCCCATGTGGACTGCCAGCCCACACCCAGAAACTGTACAGGGAGTGCTTATGGACCCAGAACCACTGATGGTTTTGCAGGAAGGATGACTGGGTGCCTAGGTCTATGTTTTAGTATTGCTAATTGCTTAATGCTAACATAACCTGAGTATCCTGCACTGGTGAAAAGTTCATAATCTCATGTGGTCACCATGTTACCCTCTATCTATCCTATTAAGAATACTTGCCTGGTATGTACCCTGAATATAAAGTTAGCAGTAAGAACTTGTAAAAATCTTTATGATGGTGGAAGATTTCCATTTCTTTCTCTGTTCTCACTTTCCAAGTAGAACAACACTGGTCTTTTTTATTTTTTTTTTCTCTGTAGATTTTATTTTACAGACCTCTTGCTGCTCTTACTGCTCACATTTCCTTGCACTTTCACTGGCTTATGTTCAAGAATACAGGTTGAGATGCAGTGCTCCAGGAAACCCTTCACTGGCACTTGGCACGACATAAGAAGTGTCTTTGTCTTATTGTACACCCTATTTCTGTAATGCTTTCCAAAATGAATGTTGCCTTTCTTCTGCAGAGCTAGATAGCTGCATCCATACCAGTTTTGTGACCCCTGTAAGCCCGGCTCTTTCACCAACACACAGCTGTCTAGCTGATTGTTATCCCCATTGATTTGTTCTGTAATAGCTTGCTGGGAATAAGCCCTTCGCATTCCATTCGAGGCAAAGACAGGCTAAATTAATCTTGTTGATCCTGGACAACTACATCACCAGTTCATTTTAAAATTTGTTTTGGTCTTCCACAACTTCTGTGATCTCTATAACTTCTCATTTACCATTTTGCAGGCCTTCATAAATGAAAATATGGAGCAGAAAGAGCAGAGGAGAGACACATAAAGTAACTCACTTAAAATGTCTTCCCATTCTGTTTCTCTCAGCGTTTTTTGACAGTCATTTGTGGACTGCTTTTGTGATATTTTAAGCTAGGCCTGATTTCCTTGGGTAACTGTGGGAATGGTGTGCAAGAAAGCACTGGAATCCTCCCCTGAGCACAGCTATATTTTAAAGACAACATATATTCTTCCTTTCTCACTAGGCATGTATCCGATCTTGGTAGGAAAATACTTTTCCTACACAAATTCAGAAAGAGGTGACCTGGGCATGCAATATTGGTTCAAAAAGGTCATCCTTGTGAACACTCTAAAAAATGTATACTCAGTATACATTTCAGTTTCAGTTAATATACATTGAGCTGATCTGCCATAGCGTACAGCTTCTTGTTGAAAAAATAGCTGGGTTGTGTTTCTCTGTATCTAGTAATCATGGAATCAGCTGGGTTGAAAAAGACCTCAGAGATCATCAAGTCCAACCCTTGATCCAACACCACTGTGGTTACCAGACCGTGGCACTGAGTGCCACGTCCAGTCTCATCTTAAGAACCTTCAGGGACGGCGAATCCACCACCTCCCTGGCAGCCCATTCCAATGTCTGATTCCTCTGTAAAAAATTTCTTCCTAATATCCAACCTAATATTGTGGTTGAAGCTGTGACCCTGTGGAGATTATCTTTTCTGAATTATAGATCTTGCTTGCCCATTACACGTAACATTTGTAAACAGCGGTAATATATAAACTTGGCTGATGTAAGTCCTATTTTAAATAAATTATTACCGTAACAGTAAAAAGAAAGGAAGAAAGGGAATTGTTTTGTTGCTCTTATGGTAATGAGTGCATTAGAAATGCATAAAAAGAGCATCTCAGTGACTTAAGCCATTGCTCATATAAACTGTTGGCTCTCGGCTTTTTGCGATGGCTTTTTTGTTTTCTCTGCTGTGGTTCTTAAATGGTTGTAACCTTTGTTGGAAGGACAAAACCTTGAGCCTGTGAACAGTAGTACATTGAGCCCCTCCGAACAGAAAAGACAGGATGCTTGTGACTATGGGGAGCTCATTCCAGGTGTAAACCTGTTACCTGAGCGATAACTCTCACATTGGGATACACTTCCAGTTTCACCATTTGTCCTCTAGCTGCCTGACTGCATTTGGAAAGTCCACAAAGGAAAGGCCAAGGAAGAGGTCAATTTGTATCTTGGTGAGAATTGGTTAGCACTTTAAATCATGTAGAATGAGAGTTTTTTTTGATGGTCTGGATACATAGTCCAAATGGAAATCAGGGCCAGCTAAGAGTCTGAGACGGTATAGGAGGTGAGTGGGCATGGAAGCATTAGTCCATCATTGAAGCAAAAGTTTGTGCTGCACATGTTAACCAAATAATTTCCATTTTCTTATTACTTGTGGGATCTGCTTAGTCCACTAATTTTTAAACTCATGAGTACTCCTGGGAAATGTTTACTGCACAATTGAGATCACGAGAGAATATTTTTATTCAGCTCCTCTTCAGTGTGTTAATCCCCATGACTGAAATATCTATCAATTTGGCAGAAATGTAAGGGCCTCATTCTGAGAGCCATTGGATGCTGAGTTGACCTCTACTGAACAAGATTTTAGTCCATTTTGCTTTGACAAGACTAAATGACAGTAAATGTTCCTTTCCCTATTTCTATTCTTTTGCCAATATGCAGAGCTAGCTTACTATGCAGCATGTGCTATTTTTATTCACGAGTTGGGACAAACTTAACAAAACTACTTATAACTGCAGTTTGCAAAAGTGATTTCCATGCTATCATTTAGAAGGTGATATATTATGTCTCTTGTTAATTAAAACAGAAAACATAGATTTAAGGGCTGCTACAAAGTAGGCTTAAACAAAAAAAACAACCAAACAAAAACCCCAACCAAACAAAACCCAAAAAAAACAACAATGAAAAAATGCAAATTGAAAGCAAAACTTGCATTTTACCAAGCTGTTGTTCATCTCTCACTACAATGTTTGAAATGTAATTGTGAGATTTTATGATGTAAGTTAATCCCCTTTTATCATTGGCCTCCATGCCATAACAAAAAATACACTTACAGTTTCTTTATGGTTAATTATTTTTTTCATATAGGTTTTTAATATAGGTTTTGGTTTGTTTTTTTTTTTCAAAGGGAAAAGCCTTCTCTCTTGCTGGTGATTTTGGCTCGTTTAGACTTCTTTATGGGACTATCCATGAAAATATAAAGAACTTTTCAATTTGGAGCCGTGTACAAGTGATACCCTTCTGACATGGGCAATCTTCCTTCCCTTTCTAGGCAAGGAAGGAAATAATCAAAATGATGCTTCTGTGTACATTGTCTCCTTTACAGATATGTATCAAGAATTTACATGTGCAGATACTCATACCAGTGGTCTCAGTCTTGTGCCTGTCTTGCATCACCAAACATGAGCAATTTGTATATTTGGAAGAATACTGTTTGTACTTGCTGAATTTTCAGCCAGAAGCTGCTTATGGAGGTCTTTAATAATCAAATCTAATTTCTAGTACCTTGTTCCTCATTCCGGGAAATGAAACTGGCTTTCTCAAAATGTTGGGAAAGAAGATATGGTGAGTTTACTTTGCCTGGACACCAGCCCACCCAGCTGCTCTATCACTCACCTTCCCAGCCAGACAGGATAGAGAGTAAGATGAAAAACAACTCATGGGTATGGATAAGGCACTTTATTAAAGCAAAAGCAAAGCAAAAGCTTGTGTGCACAAAAGCAAAGTGAAAAAATAGCAGGTTTTATTCTCTACTTCCCATCAGCAGCAATGGCTGGCCACTTCCAAGAAGCAGGGCTTCAGCATGTGTAATGGTTCCTCAGCAGGCAGCCACTGGAGACAATGAGTGCCCACCTTCCTAGTACTTTCCTTAGCTTTTATATCTGAGCTGATGTCATACGGTATGGAATATCCCCTTGGTCAGTTTGGGTCAGCTGGCCTACTTGTGTCCCCTCCCAGGATCTTGCCCTTGACTGGGGAAGGAATGTTATAGTGCTGATGTTGTACTCAGCAGTAACCAAAACACCAATGTGTTATCAACACCATTCTAGCTACCGATGCAAAGCACAGCAATGTGAGGGCTGCTGTGGGGAAATGAACTCCTGCTCAGCCAGACCCAATACAGAAAATGATGGATGTCTAAATCCTACCACGTGCATTCCCTTGAAAGTTCATATACAGATACTCACTGTCCTGTGCACAGTGGTATGACATTCATTATGCTGTGTTTTATGGTCCTGCACTGTGCTGGGATAGACTGCACATTGTTCTGTTTGTGGAATTTCCTAGCCCTTCAGAAACACAAAAATGGTCTGACTGGAGCAGAACTCATCCATGTCTCTCCTTCTTCTTCCATGAGCCGCGTACCTTCTGCCTTACCTGACTGGAACTTCATAGCCTTGAAAAAAACCCAGCCAACAGGTCATGCTGAAGCACGGAGGGACACAGAGAAGTCTGGAAACTATTGTTTATGGTTCCTTCTAATACAGGAATGAGGGAAACCATGTGGAGCCAGAAAACTGCAGGTTCAAATGATTCAGAAGGGAGTCACTCACACAGTGCAGAAGGACATGGAAACCCTTGATAGTGTGTGTTGGAGGTGCTAAAAGTTTGCATGGGTTGGAAAAACAACAGGAAAAGTTTGTGTCAGAAAATTCCAGCAAGGGTGCCTAATTGCAAACGTATCACTCGAGAATTTCTGGCTCAGAAAAGTTCCTGAGTCATAAGTTATTTGGTCTAGAAAGCTATTCTGGAGAAACATTAGTATGGGCTTATCTATTGCTACACTCTTTTCTTGGCATTTACTAATGTCTGCTGTCAAAGACAAACACTGGGAGAAATAGCTGCACAGAGGATGCTGAGGCTGGTCCACATACACAGTGATTGATTAGTAGCATCTGTAGCTGGTGAAGTATGTTGATTTTCATAGCACAAATCAAGTTGTGGGAAAACTGGGAAAAAAGAAAAAAAAAGAGAGAGAGAGAGAAAGGAAAGTAACAGAAGAACTTACCCCAGGGCACAGCCATGAAGAGCAGTGGTGAGGTCTCAGCTGATTGTACCCTGTGGGGACTGTCTCCAGTGCAGCTGGTATCAGGGATGAAAATGACAAGGAGCAGGAGGAGGACTTTTGCCATGCTATTTCCCTAGAACATCAGAACTCGCACAAAATTTCTACTGGTTGCTCCTGCCAGTGATGTTATTAGTGCTAACTGGAGTAAGTTTATCAGATACAGATGTTTCACATTGGTTAGTTGTTAACCTTCTGCACATTTACTGTTGCCTCCAGCAGGGCCTAAGCATTACTAGGGCTAAGGCTCAAGGGCATTTTGGGCACAGGGTGTGGAGCGGGAGTGGAGATGAGCACCTAGAGGAGAGCTCCAGTAGAGCTGACAGCAGATGCTGTCACAAGGGGATGTCACTTTGAAATGAGCCAGTGTTCATATTTTTCAGATACCAAATACTATCTCAAGGAAAGGGATAAAAAACCTCCATGTTGTTTCAAAGAATTTAAGAATACTAAATAAAAGAGGAAAACTTCACAGTCAAAATCAGTGTGTAGCACAGGATTTAAGCTACAGCACAATGGTTATTTTTTAAATATATTTTTAAAAAATTAGACATTTTAGGATTAGTTTGCCTGTCATAATGAAACAAATGTCCCCATTCTTCTTTTATAGAAATGTAACCGCTTTCAGAGTGACTCAAAAAGGAAAAAGAAAGCCAAACAAAACCCCAACAACTAACCAGGCTTGCCAGCTTGACACTGCGTACACTGTGTGAACCCCTAGGTCTTATCAAGTGTTTATAATTTCATATTGAAAAGGATGACAGACTTTCTACTTTGCAAGTCCTACCAGGTGCTTAGAAAGAAAAATACTTCAAAATATAGCCTTATTTCAAGCCTGATGATTTTCTAGCTTTCTCAAATATAAGCAAGGATGGGATTTCACCTTCTTAGATCTCACCTACGCTTTTACTCTCAGTGAGGGCTCTTCTGCAGCAGAATTCATCTACCCATGTATGTTGAAGTCAGTGAGATTTTTATAAGGGCCCCTGACATAAACAGGTCCCTGTCTATGTTTACCATCTGTGTCTGGCTGAGACCAGAGTGGTGGTGAGCAGAGTTACATCCAGCTGGCAGCCAGTCATAGCTCAGTATTGGCATGAGCCCTGTTCAGTATCTTTATCAGTGATCTGGATGAGGTGATCAAGGTTTGCAGTCGAAATCAAGCTGGGTGGGAGTGCTGAAATGCTGGAGGATAGGAAGTCTCTACAGAGGGACCTAGATAGGCTGGGTCAACAGGCTGAGGCCAATTATATGAGATTCAACAAGGCACAGTGCCAGGCCTGCCCTTGGGTCACAGCAACTCCATGCAGCTAGACAGACTGGAGATAGACAGGCTGGAAAAGTGCCTGGTGGAAAATTACCTGGAGATGCTGGTTGACATGCTGAACATGAGCCAGCAGTGTGCCCAGATGGCCAAGAAAGCTAGTGATATCCTGGCCTCTGTCAAGAATAGTGTGATTGCCCCCTGTACTCAGCACTGATGAGGTTGCACTTCAAGTCCTGTGTCCAGTTCTGGGCCCCTCAATTCAAGAAAGACATTGAGGTGCTGGAGTGTGTCCAGAGAAGGATGATGAAGGGTCTAGAGCACAAGTTTTATGAGGAGGGGCTGAGGCAGCTAGGAGATTTCACTCTGGAGTAAAGGAGGCTCAGGGGGACGTTATGACTCTACAACTACCTACAGGGAGGTTGTAGCCAGGTGAGGGTTGGTCTCTTCTCCCAAGTAAAAGCACTAGGACAAGACGAAATGACCTCAAGTTGTTCCAGGGAAGGTTTAGGTTGGACATTATGGAAAATTTCTTCAGTGAAAGGGTGGTCAGACATTGGAACAGACTGGCCAGAGTAGTGTCACCATCCCTGGAGATATTCAAAAGATATGCAGATATGGCACTTAGAGACATGGTTTAGTGCTGGCCTTGTCAGTGCTGGGTTAACAGTTGGACTCAAAGGCCTTTCCCAACATCAATGATTCTGTGATTCTATGGTTCTGTGGTGAAAAGAACTAATGGCTATAAGCTCAAGCTTGTTAAACACAAATGAAAAACAAAGAACATTCATTATTTGTAATCAATGAGAAATGAATTACCAGTGCTGGTAGCAGATTTTTAATTTTTAGATAACTTCAAATTATGACTGGATGGAAGATATACTTTAACGGAACACAAGTTATTTGGCTTCATATAATCAATCACTCTTTATTTGCAGTTGTTAATAGGAGTATTAAATCTTTTCAGCCACTAAGGTTCCAGAACGATATTCCATTTCTTTTTCCATATAATACTAATGTAATTTTATTGTTTAGTAGTTTTTTTGTTTTGTTTAGGGTTTTTTTCAGCAGTGATTGTGGAAGGAAATTTGCCTGAGAAACTACAGCATAATAAATAAATAAATAAATAGCACATATTAAATACATTTTCAAACATGGCTTTACTTCCCCTCAGGAGGTTTGAATCTAATATTTGTTCAAATTTCAGCATTTTGAGTCCTTCAGCAAAATTCATGTTAATAAACCCAACAGTTTTGCATTCTTCCTCTACTGCACTGACCCACTCAAGTATGTCATATTAAAACAGCAAACACAAAGAGTAATTTCTATTATTATTCCAAGAAAACAAATTGCCTTGGAACCAGTAAAACTAATGCAGATGATATTATAGGGATTTGTTTTCTGCACTGCCTCACTTCTTCCCAACAATAACCCAGTGTCTTCCCCAAGCCCTGCCATGATAACCCACCAGAAATCCCCTCGTATCATTGTCCAACTTCCTCTGCATTGTCTCCATTTTCCCTCTTTCTTTGGGCTTGAATGGCTCATCATTTCATGCTCATGATGCACCTATGTCTTGGCTGTGTCCCTTTTTCTCCATGGCTAGGCAAGGGCTGTGTGTGTGTCAGAGTTGCCTGTGTGCCCGTGATGACTTTGTTCTGACCAGGTTAGGCTCCCTCTGCAACTCTTCTCTCAGCACAGGACATTATTTAGATCTCTCTCATCTGCCTGGCCACAGACTTCCAAGAAACTTGTAGGAAATGATTTGTCATTGACAGCTTGCCTTTCTGTCAGATGGGCTTGTAGTCGTCACATGATAGATGGATGGACAAAGACAGCAAAATCATGTAAACTGCATTCCCCTGGGAAACCAGACTGAAAACCCATAAGGTATGTATTACAGAACACACTGGATTAACTTTTCTGCCTGCAAAAGTGTTTAAACCATAAATTTTCCATGGAAATATGCAAGTTAGTGAGAAGCAAAACAAAGTGAACTGTTTGTATCTCCTGAAAAAAATTCTCCTTCTTTCCACAGGCAAGTACTTTCTTGTTATTTTCTTTGAGTAATAGCATTACCATCAGATATTACAAAATATTCAAGAAATATTCAAATGGATTTCAGAAGCTTCATTCTTCTACCATTTATAGACTGGAAAGAATTAACAAGTTCTTCTTCAAAAGGCTGAAAAGTTCAAGTTAAGTACAGAGTTACATGAAATCTATTATTTCTCTACATGCACTTTTCGTGAGTATCCATGTCTATGTTATCACCATCAGCAGGTCCAATGAAGGTAACACACTGGAATGATACATAAGGTCATGTGTTAAATATGCATTACTGCTAGCTTCTAGTTTAAACAAAAAAAAAAAAAAAAAAGAAATTGAGGCAACAGGAATCTTTGATTTTCCTTGTAAACTCATTTAAATCAACCCTAAATTACTTTTTACAATTGTAGTATTAATAACTGCTTTTATGTTATTTAAAATATTAAGAATGCAAACAATGACAATGAAGTCAAAGATATGAAAGTCTGAAGCTTTCAAATCTCCATGTAAAATGATTGCTAAAGGTGTTAATGTAAACAAAAGGAACATCATTCTGAAGTCCACTTCTAAAACACTCTTAATTAAGCCCCCTATTCCCTGAGGCCCTTGGAGGAAAGTATTATAAAGCAGAACCTAGAAAATACAGATTTAAACATAACTTGGATTTGAACTGATAAGAAATAATTATCACTGTGTATATGCCAACTTTCTAGTTTCCTACACAGGACTAACTGGCAAACAAAACTACATGGGGCCAACTAATTTATTTTAGGTATTTCATATTCACTTCCACATTTTCACATGGCTGTATTTTTTTAAGAACTACTGCAATGGAAATGAAAATCTATTCCCCCCTTTTATTTGATTTTTTACAGGCAATTTTTTTTAAACTAGAATTGGTCTCTCTCTGCTCATTAACCACTTGTTTTCTCTGCCAGACTCAATGTCAGGTAGGAGGGGGAAAATTTTGCATATTAATGGTAGCAGGTAGTATGTCTAATCCCACTGGCATGCTAGATTGTGTTTTCCTGAGAAAATGTCCCCTTCTGAGGACAAAAGCAGATCATATATTTTTTTACTTGAATAAATCCCTCTTAGCTTGCACACACTAAGGGAGTTTTGGCTTTTTCAGTGGTTATCTGATCCTCTTTATAGTATTAAATAAAAAAAAAAAAAGTTACTTTGATTGCACCTGCTTCTGGTGTCTGAATTTTGGCCTAAAATAAGGGACAAAGAGCAGGTATAGCACAGTTCTGAGAGACTTCACTCCCAGATGAATATAAACTCATTAGTTCTCATTTCTAAATAAATACAAAACACAAATATTGGAATTCTTGGCCTTGGCCAAGAATCTTCTACACCCTAAAGGATGTAAACGGACATGCTCATGGCTCTTCTGAGAAGAATAGTGGAAGTTAAAAGGATCTTGATAGAGTTGTAGAAGAATTAGTGAAAACTGAATGAAGGATTTGTTCATTTGGGATAAAGCAGACCTGTGACAATAACCTGCATAAACTCAAACAGGAGTCTAAAGCTATTCCTTATGAGTGAAGCAGAAGAAACTGTTGGGCCTGGATCTCCCACATCCCAGGAGCATCTTCAAATGACTGGGAAAGTTTTCCCTGTCAACCCATTTGGCAAAACACTGCAGGAATTTGAAACCAGATACTCCAAAGTCCTTAAGTTTTTAGCTCTCATCTGAAAGCTAAGTAGGATTTGCAGACTTGATGCCTTGAGAAACTGCTTCTTAATTCTGAGTTGTGCTGCCATTCAGAGGGACCTTAAGAGGCTGGAGAAATGGGCCAAGAAGAATCTCATGAAGTTTAACTAGGGCATATGCAAAGTCCTGTCCCTGGGAAGAAATAACCCAGTATATGAATATCAGGTGGGGACAACAGGCTTGAAGGCATCTTGGCATAAAAAAAACAGGGAGGACAACCAGTTGACCATGAGTCAGGAATGCATCCTCACAGCAAGGATGGCCATCAGCTTCCTGGATTGCATTAGAAGAAGCATCTGCAATAGTGAAATACACTTGGAGAGCTGGGTCCAGTTCTGGGCTCCCCAGCAAAATGCATGGACATAGTGGAGATAGTTCAAAGAAGGATCATGAAGATGGTGAAGGGTATGGAGCATATGACATGCAAGGAGAGGCTACAAGGGTTTTTTTCAGCAGTGCCCAGTGACAGGACAGTGGTTGGACTTGGTGATCTCAGTCCTGGCTGATTCTATGATTCTATGACTGAAAGACAGAAAATTCTATTTATAAATAAGAAAAAGGTTTGGTATTTTTGCTGTGATGATAGTCAAACACTGGAATGGTTTGTCTAGACAGGTTGTGGAGTCTCTGTCCTTGAAGCTACTCAAACCCTGACTGCATATGGCCCCGTGCAATTCTGCTCTAGGTGACCCTGCTTGAGCGTGGGGGTTGGACAACAACCCTGTGACTCCTACTCTGGAGGCTTCTATACAGGACTGGCTGACCAGCAATCACTGTTTTGCCTCCTGTCACATTTTTAATGTTTCATAATGTTCAGCAATTTTCTGTTTGTTTTTAACATAATTTCCCTCTAATATTTTCACCACAGATTTTCATGTGAAACTTTCTAATCAACACCAATTACACACATTTCAGGAAGGGAAGATGCATTAGGCCTAATGCAACACATGTAACATATGAAGTGCCAATGAGTAGGAGCTGACAGCTCACCCTTGGGAAAATACGGAAATTGGGCTTAGAGCTGCATTTTAAACTTCGAGTTTACTAGTTAAATTCCCAGAAGGTCAGTGATTCAGTATATGCATTCAGCTAACCAGAGACAAGATATCTTAAAAACAACACCTTGTTACAGAATGGGAAACATTCTGTATGAACTATTAGTCTTCCTTTCTTGTCCTCCTATTAGCTTATCTACTCCATTTTTAACTCCTATCAAGGAAAGAAGGAAAAGAAACAACAATTAGACATATGCTTGTCATTATCATGGCTGTGACATGTTGCAAGCACACACACAGACTGGATCATCTCATTGAATTCTGACGACACGCTGTGCTCAGATGCCTCCTTCTTCTTCACAATGTACCCCTGACCTCTTCCAGCCACTCACCAGAAGTGAATACAAGCTGGTACAAAACCAATACCAAATAATTTAAAAAGGCATATCAAGCCTGCATAGTTCAGCATGTCCTGCTCTGTCAGAGAGGCACATATAACTCCCTCTCATGGAAAAAGGTTACTTTCACCTTTCTAGTGGCAGCCCTGGGAGTGTTATCCATCATTCCCTTCCACTGCAAACTTGATATTTGTTCACAGAGAAACTCATGGCATTCCCCTTCTGAGTCCTACCTTCCAGGCAGCAAAACACAAAAATGGGGGAATTTTTTCTTTAGTTCCATTCTTTATCTGTTATATCACCACCCACTATCTTCTCCTTAAGCACTTGTTTTTGATGAACTGTGTTTATGAAAAATAAAGTGCAAGCTAGAGTTCAATGAATAATGAAAAGAAATAAATTGCAAATATTTGATTTAAACTTTTGGGGAATATTTTCCTTCTATAAGATGTGAAAGTAATGAAAAATGAATAATGTATAGAAAAAATATCATTAAATGCATGGAATTATTTGAGGAATATTATTCAATAATCCTTTGGGGAAACTAAATGTCCTACATGTCATGATTCTAACTTGTCATACATCAGTTTTCCACATACCAATCAAATTTTTATATGCCATATTTCAGGCTGTTACTGCAGAATAACTCAAAGAACAAAAAGATAGATTGGTAACAGCCATTACAGGGATTGATTTCAGAAAAAAGAGACCAAATGATTTCAGAAAAAAGAGGCTCCTTGAAGAAGATTATTTCTTTTGTTTGCACTTTGCATACTGACAGAGCATTATACCAAGTGGTCACTCCTACTACTGTTCCCAGGATACTTGTGAAATGATCTTGGCCTCAAAACATGGAAAATACTAATTCTTTGCAGTTCAGTATATGGGCTACTGGCAGACTGAGAACATATTTCATGGAGCTAGGAGCAGGAATAGTCCTTGTAGATTCTGTGTCTTGAAGTTTTATTTTCCTATATGTCAGGTTTTTTTTATCTGTAAAACATGTGCTCAACAGCCCTTCCTTTTCTACAGTCCTTTTGTATATTAAAATTGCAGCAATTCAAGGACAAGGTTTGTCTCCTCTTAATGTATCCGTGCATCATGTAGTGCAATGGAGGGCTAGCAACCAGGAGCGCCGCAAGCAGAGCGAGTAATGCCATGGCAGTTTGGGCAGAGGTTCATGTGGAAGAGCATGCAAGAAGGGTCCTGAAGCGCAGTTGGACCAGGGAGCAATGGCATCAATTTAGCAGAAAGCCACGGCCTCTGTAAGTTCCACACCCACCACGACTGACGCAGCCGCCCAGACAGAGCTCTGGGGTGAACTTGCTGCCACCCACCCAAGTGTCAGCTGCAGGTCATGCCCTGCTTTCAGGCACTCCTGTGGCACTTGGGGACGTGGTTTGTGGAGGACTTGTCAGTGCCAGGTTAATAGCTGGACTCAGTGGTATTAAAGGTCTTTTCCAACCTAAATAATTCTATGATTCTATGAAACTAGTTAATTCCCCAATCTTAATTTTGTGTTTTGCTGGTTGATGCATGAAGACTCCAGGATTTAGAGTGCACATGGGTGCACTCACCCTCTATAAAGGATCAAAATTGGCTAACAGTAGGGTGACTGCAGTTAATGGCACAGAGTCAACCACACCTCTACCAAATACAGGTACCAAACACTTATCCAGGGAGGAATTAAAGACATTTTTCAGACTTGGGCTCAGCGTTGTTGCTGACCAGTAGCTATTCCCATCTCTCATTCATTCTTGAGAAAGCCTGTGGTCCTGTCTGTGGACAAAGCCTCACTACCACCCATGGTATTGGCTCACTTTTCTCTTTGCTTTCTCATGGTTTTATCCACATTTCAAACTCAGAATCTTGACTCAGAGACTGAAAGAACCTACCTGAATCAGAGTGCTCTCCAGGGCATCAGCCCACTGGATCTACAGCTAAAGCAAACAGAACTGATGGGGTGAGCTGCAAGAATTTATTTTGTACCTTAGGATAGAGTCATAATACCTCACTACTTGTGATGTCTGTTTCTGCATCTCCTTCTCATGTTTTTTTTCAATTTTTCTTGCTTGACACAAGATGGATACTTTCTTGGTGGACTTGTAGAGGCCCAGAAGGAGGAAGAAAAGGTTGTGGTCACTGCTATCAGCTACAAACCAATCTTCATTTCAAATAGTTTTATTTTTAATCTACTTTTGAAGCAAGAGTCTTATTTCTCGTGAAAACTCCAAAATCTTCAAGGGTGATATTGTACGCCATCAAGTAATAAAAATAGTGTCAATTTCTTAATAGTTTGTGTTTTTTAAAGTTGATGCTTAAAGCTATTATAACGCTGTCTTGCTATAGCCTGCACCAGTGTGTGTTGCTCCGCAGGCAAGTCGCTGTAGCTAATTTTCTCTAGTGTTTTGCTTTGGCACCAGCAGCATCCCTCATTACTTTCTTTATTAGTACATTTAAATACCCTTGTAGCACCATTAAGTTTGAAATGGCTTTATTCTTTGTTCAGCAATATTTGTGTTTAACATATTTTCTCAGCCCACCCTACAAGGTTCCTTACAACAGATGTCATGACACAGTTGAAGGAACGTGAACTAAATTGTAGGTAATGGTCCATGGTTATTTGTATTGTGTAAGCTGTGGTTTCTATAGCTACTGTACAACTGCTTCATGCCATTTGCTGATCAGTTTCTGTAGCTGTCTCAGTCTAGATATTTAAAGCACACTGCACTGATTCTACTCAGCATAGCAATCTGACAATGGCTTGACACGTGAACCAAGCTACAAATTTGGAAATGTTTGAAAACAGCTGTTAAGTCTACATATTCATTCTCTATCTACTACTGGCACAACGGTCACCTCACCAAAATTTGAAACAGACGGTGATTCAGTCTCAGCAAAAAACTTGAAAGCATAACTGACATTGAGTGTAATTAGGCATGGTCTCAAGCTGGTGGCTAAATTGGGCTCCAGTGTGGGAACCCAGAGGCAGAGACAGCAAATCCCTCTGTATTCTGTGCTTTTACCAAAAATCAGAAAACATCCCTGGGTGACAGATATTTGTTGAGGTTGATGAAATTACCTGAGAGCTGTATCAAAGATAAACTTAATTTATTTTACTGAAGTCTTTCCTTCTAACATAGAAGCACAGTTGCAGCATCTTGGCCTTTCAAACTTTGCCTTTATTGACGGATTTCCTCTTCTGTCGTGAAATCTCTGCTTCTGTCATTGAAAATAATGCTATTTGGCTTAAAGGCCAGGGGTTAAAGAGTGACAATAAGTGATAATGTTTTGTAAATTTTAAAGCATTTGTTTATGTTTTTGCCCTACCACCCTCTACCAGCCATTCCAGATGTTTTTTCTGGATTTGTTTGTTAGTGCAAGTTTGCTTTTGTAAGTGTGTAAGAGAGGCAAAAAAACTTCATTGGTCCATTCTGCCTTCATAGCCGACTTTCCGAAGGATTTTGGGCTTACGTGATCTGTTTTTCAGGTTTTGCTTTTATAATTGTTCATTTGTCAGCTAATTTTGGCTGTATTTGTCCAAAAGGGTAGAGATCTCAGAGGTATTACGTACCTAAAAACTAATTCTCCCTGGCTCCTTTTCCCCCTGTGAAATACCCAAATTAGTTCCTCCACTGAGAAAAAGGCTGCAATGTTTGTCTGCATTATTAGACAGCCGAGAGTCCACATGGGAGACGGCCCCTGGAAACAAGACCTCTGAAGTGCTGTAATACATGGATCTGCCACTTTCAGATACAGCTAACTGCTACTTCAGCTTTTATGGTAAAACTTAGGAGGCTGTAATAATTTTCAGCATTATTTTTCATGGAATTTTAAGGCCGTTCTGGTCTTGATGGCAACACAATAAAAATCGAATAATTTACAGAGTACAAAAATTTCTTTATATTTGATTAATAAGCTCATTTATTTAAAATACAACAAGGTACCCAGAACATTAATTGGCTTCACCAACTGTCATGTAATAATGGGCTGGGTTTTATTAGTTCATAATACTGCTCTTTCTGTCATAATCTGACATTATTGATTTTCTACAAAAATGAATGAGAACAAATGTTCACTTACTCTCTTTTCTGTTCTTCTCAAATATCAGATAGTATCAGCTCCAGCAAAGCTCCCAGAAACTGTATTTTGTAAGGAAGCAACGAGTGCTTATTGCATATGAGAAGCTGTAACTCTAAGATAAATGTAAATTAGATCCAGTGGAAAAAGAGAAATCAGATTCTTTACTCTGAGAAAACTGTGAAAATTGGTAAGAAGAAAAACTTACTGAGATGTTACTTCCAGGGTAGAAGGGATTTTCTAGGACTAAATATGCACATTTTAATAATTAAATGTATGAGTTTATGCTAAACATGGCCTAGGCAAGAAAAGCCCAGCCTCTTTGCACCTAAGCTAGAGACATTCAGGCTTGTTCTACTCTTGCACTGCATCACTAGGGGCCACAGTTTGCACCACACATGCTG
>JAYRBT010000114.1:81342810-81353262 GCA_036023395.1 Myiotriccus ornatus
CCTAAGCTAGAGACATTCAGGCTTGTTCTACTCTTGCACTGCATCACTAGGGGCCACAGTTTGCACCACACATGCTGCTGCAGTAAAGAACACAACTAGTTTTACCCAGTTTGCTCAAAAAAGTTTAACTTTCAATTTAGGAGAAGTTTCTGTGGCTCTGTTCCAGCAGTTCACGGCATTGATGTGACAATAAAATGGCTGTCATGCTGCTGGCAGGAAATTCTTGCCCTCCAGGGAGCCAGTGGCTGCAAAGGGAAGATAAAGCCATCCCTTTCAAAGGCAGTGGGGAGATGGCTCCTCAGAGATCAGTGGGGCAGTTTGTGAGGCACCAGCTGGGCAGGAGACATGTGACAGCTCTCCTCCTTCCATCTGGGGTGTTGGGCACGAAGAGGTTGGGCACTGGGTCAGAAATGGTGCTGCTGCCGCCTTGCTGTTTGCTCCCATCAGGAAGCAAACAGGCATCGTGGCACGGGCATTGGCTGAGAATGGGCAGTTATGGGGCTCTTCTCCAAGGACAGCTCAGCCCAGTTATTGTCCTGCTTGCTGTTGCAGGACAAAGAATGTTAAATGTGACTAATGTACACTTGTCAACCAGTGCGTCGTTCCATATGGGAGATCACAAAAAGGGGTGGATAATGCCAATAAAGAGCATTTGCTACATGATACAGCAACATTGACTTGGACATGTGGATCAGATTTAATACTCAGTTTTTCATTTTTCTCCTCCTTTAGCATCATTGCTCCTAATTGTAATATATTATTAGTTAACCCAATATGACAAGGTGTTGAATTAGGGAAAAAACAATGTTGGTGAGTTGGTTTTTTTTTGTCTCCCTGGGATGCACAAAAAATCATGGCCATCACAGCTATTAAATGAATAAAATGCATCATGATGCTATAGCTGCACAATCTGATTTTATGACACTCTTTAAATGAGAAAACAAGGAAGAAATTTGGGGTTTTTTTATATAAGCAAATGTGGTTCAAATATCTGAAGCAAAAGTTTTTTCTTTCTTGTATATAACTAAAGGATTTAAAAGAATTGCTGAGAGGTATCTGCTTACTTAATTCCTAACATCACTGAAAGAGCCCACCAGACTGATATTTTTTTTACTTCTAGTTTTTACAATATTTTACAGGGTATATAATTACAGTTTTATAGAAAAATAATACAGACTCTATCTGTCATATGATGTATCAAGAAAAAGAATGGTATATTGCTTTTATATAAAATTCTTCTTCCAGTGCTGAGCTGACTTTTATACTTTCCCTGCAGCCAGAGAGGCAATGATCCAAAGCACGAACAGACTTAAAAGCATTTACTTCAAGCAAAGGGTTACGACCTGGTTTAACTATATCCTGGAGACTAGTTTGACTGTCAACTGTATCAGAGTTTGCAGGGTTGGTGTCTTAATCCTCCAGGCCTTTCAATGATATTCGACACTGTATTCACTCTGTCAGGGCTAATAAATGGTCCAGTGGATGATTAACTTTAAATACTATAACCATTGAAAGTAAATTATTGATGGACACTAGCTTATTTCTTTGAAGATAGCTTTTACTTTTATTACATTAAAAAATAAGCAAAATAACGGATGGATGTTCATTGATTCTGGTCAAATAAAAAAAAAAGTTTAATTGAATATTGCATATATCTGTATGTGAAGGTAATCTAAATTAGAACACAATTTTTGGTCTTATTGTTTTTATTCTTGTATTTGATTTTGCAATTAATGTATTTTTTGGGCATAAACAAACAAACAAAAGACTATACACGTTTTGGTGAATCATTTTGCAAATTAAATTTGCAAACTGTAAGTAGATGTTGCATAGCTTAATGTTAAAATACTGACCTGCTGGTGCAAAGTAGACAATTTCTTGAAGAGGGTGATTTTTCTTCTTCCTGTGTATTTGGAACAGTGTAACCTGGGACTCAAGCTGTCACAAACACGTAGGAACACTGGAGAAGGGAAAAAAAGGTCTCTTTCTTACTGGCTATGAGAAAGAAGAAAATGGTTTGAGGCAGTCAAAAGTTCTACCTTTCCCAGTTTAGGAATACAGAGGAGCCAAAATCCCTTGTCCTATAAGCAGAACTAAGTAACTGCCTCCTTGCTTGACTGCAGGAGGAAACCCTAGACTACATATAGTAAGGCACAGAAGGGCTTCAAAGTAATTTGCAAAGCCAGCTTACTTACTGAGCCCAAAACCTACCTAATAAGAAAACAGGGAAGAAGAGCATCTCCCCTTTTTGCAGCTCACGTGCCTGACGCAGGGGTGGAGAGAAATGCAGCTGCATTGGGGATTCATACACCACAGACCCTCCTTCCCAGCAGGCAGCTGCAGGCACAGTACTCAGCCCCAGCACTGGGTGAGCTCCTACCTCTGCTGCAATGGGCTGAGGCTGGAGCCTGGGTGAGGCACAGTGCTCTGCACTGAACTTTTTGTGCAAGTAAGTGGTGAACACCCAGCATGATGGGTTTTGCATACAATTAGTGGGAAAGCCCAGGGAGAGTACCCAGCTCTCTATCAGCCATGGCATCAGGCCACCTTGTGTCTGTAATTTCATGGCCTGGGGACTTTACATCCCTTCCCAAGTCTCTCTGAAGCTCTTGAGTTCCTCATGCTCTCTTCTGTACACTGGGACTCAGAGCCAATATGTCCTGGGACATGGTATGGGTTTCTGCTGCTCTGGGGCAGTGCACTTTGTGATTTTAGTACCAGAAGTACTACTCCTTAGCACAGCGTAGAGAATTGAGAATTATGTTTCTGTATTTTGGACACCTACTCAGGAGTAATTGTCCTACAAGGAACAGCAGGAGTACCATTAGATGGAGAAATTTCCCCTTCCTCCCTTGCCAGAAGCAGAGCAAACCTGTGCTGCTTCTATGCATTGAAGGACTCAAGGCTTGCCTTTCAGGTTTCCCTGCATTACTGAGACCTTCAATCATTTTTAGTGTATGTCATGTATATGTCATCTGTTAAGCACTGAAACAAACTCTGACATTCAGATTCAAAAGCTGCTGTAGATGGGGCTTCTGTTCTCAAAACCTGTCCTCCTCAGCTACTCCGAGGGACCAAGTCTCTGCTTCAAAGGGGGGTGGAGATGGAGAGGCACACGAGGAGTGCGGAGCTGTCAAATCACTCAGCTCGTCAGTTCATTCCTGGGCTCTCGCATCCACACTGCATACAAAACGGGGTGGGGTTTTTTTGTTTCATTTTATTGTGTTTTTTTTGGTTTGGTGGTTTTTGTTTGTTTGAACAGACATTTCATTCCACAGTCTCCTCCAAGTCTGAGCATTTGGATATAAAACACACCAAGTTTGGCTCCCTTCATGCATGATAGTCTTGTAACATCATCCCAACAAGAAGTGGAACACTGGTCAACCCCTTTGCAGAATAATGTACCTAAGGTTGTGCATTATCAAAATATTGAATCAGGCAACTAACTAAACATCTCTTCATCATTACTTCCTGTGATACATTTCTTCTGGTATCATAAGCAATTATTTTCTAGATAGAAAAATCTAAATTATTCTGCCTCTGATCACCTCTTTCCCACCACTTACTTGCTGTAAGAGATTAGTTATGCACATCACCAGTTATGTGTACAGTTCCTCATAAGGATGCAACAATTTGGCATGTTTGTTCTGATCTCTCACCTCTGTTTCTTTAGGTGTTAGAAATGACAAGACCTTATCCTTCCACACAATCACAAGTCAAGTGAAATTAACTGCTTCCCTACCTTCTGGAGACTGATCTGGATACTGTTATCCCACATTTCTTCCCTTTTCTTGCATATCAGTGGAAGACCCATATTTCACATCTTTGAAACAAGTAAAACATTGAAACGTTTTTCAGGACCACAGTCTTGATTTTAGACATTTCCCAATACTTGCAGAAAGAGGCATTGCATTCATGATTTGACATTTTCTTTAATAGCCAGACCCCCAGCTCTCTAGGTAGCAATTTCTTAGAGCTGGAAAGTGTTCAAAGGAGAATAAAAAGAAGTGAGGAACTGGATTCAAGACTGGAAGTTATTGCTTCCCTTTCGATAACACCTTACCCATCAACAGATCTGGGCAAGGCAGTGACTCCTGGCTCTTGCTGCCTTCCTGCAGGTGCTCTGGCAAGACACCACAGGAGCTTGCCCTGCTGGGTTGATGGCTCACACACCAGCCATCTGCGGCAGGGTTGGAGGAGCCTGCTGGGAAGCATTGTCCTGCTTGGCATGGTCTGCTAGCTGTGTCTTGTCTTGGTGCAATGCCTCCTGGCATTGTGGAGCAGGCTGCTCGTTCCAAATGTCACTCTTTGGCTAAAAAATGAGACAGGGTGGTATTTGCTACCCTTCACCCATTTCTGAGCACAGCTATAGAGGAGCTGAGTAAATTGTCCCAAGGCTACTGAATCAGAGCAGCTATATCTATCTCAGTTCAAACAACGAAATTCTGAGCATGACTCCCCCGGCTTCCTTGGAAATAGTCTTCTGGTCACTTCCTCAACTGTTGCTTATCACTTATGAGAGTATATGCTCTTTCAATTAATAATTCAGGAATTACATCTATTGCAGAGCATTAGGCTCCCAGAGGAGTTCAGAAGTTCTCTCTCAAATTCCCAGAGCAACCCAAAGAACTCTCTCAGGTCTACACTCCTTTCACTTCTCTACCCTAACACTTAATTCATGAATGATTTAAAGATTGTAGAAAATTATCACATGTGCAATAATGTCTTCAACTTTAGAAGGATAAAGTTTTTTAACCCATATTATTTTCCAGTGATGATGTTTGTTTTTTTACTATGGCTTTTTCAGACATGCCTGAAATATATTGCAACTTTTACCCTATGGCTGCTTTATCTTTGCCTTGATATGTCATTTAGTTAGTCTTTGAAATTGTAGGCTGTTCATAAAACCAAAGGAAGGGGGTAATTAAGTTGTCCTCAGACTAAGTGAGGAGACAATGAGCCATTTTCAGGTAGCAATAAATTTCTCACTATAAATCTGAGTTTCTGATTTCTCTCTCGCCAGTATCGAACAAGACCAGCTTGCTACTCTTCTAGGTTCTTTTGAGGAATATAGTACTTTAACTTATGCAAAATGGATTAATATTGAAATACGCTCAAAATAACCAGTGGAAGGGAACTCGTCACTCAACAAAAAAGTAGTGCAGTAAGCAAAGACCAGGGCTGCCCTAAGCTGCTTTGAAGTTGCTCTACTGACATGTCACTTCTTATTAAAAAGGACTGCAGTATCACATCCAAGCTCAGACTTTGTAGAGGAGATGTAAGGTCTCCAAACTCCATTTTCTTCAGTTAGAAGCATGGGCAGGATAAAACCATGCTTGTTTGCATCTCTGATAGATTTATTTAGTCTGAGATGGAGCAGCAGACTACATAATATAAAGCTTTCCTGTACCATGTCTTGCTCAACCACCACAGCAAATCTTTCCCTGAACATTTCTGTCACTGGGGGAAAATGAGGAATACCATCAGAAAGGGAGGCTTACGCAGTTTTTGAAGACTACTGCCTTGGCCTAATTGTAAGTGATGATAATAAAACATATGTACTTCACAGGAAAGATAAAATCCTTTTTTTTTTTTTTTTTCTGAGAAACAATATATGGGCTTTATGCTCCAGCAGCAGGTTCACCTCACTCCTTCGATGAGTATAAAACAACATTAGAGGTCACAAAAGGAAAATCCACGCTACAGGCCTAATTGGCTCCATGTGATTCCAAAATGTACAGGAAATCTCCCGCCGTTGCACCAGCACAAGTCCATCTCCACTGCGTCACTGGCAGCAGGGCTGCCCTGGATTGGGATCAAATATTCCTACTGTTGTGCTGTCTGAACCAAGCCTGTGCTGGGATCTGCAAACTTGGGGGTGAAATTAAAGATGGATTTCTGGGTTTAAAAGAACACAGAATTAAAGGGTGGACGGGGAGCTGTGGGTCTTCAGTCTACATTATAGGGAGAGCAATGTTTAATTTTTCCAACTTTTTGTAGAGATTTTCCTAACTCAAATTCCGTGCAGAACCTAGTACCATAGTTTGTGTTCATGCATATAAGAAACACCCTGTATGTTATTTTTTAAGCTGAAGCAGTTCACTGTGCAGTGCACTGGCCAATGTTGCTGCCTTGTTAGAAATGTGTAGGGGCACACTGACAGGTCACACTAAATAAAGCTCTGTGCGTTTCTGTACTTGGAGTACTATATGCTCTTAGTGTCCATCACCATCTGCATCAGGAAACACATGAACTCACTATTTTTGTACACATTCAAACTGGTCATAAATTTTTATAGCCAGGTTTACTGAACTTTCCCATACATATGCTGCAAACAGAATAATGAAGCAAACCAGTTCATGTTTCAAAGGCAAGTCACACCAGCTAGCAATTTATCATGGGATCTTTGGTAGGGCTCTTTTTTGTCTGCTCACGGTGCACATACCCTTACTGAAGACTCCCAGGTGTTCTGGCTCAGAGGGATGCAATATGGTGGGCATTGCCCTGAAACAAGTGAACGTGCTCATTAAAAATGATTTCTGGTATGAAATGGAGACAAGTGGCACTTAGAACATCTCCTTGTTGTGACCCTTCTTCTCCCTGAGGAGGTAGGATGCGCAAACTTGGTTCAGAGTAATGATAACGTTAGAAAGCAGGAGCACAGTCTGGAGGCAGGGGAAGGACTTTGTATTTTGCTCTATTCGATGTATGTGACTACATACTTGACTTGTACAAGTGAAATTGCCTGATGATACTCAAAAAATTGCATTTGTGAGTACACAAGAGGAATGGCCATCAGCTAATCAAATCAATAAGATGCAGCATCTCTGTGAGTGGATTAAAATGCAATTAGAATGAGATTTCACTTTCAAAACAATTCCTTTTAAATACCTGTCTTCCGATGATAAAATCCAGCATAAATTTGGTCAGGTTATGAAGTTCCTTCTTCAGAATTCTGGATTAAGAGATGGAATTAAGTGAAAATAATTCTCTTTTCCATTAGGCTATTTTTACTTTTACACTATGTTACTAGATTTCATTAACTTTTCCTAACAAAATTAATAGAGTGGACATTCTGCCACACGTCACAGACTTCCATACCAAGTGAGGAAATTCTTGCACTGTATTTGCTATTTAACTGTTTAGGTACAGATTTTACTGGAAAATAAATGAGAACATTTTCATGGCTCCTAAGGTATATCAGATATTCTAACTGCTTGTTTTCATGTCACTAGGCTCTACACTTGAAACACGAGGCTTTTTCTGTCTTGTGGTTGCACTGTTCAGCTTCAAACTCAGAGAGGGCTCCATATGATAAAGTCTGAAAAATATTTTTAACATATCATCTATTCCTGTTTTAAATGGGAATGATTGTTTCTACATATTTTATTGCTTTCACATATTTTAGTTTGTAGAAATGACCAAGGAAGTTGATAAAAAAAAACCCACAAAAGGCCTAAAGCATGATTACTGCTAACTTTCTGTGCTTTCTCCTTTCTTCACAGTATATTTCTTCCAGCAAAACATTCTGCAACAAAACGGAAAAGCTGAAACTTGCCCTCTGGAAGCTTTTTAAAAAGGAGGCTATAAATGTTTTATATTGCATCTCAGGGTATTATGCTGCTTCCCCAGGAGGCCAGGTCTTCAACAGGCAACCCTCAAAGTGGTGAAGGTTAGTTACCTGCTTCCTCATTTACCTGCATGATTATAACATCCTTTACACTAACCACTCAGTAATGAGTGGCAAGGAGAGTAGTGTCTTCGGCTGTATGAAAACCTCTCTTGGAGACAATTATATTAGCAAATGAGGTGAGTTTTCTGCCACTGGTATTTTTTCTACGTCTTGTTGCTGCTGATCAGCAGGAACAGCCATTACAGAGAACTCCCATTTCCATCCTAAGGGTCTTTTTCCATGGTTATTCTATTATAGAAAGAAATAATCTTGTAAACTTGTGAACATCCTCTTCTTCTTGAATATCTGTCTTTCACCCTCTCTCTTTACAGCCACAAAAATCCTAGGAGTTTTTCACCAAAATGGCCAAGTAGATTAGCTTTAAAGGAAAATTATTTTTAAAATATTTCTTGGTTTTGCTTTGGTGTTTTTGTTTATTTGTTTTGGGCTTGGGTGGGTTTTTGTTTGTTTGTTTTTGTTTGGTTTGGGTTTTTTTTTTTACGTTTTAGTTCTGGCCACACTGAGACTGACACCATAGCTCTTTCTTGAGAAAAATGAAAATTCTAAGCGAGCATAGAGTTTATGAGTGATGTCACCACAAACTGGAGGCATGTCCATGTAACAATTCCCTCTGGAAAACCCAGGGCTGCCCTGGCTCCACGTGATCCCAATAGGCTGCTCTCCACCTCATGTGAGACCTAATTGTGCTGCACAGCCTCCAGACCCTGTTCCCTCTCACTTTTGCCGCATTAGACTCTGTGCTGATATTTTGAATACAAAAAAAAAAAAACCAAATAATTACACTGTAAAGAGCTAGCACAGACTCTGTCCATGACATTTGCAACCCATGGCAGCCAATAAGGAACTGAATAGTTTTAACTACATCATGGATATGTCTGCAATCATGGTAGGGAGAACCTTCACTGCATGTAATAAAGAAGTGACAGGTAAAAAGTAGTCTGATATTACTGTTCAAATTTTTATAGTATTTGTTAAGCTTCAGAGTTAACATCTACAGGTATTAATGAGGACAGTTGCCAGCTCTTAGAATTACGGTCAGAAACTCCTCTGTCTGCATTTGAAGGTGACCTCTGTAACTGTAGAGGTGAAATGAAAGCTAATTCATTAACTAACACACGGAAGCTAATTATGCTAGAGCTTAAAAGGAGTTGTGGAACTACATATTGTGGTTGCACTACTGCATTAAACATTGAGCTGTGACCTGTGTAAACAAGCTTAGGTCACAAGACTATAGTCAGCTGTTGCTGATGAAAAGTGAAATGTGATGAATTTCTCCATCCCAGAATAATTTCTTTAATAAGGTAAGGTTTAATGAACAAACCTTGTACAAAACAAAACATATAGATGAATAAAAACAGTTTCATAATATATAAATAAAAATATAGCTTTTACAGTTTCCTTTAATAACTACTTTGAAAATACTGCCAGCGAAAAACTCAACAAGAATGCAATTTAATGAACTGTATTTTACAGCATGAAGTACTGTTTCACATAGCTTTGTCAAAACATCTTTTCATTGGATGAAATGAACAACATGGAACTGGTGTGATCATACAGATGAAGAAGGAACACTTTAGATTATACTAAATAACTATACTGAAAAAATTGTGCTGATTGCCTAGATGGTCATTGGTTTAACAGCATCTGTATCACTACTCATAAAATCAAATTTTTCCACAGGGTGGTACATTCAGAAGAAAGTGAACTAATGACTCCTGTCCATCACCTATTTCATCACTTAAGAAAGGTCTTTGTATAGTATGTTGAAACTGAAATTGTTATTTATTCTAGACTTCTGATCTGGATATGCCCTAAGAGGCTGCTCTGACAGTGCAAAGCAATAAAGTAAAAATATAGGCTACAGGAACACTGGGACAGCCCTCAGTGAAGGCTTTCCATTATCAAAATCCACATACAGAATCTCAGAATATGCTGAGGTGGAAGCAACCGGCAAGGATCATCAAGTCCAACTCCTGGCCTTGCACAGAACACCAAGAGTCACACCATGTGCCTGAGAGTATCATCCAAATGCTTCTTGAAGTAGGCTTGGAGCTGTGACCACTTACCTGGGCAGCCTGTTCCAGTATCCAACTACCCCACGGGTGAAGAATCTTTTTCTAATATCCAACCTAAACTTCCCCTGACACAACTTCAGGCCATTCCCTTGGGTCCTGTTACTGGTCACAATAGAGAAGAGATCAGTGTCTGTTACTCCTCTTCCCCTCACAAGGAAACTGTAGACTGCAATGAGTCTCCTCAGTCTCCTCCACTCCAGGCTGAACAGACCAAGTGACCTCAGCTGTTCCTCATATGGCTTCCCCTCACAGCCCTTCACCATTTTCATTGCCCTCTTTTGGATGCTCTCAAATGGCTTCATATCTTTCATACCAAGTGAGGAAGTTCTTGCACTGTATTTGTTATTTAACTGTTTAGGTATAGATTTGGTGCCCAAAACTGCACACAATATTCAAGGTGAGGCCGCACCAGTGCAGAGCAGAGAAGGACAGTCCCCTCCCTCAACTGGCTGGTGATGCTTTGCCTGATGCTCTCCAGGATACAGCTGGCCCTTCTGGCTGCCAGGGCACTGCTGACTCATATTCTACTTTCCATCGACCAGGACCCCCAGGTCCCTTTCTGTGGTACCGCTTTCCAGCATCTCATTCTCCAATCTGTACATCATCTCATTCTGTTTGTACAAGTCTGTACATCCAAGGTTTCCTTGTCCGAGATGCAGAATCCAGCACTTTCCCTTGTTGAAC
>JAYRBT010000114.1:81353362-81440305 GCA_036023395.1 Myiotriccus ornatus
AGTCCAACTCCTGGCCTTGCACAGAACACCAAGAGTCACACCATGTGCCTGAGAGTATCATCCAAATGCTTCTTGAATTCTGTCAGGCTTGGTGCTGTGACCACTTCCCTGGGCAGCCTGTTCCAGTATCCAACTACCCCACAGGTGAAGAATCTTTTTCTAATATCCAACCTAAACTTCCCCTGACACAACTTCAGGCCATTCCCTTGGGTCCTGTCACTGGTCACAATAGAGAAGAGATCAGTGTCCGCTTCTCCTCTTCCCCTCAAAAGGAAATTGTAGACTGCAATGAGTCTCCTGTCTCCTCCACTCCAGGCTGAACAGACCAAGTGACCTCAGCTGTTCCTCATATGGCTTCCCCTCACGGCTCTTCACCATTTTCATTGCTCTCTTTTGGATGCTCTCAAATGGCTTTATATCTTTCATACCAAGTGAGGAAGTTCTTGCACTGTATTTGTTATTTAACTGCTTAGGTATAGATTTGGTGCCCAAAACTGCACACAATATTCAAGGTGAGGTGGCATCAGTGCAGAGCAGAGAAGGACAGTCCCCTCCCTCACCTGGCTGGTGATGCTTTGCCTGATGCCCTCCAGGATACAGCTGGCCCTCCTGGCTGCCAAGGCACTGCTGACTCATATTCTACTTGCCATCGACCAGGACCCCCAGGTCCCTTTCCGTGGTACCGCTTTCCAGCATCTCATTCTCCAATCTGTACATCATCCCATTCTGTTTGTACAAGTCTGTACATCCAAGGTTTCCTTGTCCGAGATGCAGAATCCAGCACTTTCCCTTGTTGAACTTCATATGGTTGGTGGTTGCCCAGTCCTCCAGTTTGTCAAGGTCTCTCTGCAGGGCCTGCCTTGTCTTCAAGGAAGTCAACAGCTCCTCCCAGTTTTGTATCATCTGAAAATACTGTTGAGCGAATGATTTGGCAGCTCACTGGAGCTACTGGATTGAGTCAAACGCTTCCCTCTGCATGAAGAAGAAGAAGAAGAAGAGAAATTCTGACCTGAAGACACTCTCCAGAGGGGTCAAGCCTATCTTTCCAAGCCACAGAGGACCCATGAAGCCAATCTGGGATTAAGTACTCTCATTGTACAATCACTACCTCACTTCATGGTTTTAACTGGCAAATCTGCACATGGACCACACAAAGTCACTTGCCTTCAGACATTTAAGAAGCTGATGTCTTCATGACCTTAAAAACCTACAAGCATTCTCCAACCATTGCTCGCTTCACCCCTGCTCTACAAGATCCTGTGCCACACAGCCTTCCCACTTAAGTGTTCAGACTCTTCCTTCAAAATACAGCAAAAAAAGATGTGTTTGTATGTATTGGGTCTGGCTGAGCTGGAGTTCATTTCCCCGTAGTAGTCCTCACAGTGCTGTGCTTTGCATTGGCAGCCAGAAGGGTGTTGATAACACACCAGTGTTTTGGCTACTGCTGAGCACAGCACCAGCACTGTAACATTCCTTCCTCAGTCGAAGGCAAGATCCTGGGAGGGGATAGAAGAAGGCCAGCTGACCCAAACTAACCAAAGGGATATTGCATACCCTATGACGTCAGCTCAGATATAAAAGCTAATGCAAGGAGCAGGAAGGCAGGCATGCACTGCGCCCAGTGGCTGCCTGCTGAGGAACCATTACACGTGCTGAAGCCCTGCTTCTTGGAGGCAGCCGACCATCACTGCTGATGGGTAGTAGAGAATAAACCGTGTTATCTTTTGCTTTGCTTTGGTTTTGCACATGCAGGCTTCTGCTTTAATAAAGTGCCTTATCCATACCCACGAGCTGTTTCCCATCTTACTCTCTATCCTGTCTGGCTGGGAAGGGGAGTGATAGGGCAGCTGGGTGGGCACCTCGTGTCTAGTCAAGGTCAACCCACCACACTGTAGGAGCAAATGTGGGGCAAGACTAGTCATAGGAAGGAATTGTCAAAGAGAACAACTTGGCAAGCAGGGAGTTGTAATCACTTGAATTTCAGTTTGCCTGTTTCCTGACCCAACAACCCCCAAACTGCATTCTATATTCTCTAAGTCACAGTGTCATAGAATTATTTTAGTCTTTCCTAAAGGGGTGTGTGTGCATATAATTATATATACCTGACATATAAATTTGAAACATATATGGAAAGCCAATTTGTGTCATAATTTGATGAGCAAATCATAATTCACCTTGGTGATGGGATTTTTAAGGATGTTTAGCTGCAGTGCAAGATGAAGCTTAGCACTTACTGGGGCCTTTGGGTGATATAAAAAAATCTAAAAATCTGATATAAATCACACCGTTAGAAAGTATACTAATCTCATTTTACTAATAAAGCACCAACAACTGGGTTTAGCAGCTCATTGTATTAAACATCTTTTCTAGTGATGGTTCAGAAAAGTAATGAGACAAATCACAATCCGCTCTCACAGAACAGATGTAATTCAATCATCTGCTTTCTGCAAGCTTTTCTCCCCCCTCATGAACTAAATAGTATCATTGATGTGACATAATCATAAGTAAAATGTACTTAAGCTATTTCAGGATACCAGAGGTGCAGTGTCCAAAGAAAGCACATTTACTTGTTTTCCTTTGAAGTGGAGTCAAAATTTACAAGACACATTATAAAACACTTGGGAAAACTATCTTCTACCTTCTGCTGCAGCATGTTAAGGCCCTTTTACTTGTAAAACCAATGCATTACTTCACTTTGTGATTGAGTTGCTCAGAAGTTCAGCTTATTTTGCTGGCCAGGAATACGAATAGTTAGCTCAGAGAAATCACCTGCTTCAAGTATTGGATACACCTTTCTGAGCATTCAGTTACTTTCAGGTACTTCATGCACAGCTCCCGCCGAAGCTGATTAATTACAACTCAGACCTTAGGAAGTTCAGCTCTTTTGAGAAGGGCCAGCTGGAAAAAAAAAGGAAGGAACGGAGCAGCTGCCTACCTGTCTTGCTCAAATGTCTGCTTTCAAGGGCTGCTGTGTACTCATAAGAGCTCAGCTCTAGCAGAGGATAAACATTTGTTACAGCTAACAGACATCTTTGCATAAAATTAGCACATTTGGAAGCATGTGAAAGAAAATAAATGAAAGGGAAGTAGTGCAGTGTTTATGTTACTTTGATACAAATACTTCAAAGCAAACTAGCCACAGTCCTTAAGACTGACTGGGCCAGAGCATCCCTGAGAGGTTTCAGCAAAGTCTCTTGCACGGACCTTTTTATAAATTTATTTATTAAAAGAAAGCTTATGATCTGCTTCACTGCTGTCCTCCACAGGGAATATGCTACGAGCACAGGTGCTGTGACGGCTGAGCCACACCTGGCTGTCCCCAGGAAAGATGGCATGGCTTAGCTGGGCTTTGACAAGGAGCTTAGTCAGGGACCAGTGATGTTCAGAGTGGCATGAAATCCAGCAGAAATCCTGCTTCTGGTACAATCTAAAGCGTCTGGGATGATTTCATCCTCTTTCACTGCAGTCTTTTCACAGCTTCATTCTTGTTGACTAAAGAGGATCTCTTTTTTTGAATTATTTTTCTACCAGAGATTTGTCCTGTATTAGTTTTTTTATATTTTTTGACGAATTGTTATGGCAAAAAAGAAGGTATCTTTTTGCTACTACTGCTGTTGCTCTTGAAAGATGCAGTCTCTCTGGCAGAGTAAATTCTCTTGCAAAGAGTTCTGTATTGCCACAGCTAGACTCCTTGTACACAAAGCAATGCATTTAAAGCCAACTCGGGAATCTTCACATTAAACTGGAGGCTTTCTCCCAGTTTAGCATGTAGTACTTATGTTTCAAGGAGAATTCTTAAGCACATCTCAACTTTCCTCATTTAAAAATCTCTTTCCTGGCAGAGCCCTCTCATAATGTTAAGTACTTTGTACCTAGAAGGTATTATTTACTCCATGATAAGTATTGAAGGAGGAGGCTCCTGGAATGGGGATTTGTTACGCTATTCCAAAAGCATTGGTGGTGTTAAAGCAGTAAGCGTTACTGGGGAACATACAAAGGAAATGCAATGTTATCAGTCTGCACTGTATTATTGTTATTTATTTGCAGTAGCATTTGAATGCACCTGACACAGAATAGCAATCCAATGTGCCAGGCAATGTGGAAATACAGGACAGAGCTAATCCCTGTTCCAAAAAGTTCATAATAAAACATGTGCCTAGGTGGTCAAGAAAGCCAACCACACCATTCTGGTCTGTATTGAAAATAGTGTGGCCAACAGGACTAGGGAAGTGATTGTCTCTGAGGGAGCAGCAGGTGTTTAACCTGGATAAAGGGGGCTCAGGGGGGACCTTATTGCTCTTTAAAACTACTGCAAAGGAGGCCGTAGCCCGGTGGGAGTCAGCCTCCTGTCCCGGGTAACCAGCGACAGGACAAGACAACAAAGCCTCAAACTGCACCAGGGGAGGTTCAGGTTGGACATCAGGAAGAATTTCTTCACTGCAAGGGTTGTCAAGCATTGGAATGGGCTGCTCAGGGACATGTTCAAGAAATGACTGGATGTGGCACTCAGTGTGCCACAGGATGTGACATGATGTTGTTTGGTCAAAAGCTGGACTTCACGATCTTGGAGGTCTTTTCCAACCTAGTGGCAAGCTTCTAAAAACATTGTTCCTAATGTAAGCAGAACACTTACCCATTTCTACTTTACAGTACTCTATTGTTGAGTCATATAGTCATGACTTCCACTAATTCCTAATTTTTGCATTATTCACAAATTCTGCTCTGTAGTATCCATTAGTAAAAATAAAGTTGAGAATGAAACCAACTGCCTTTCCCCTTCCTTTTTCAAAGGTAGTCCTTTGTGTTACTACTTTGTGCTACCAGGTAACTGGCAACTGATGGGTTAAAGAGAGCTTCCATGAGTGTTTAGCACAAATTGCACCCTAGAAAATTTTTCCTGACACCGATAGAGCTCTGCCTCCCCAAGGAAATCTAAGTAATCTCTGCCAAGAAGAGTTTATCCCCAGAGCTCAAGGAAATACCTCTGAAGCTCCTGTTCTTGTTGGAGTGTCCCAAGTCACATTGTGGAGCATGCATTTTTGTGATATTGGAATAAGGATGGAGGTCTAGTCCTCCCCTGTAATCAGTCTGGTTTATGTTGCTTTGCCTGTACAAAAAAGCCACCGAGCCAGGATAACTGGCCACAAAAGGATCGCTGGGAGCATAGAGAGACCAGATGCAGGAACGCCAAAAAGCCATTACATGATGTCTGACACAACCTCCTTCACTACAACGGCTCTTGAGACGTGCAAGGTATTGGCACAATGTGGAGGCCTCTGTCCTTTACAATCCAGCAAACAGGCACTCTAGGACAAAGGCAACACTGATCTTGGGCCACCTTTCACAGAAGTGCCCTTGTTCCCCAACTGCATTTGAAGACGGAGATCCTTTCACACCACAGAAGCAGGATAAGACACTTGCACAGTGCACTCACCATACCAGCACTCCCTCACAATGCATAAACACCCACTCTCCCGTTGACAAATTGTATCATCTCTTGGTAATTATCCTGTCGGTGTTTTGACAAGAAAATTCAAGAATATCCCAACCCCTTGCTCTTTTTCTCTGAAGGCATACCATCACAGACAGAGATATGCAGATTTTAAGGAGAAAAAAAAGTGTCAAAATATTGGCAGCGTCCTCATGCTGAAGGAGCAATAAAAACAAAGTGAAGGCATGGGAGTATTTTGTGCTAAACTATTCACCCAAGATAGGCTTCTGTCTGACTGTTTTACAAGTTACAGAGTTCTAAAGCTACTCAGAAAGCTGAATAGATACTAAAAATTGCCATGCTAACATGAACTACCTCTTATCAAAATTTAGTTCATGCTAACATGAACTACATGAACTACCTCTTACCAAAAATTTTTATTGCAGAACTTACTGTAATAATTAATTTTAAACCAGTAGACTCTACTTCTTTTATCTAAAAAAGCGAGCAAAATATAAATAGCTTTCAGTTAGCATTTTTTGTAAAAGACTGCACATGAGGTAAAACTGAAATATTATTTTCCAGCAAGAATTGCATGGCCTTTAGATAAGGAGCATGTTTTTTCATACATATGAAATATGCAAGAATTTTAAAATGTACTATATAAATGTGCATGCATATATATACATATGCATGTACATATACGAATTGAAAATGCATAAAATGTATTTTATTTATTTGTATAAAATGAAAGAGTATGGGGATGTTTCCCCTCATCTTTTAAAGGTGGTGAGAGCAATGCACAAGATGACTAAGTTGTATGCACATCTCCAGTTTACCTCGTATTCCCGGTGCACCCAACTGCAAAGCTCAGATCAGCACATGGTGAGTTTTGGCTGATACGGAAAAGACACTAAAAACAATCCCTCAGGTGCAAATATTGTCCAAGGTAAGAAGGTGAAATTTTAGCTGGATGGTGGGGCACTGATCAGTCAGGACAACACAGGCTACAGGAGAGGAGAGAGGGAAGACAAAAGAGAAGGGAGAGGGGAGAAAGAGGAGATAGGAGAGAGTTTACAGGGTATTATGGCACCTACATTTCAGAGCTTTGCCTACAGTCTGGCCTCCTGCAAAAATCAATACTGTAGCAACCTCACAGAGTGCACCCAATACAGAAATGCAAACTTCATTTTGCTGTTGGAACACTTAGCCCTGAGAGCTGACTATATCATAACACTGGGCTTTCTGCTTGGAGCAGTGTTACCAGGAGCAGTGGGGGTGTCTGCAATGGTATAAGCTTAGTCTCATAGAAGGAGTTTATTTACTGTGATGTATTTTAAAAACTTATTTAATAGGATCTTTACTCATTTTTTCACTGTTTCTAAACAATAATATTCTTGTGGGTTTCATCATGCTAGCAAATTTATGCACAGCTGACATTCCATTTACTGATGCAAAAGACAATTTTAAGACTATTTATTATATTCCTTTGGAAAGATGAACATTTAGGACTAAATTAAAGAGGAGAAGAATGTACTTAACATTTACTTCTAAAGCAGACAAAAGGCTTATTGCACAGGAGACAAAACTTTTCCAAGCAGTAGGCTTTCCAAAGGAACTTATTCATCCAGGAATTAGAGAGTACCATAAAGCAAATCAACCCGTAAGTACAAGGTGCTTTACTTTGCTTACGACTTTTCCCGGAAACACAAGGCAAGACAGTATTCCTGAGCCAGTGTACACACTGCCCTTGGGAGGGGAAGGAGAGAACAAGAACCACTTCATGCATTACTGGAAGGCACAGAGTACAGCGTAAAAACTACGGGAAGAAAATGTATAGCGCATTCTGGCAGTAGTATTTTCTGGTGACCTAGATTAAATGTTAATGCGTTAATTAGCTGTGGCTCCAACAATGCAAAACCCTGAGTAAACCTAAATAACCTGAAACTTCCAAGGGAGGTGATTCTCCCGCTCTGCTCTGCACTGGGGTGGCCTCACCATGAATATTGTGTGCACTTTTGGGTACCAGAATATAAGAAAGATATTAAGCTCTTAGAGAGGGTGCAAAGGTGGGCAGTGAAGATGGTGAAGGGCCGTGAGGGGAAGCCATATGAAGAACAGCTGAGGTCACTTGGTCTGTTCCGCCTGGAGTGGAGGAGACTAAGGAGACTCATTGCAGTCTACAATTTCCTTTTGAAGGGAAGAGGAGAAGCAGACACTGATCTCTTCTCCATTGTGACCAGTAACAGGACCCAAGAGAATGGCTTGAAGTTGTGTCAGCAGTTTAGGTTAGATATTAGAAAAAGGTTCTTCACCCAGAGAGTGGCTGAGTACTGGAACAGGCTGCCCAGGGAAGTGGTCACAGTACCAAGCCTGACAGAATTCAAGAAGCATTTGGATGATACTCTCAGGCACATGGTGTGACTCTTGGTGTTCTGTGCCAGGCCAGGAGTTGGACTTGATGATCCTTGTGGGTTGCTTTCAACTCAGCATATTCTGTGATTCTGTGAAATTTCTGAAAGAAACCTTACTATCCTCTACTTCAGCATCACAAATGTTGCTACACCATTCTTCAGTAAATGTAAAAGGAACTGTCATTAGAGGAGATTTATGGCTGTACCACCTTCCTTTCTTTAATAGTTTGTTCTGTCAAAGATTTACCCTTTTCTACTTCCCCCCTTCAAATCGCAAAATAAGGCAAATAAGATTGTTGGGTCCTCAGTAGCACTGTTGTTTCATCCATTGATCTCCTTGTACTGATCATTGCCTCTGCAAATTTATGTGTCTTCACTAACATATAATATAATATAAAATAATAATATAGTATAAAAAAATATGTGAGGCAAATATATTTCCATGAAGAAAATTTCTCAAATTCTTATCAATAATAAGATCAATAACTATTATTATTTTGTGAGGTAAGATTTTTGTTATTAATTTGATTTACATTAATCAGTTGTCATTTGCTTCAATTTTCCATCTAAACCACAGAGCAGACATAGAGATTTCTGTGAATTCCTACACAACTTGTATTAAAAAAAAAAAAAAGAATTACTGTGGTGGAGGTGGTGCTTCACACCTATAAATGAAACCTTTTTGATATCCTATATTCCATCTGAACTGCTAAATGCTAAGCATAGTTTGTACAGCTCTCTATATTTACTAATACTCAGTTCTGAGTCTTTTCCTGCCACTTAAAAAGATTCTAGCGGGTGAAAGCACTATTACCATCTACTCTAAGCTGGTGCACCACTGCATCATCTGTGAGTGTTTGAAATAGGTCACATCAATTCACATTACTCAGTGTCATTTATCAAATCCTATCTGCTATCTCTGTGATTTTGATCAACAAAATTGCTAAAACTACAAAATCTAGAGAGCTTTATTAAGAACAACAGTAACCCCTACTGGATTGTGATTGTCTCCCTGGAAACCTAGGAGATAAAACACCTTGCAGTGTTTCAGAGAAAAGGCATAGTCCGTGTAACTGCAATGAAGAACGAGTCATTTCTCTGCTTGCAGTAAATTTCTATGTCATCATTTCCCGGATTAAATTGGAAATCCTGCTGAATTTACACTCAAGCTTGCTGAAAGACATCTGTTCCTTGCAAACTCAAATTCAGAGCATTTTTTTTTTTGTATTTACAGATAAGTTATGAAACCAGGCGTATGCCAGCTAGTTTTTTCTATGTTAAAAATTACAAGTACTAGAACATATTTCTTTATGTGCCTGAAAATAAGGGACTTCACATATGATTAATAATATAAATAAATTACTACAATCTGCTGAATGCCTGTCCTAAACTCATCCAAGTCCTGTTCAAGCATACTGAATAAACATCAAGTGTGTGTGGCTGCAGGGAGGAGAAATCGGAGCAGAGGTAGAAACCTCACAGGCTCGTTAAACAGCATCTATATCAGTATCACAAATTCAGCATTCCAGCTCTTTCTGCACATGTAGCGTTTCTGACAAACGAATATGTTAGCAGAGCTATTTTCAGTGACATTTTACTATCCTGTCAGAAAAGTTCGAACACTGTTTCTGCAAGTTTTTTTTTGAGACTATCGTCTCAAAAAAGATCTCCTTGTTTGTTACTGGAAGTCGGAATCAGAGAGTTCCTCTGGGCTACCACAGAAGCTTTTTAGTACACTGAAAAACTAAACAGAAAGGGACAAACAGGAAAAGGGAAAACCTGAACGAAAGACTAACAACAGATAAAACCTTAATCTGGTCGGTCATAAACATTCAATATTTGATTTTATGCATGACTTGTTTCCCACCTTTGCTTACCAATCTGAAGTAATCAAGTTTGGTCATAAAGGTGATGGAAACAAGTCATCTGGGTTAGGGATGATTAAATAAGATGGAGGAGAGGAAGGATATTCTGGATAGATGGTGTTAGAGATCTCAATCTGAGAAATGACAGAGAGAAAAGACTACAGAATTTCAGAAGTTCTTACAGGCATTTATATTTTCTCTCAAGTGTATACCATATGCCTTTTCACACTGAAATTTTTTTTCCCGGATTTCGTTCAATTCACCAGTATAATTTTCCAAAAGGTGTTCAACAGCTTTTTAAAATGAAGCCCCTTTATGCTACTTTGAAAGCAGAACCTCAGACTGTGGCTACTTTGGAAAATCTTGGCCACTCAGCACCAGTTTGTGTTAACTTGTTGGTAATGGTCACACTAGGTGTGCAGCAACATCAAGCGTGTCTTAAGTGCTTCTCAGAGGCATATCCACTCCATTTAGGCAAGTAGGTTCCCTTTCCAAAGTGTGAAAAAATATAGGCCCCTAACCTAGCCAACAGAATGTTCTGGAGAGATCAGTGTGCCTTGGATTCTACTTCTCTTCGGTCTCCTAGTTTTACATTATATAGATATATTTACACATGTATGTGTGTGTGTGTTTGTGAAATGTATATCTCTACATATAAAATAAAAATTCTTTTTTTCTGATGTTTAAGAGCTCTTATTCCCCTCCAGGTTCACAAAAGCACCCACCTCTGAAAAGAGAGAACCAGAAAATCACTGGGGTAAAGGCCCTGACTTAAATGGATTCAAATATATAACTATCTGTAGGATTCGGTTACTGCTCCTATTAAGGCGAATGAATGAAGACACCTACCTGAAGAAAACTGTCAATGCAGTAACTACTTCTTCTTTCTTTTTCTGTCTTCAGAACAAGCTTAAATTACCCACATGCCCCATAATGGTGTCAGTTCATGACTGCTTACAGCATTCTTGCAATAAGTGTTTTTTTTTCTTATTTTACTATTTCACTACCATTACTTGATGGTTTTACATTGTCAGCGTGAAATATACACTGACATTTCTGTTGAAATGTCTATTTGACATCTGATAACGTCAATTTGACATATGAGTTCTTTATTGTATACATGCCCACGATGTCATGCAAAGCTACCCTGGGCTATGCCCTGCTATGCCACAGAAGAGAATTTCTATTAGAACAAATGGAACACCTGAAGTAGACTGTGGACAGATACTAAGACAGATCAGTCCTATGATAAAACCTAGGACAGATCAATCTGTCATGTGCAAACCCAAATACTGTTAGCTGTCCTAGGAATATGAGAAAAAACCGTAGAAAACACAAGACTAAGTTACCAGCTGTGCTCCTGGGACAGCCCCAAAAAATCCCTCCTACCTTTTAAAATTTCAGACATCTGCACTAGCTACCTACGAGAAGATAAAACATGCTTCGCTTTGAATTTCCATGTTGTTACAACATAAAGAATTGCATTCAAAGAAGTTGAAGAACATCAAAATACTTTTTTTTCCTCTGGTTTTCACCCTTCATTCTCTGTTTCTGCAGTACTTTTCATTAATAGTTCCATCAGTAATAACAGTGCCTCTATATTTCACGATGTAAATATGTATCTGAAGATTTTAAAACACAGTTTGATCTAGTCATTAAAAAATAGAAAATACATAACTGTTAAATTTAGAATTGGAAATCTGAAAATCAATACCCCACATATTAAAGCCCAAAAATCTATCAAATTAAGTCCAAAATACAAGAACACTTAAAATGTAATCCATTTTATTCACTGGCCAAATTTCCTTCTAAACAAATCAAACAGGCTGTCTAGATGGACTTTGCTTTTTTCCTATTTTATCATGCAAATCCAAAGCAAAATCACCAATTTAAGCTAAAAAGAATACAACAACACTTTTAGTAAAGACCTCAGTATCTGTAAGGATTTACAGTAATAAAATCAAGAGGGTAAACATACAACATTTAGAAGCAATCTGGTAAGTATTTTATTGGGGTTTTCTTCAAGAATAATTTTTAATTAGGAAACCCAGCTTCAATTTGAAAAAGTTACAGCTGTTTTTTTGCACATTCAAAATTTCTGTAATAGTGAAACATTCTAGAATACAAGATTTCTAGCATTTTCATCACTGTATGTATTGCTAATTTATTCAGATGCTTTCATGCATAATTACTAGAAAGACAAATCTGTTATTCTGTTAGTCTATCATCAGAAAGGAAAAGCTATCTAGTGAATACTTTGAAAAATATGAATAATGGCAAGTATTAAATTATTAACTGTACCATGAGTACACTGTCTAAACTATCGGTTTAATTTTCTTAATAGCTCGCTTTTTCTATTTAGGCTAACATTAGGAATGCAAGGCCTGATTTCAAGCTTTGCCTACGCAACAGATGACTTCTGGCACAGCAAGGTTTTCCAAGGATGTGACAACACGTAAATTGTAACACAGTTGAGAAAGTCAAAGTCCTTTTTAAGGACATACTTATACTGCAAACCCATATTCTTACTTCTAAAGGGTTGGTGGGGTTTTTGCCAATGTGCGAGAGAATTGCTGTTAGGATTATTGTGTTGGTACAAAGCATCACTTTTCTGCTACTGCTGTATTGACTTAAGAAGCTAACAGTACACTTACTTTGTATCACCAAAGGGACCCTCAGCTCACATGTGGTTTAGGTCTCTTTTCTGTGTGAAATATCTGATAAATGCTACATTCTCCAAGCATTCTGCTTTCTCTCTTCCTTGGTGGGCTTTTATTGTTTGATTTCAAGCCAAGGTCTTTGCAACTAGTAAGCAGAACGTTTGCAAAAGAAAAAGGAGCATTAGATTATGGACTTGATCTGGTCATTATTAAATCAGCAGGCACTGAATTAAATTAAATCTTCTATGATGTTTAACAAGAAAGTCACTTTGGAAACACCTGCATTACAGATATTGTAAGATGGGATGCAGCTTGTTAGCAAAATCTATTTATAGCAACAGGAAGAAATTAGAGCTATATCTATAAAAATGACTAGAACATAACGGACAGAATCAACCAGCAATTGCTCCTATTCGTAGCGTTGTGATTTCCAGTGCTGACCCATTACGAAGAGAAACCTGTTTCCTTTACAAGATTCTCCCTTCCACCTTCTCTCGTAGAATAGAAATGTCATTTTGAAGCTTGAAACCAAAACGTTTTTCTTACCAAATGCTATTTTCCTTCATCATATGCTGAGAATGAATGGTTCTTCTTGAACATTCAGCTGCTAAAGAGAAAAAAAGTGCGTATCAAATTTTCATTCTGTCCACTTTGACAAAGGCTCTTTTTTCCACATTAAGGTTCGAAGGGAAATGAAGATGCTAAACCTCAATATATAAGTGCAGTCAGACTGATTTCTCTACCTCTGCAGATTCACGATATTTTTAATGGATTTCCTGAGAAAATGAGGCAAAAAAGAAATTATGCAGATGCATAAAGACCAGAGTATACTACAGGGAAAATGCTGGTAGAATAATGAGGACTGGGATCCTAGTGCAGTCATATTTTGAATAAAATCCCTGTTTTCAGTGACATCTCAGTCAACAACAGAATACGGGTCTGAACAGACTGCTACAGTAGCTGCCACATCAATGGGGACTGTCACCAGTGCTTAAAAGGTAAATTACCCTGAATGAAAACATTTAAAGCACTTGTACAAAACTTCAAACCACTTTTTGGATGTCAAAATTGTTGGTAATATTATGGCTTGGTGAAAAAAATGCCAGATGAAATAATATAAAGCTACCTTGGATAAAGAAGGATTTGGGGCTTTTCTTACCTGGCAACAGCACTGATTGAAAGTATTTTAAGAAAATATATTAAAACTATGTCAATTCCTTGTGCTATTCTAAGAAAATTTTAAGCTTGTTACAACCAAAAATAGTTTTAATAAAGCAGCTGAACCTTGGAAAAAACCATCCTTTCCACTTCTTAGCTGCACAGCCTTCCCTGAAGCTTTGCCCACTACTTTAGTCTGGATGTTTTTCAGTGACAACTGTGTCATACAGAACTTTAAGGGTTTATGTATACAAAAAACATTTTAGAGGCATTTAGTACTGCATATGTTTTATTGAAGAATGAATGAATACGACAGCCTTGCTTATTAAGCTGCTCTGGAAATAGCAATCAATTAGAATTTCTGGTGTCAAAGCAGAGTAAGATAAGACTATAAAATGTGCTTCAGAAGAACATTTAAACTGATGTTATTTTAGATTTATAGTTTTTAACCAAGTTCCCAAGTCCTGTGGGAGCTACTTTTTCTGTGTCTTCAGAGTATAAGTATTTTGTGAAAGGAAAGCAAAACAAATTTCAAGCACTGTTTATGAAAGGGGATTTAAGATCAAATAATGCATTGTACAAAACACCAAAGCATTCACTGCTGGTCAAACACAGTAGGAGAACATTATCCACCACAACACTGACACATGCTAAATGATACATCCTAATAAATACACATGTAAGCAAGTGACAAAAATTGCTTTAAAGTAGCTGTTACCAGATCTCTAATAAATTTCTATTACATTGACTTTCTAAGATATAAAAATAATAGTAATCATAATCTTTAGAATAATAAGTGTGTATAACAGTTTACACTTGCCCACTATATAAATACTTGCTCCATTGGTAAGAAACTGCAATTAAAGTTGTTGCCTGTCCTTACACATCTCTATAAATGCACAGCCGTTACACTAACACATCACGGATAATTGCTTTTACTGTAGTTACTTTAAAGTGTCTGTTAACAAAACTCAGGAAAATGCCCAAGAATCGGCTTGGTTTATACGTACTTTGTCTATTGTATTACAGGAGCATCTGAAGCAAGGATGATGCTCTACTCCTCTTGGCACTGTACAAGTAAGTTGATAACCTCCAAAATGACCGATACAACGAAGCACATTGTGTAACTACTGTACATTCTAGCTTCTTACACAAACTATCTGATGTATACAAAGTATGAACAGTTTGCATAGGGGCACAATAATAGTTCTTCACACTGGTGTTTTTATGCTACTCTTTAAATACGGGCAGCTAACATTCAGACCGGCAGTCTGCCTTTTAAGAATCCACAAACTTAATTCATATGCTGTTAACTAGATATTGCTCATACATTTAAATGACATTAGGATAGAAAGGCTATCACTTAACTTACATTAACTGTAAAATATACTGATTTACAATACATTAGTTGTATTTATTATCCATTCTTTTTTTCCTTTTAAGGGTAAATACATAAAAATATCACTACTGTTAAATAAATCCAATTTAAAGCAATAGAAAATCAGCCTGAACCAACTTGTGCTATTTGCTTTGTCTGAAGTTGCAGAGAGATGAAAAATGTTTTTGAATAATACTGATGGCCCAAATAGATTATATTTCTTCTGGTACTTTAAGGGCTATTTTATATTTATGAGTTCTTACCAAAAGCACACATCTGAGAAAACTGTCACTTTTGAAAGCCAGTAAAGAATTAGCCAGTAATTCATAAAATTTGAGAAATGTTCAAAAGCTTCAAGTAACAGTGATCATGGAACAAGCTCCACAGATAAACTGATATATAATAAGTCACATCACTTTTACAGCTGGTGTATTTTTTTTTCATTAAGAAACTATAAATAGATTAGAAAAAGTGCACTGATTATTGGCAGCCATTGGAAGATTCTTGCTAATCTTTTTACATGTCATCAGAGTTGCATATTAAATTTAAAGGGTTTTTTTGCATGCTTTATCTATTTACAAGAAAATGCATTCCCAAGCAAATAAGAAGCATGAGTACCATACCATACTGAAATGCACCTGTTAAATGCTTTAAGATAAAGTTCCATCAAGTTACTAGATGTAGATCACAACAGAACTTCACGAGTACAGAGACCTTAAAAAGGAAACAGTTAGCAATCTAATAAATGCTGCAGTGATTTATAAGCCTAAAGCTTGCCAACTGTACAACTGAGCTGCATTTAATTTACTTCAGGGCACCTAAGTATGTTTTTTTATAATAAATAATTAAATTCAGGTAAAATTTTCTTTAGCTAACAAACTCCAGAACTTAATTTTGATTTTTTTTTTTTTTTAATTTGGAGAAGACCTTCTGAAAATTCTATTAGCTTGTACCTTCCCAGAAAGGTGGACCCTAGCATCTGTCTCAATGTCTTGCAGTTGCTTTGAGAGCAGACTGTGGGTTTTGTGCCAAACGAAACTGCTCCCATCATTGATCAGTGTAATTCTTCTAGCATATATCACAAAATATGTCAAACGTATGTCTCTAAGCTACACATTCGTATAAAATTTTATTCATATTCCTACTGCAGAGCTATTACTTCTGAGACCATAGCACTATTCACATTCTTAGATGTCCATACATTTCTCATTAAACAGCAAACGCAACAGTTCTTGTAAGACTGTTTATTGAATTCAACAGTTCAGAAGGAGATGAGGTGCAGTTTAGATGCAGTTTGTATAAAAAAATCTCTCAATTCAGGTAAACTGCAATCAAAAATATCTACAAAATAGTAAGAGACTTACTGAGATCATAAATTTCCTAACATGTAAAACTTTACAGTATTTGTGCATGCTCACTATTCGGTTTCCTCCTATATAAATGAGGAGCTTTCAAAAGGAGTTTGTTCCTTAAAATCTCAAAGTAGTCTGTGAAATGTAATCATCGCATCACAATTCGGATATACAAGACCAAAACTGGCACAGAAGGATGTAACATCTTTTTCCCAAAAAATTGAGGCAGCTTTTGTTGAACCGCAACTGCGTCAGTAAACGTTCTATAAACTCTGGTGGCTTTGGAGCATCAGAGAAAATTCTTTCATTTCTTCTGACATCTTGAAAAAAATTTCCCACAAGTACAGACAGGCAAGGCGGAAAATAGGTAGCAGCTTGTTTCCTACACACAGCTGAACGTCATGCTCAGCTGTCCAGCTTCTCAAAACAAAAATGAACTTGAAATCACAGGGAGGCATATCCCCCCCAGGTTACAAGCATGTCTGAGACTTCTCAGAAGAGAGGGAAGCAAGCATGAGGGTAAAGCGTAAGTCTACTTTTCATGCATAGGTACTGTGCTCTGCTCTGCATCTTGGGGCACTTCATCAGACATCTGAGTTGGAGCTGAGGTTTGTTAACCTGGGGTCTGCATTGATCTCGTATCTATAGTGATAGCCCTCCATGTGATCCCTACAGGCATCTCTGATGTTGTGCATCCATTTTTTGATTCCTTTTCGGTTCAAGTACAAAACCAGGAGGAATATGGCCCCAATGAGAGCCAAGACTATCCCCAGGAAGACGTACGAAGTCTGGAGCTGGGAAGGCAGGTCTATGGGCACAGAGCAGTTCAGGTCCAAGCTGCTGATCTTCAGCAGGGCTTTACCTAACATCTTGTCAGGGTAGGCACAAGTCAGGGCTTCCTTGCCCTCCACCTGGTCACTTTCCTTGAGCCAGGCCACCAGGTCCTCAATGGGGCAGTCACAGACCCAGGTGTTGTGGCCCAGGTCGATGTGCCGGAGGGTGGGCAGGCTGCGGAACTGGGCCAGGGTGCTGTTCCACAGCACGGCCAGGGAGTTGTTGCTGAGGTTGAGGCTCTGCAGCTGGCCCAGTCCCTGGAAGGAGACGTTCTGCAGCCCCACCAGGGAGTTGTTGCTGAGGTCCAGCTGCCGCAGGGCGGGCAGGGCAGTGAACATGCCGGCGGGCAGCACCAGCAGCCCGTTGTCGGCCAGGTCCAGGCGGCTGAGGTTGCGCAGGGCCCCGGACTGCAGCAGGGTGGCCAGGCTGAAGAGGACGCCGTGGTCGTGCAGGGCTCCGCGGAGGGCCAGCTCCTCCAGGGGACTGCCGCCATCCCCGAAGGCCTGCGGGCTGAGCGAGATCAGCGCATTGCCGCTGAGGTCCAGCTGCCGCAGGGCGGGCAGGGCGAGGGCGCCGGCCTCCACGGCCTGCAGGTGGTTGCCGCTGAGGTTGAGGGCGCTGAGGTCGGGCAGGCGCTGGGCGGAGAAGGCGCCAGCCGGCACATGGGTCACGGGGTTGCCGGTGATGAAGAGGCTGCGGACGTAGGGCGGCAGGTCGGGGGGCACCGCCGTCAGGTTCCTATTCACGCACTTCACCGTCTTGGCCGGCTCCGAGCACTCGCAGAGGTCCGGGCAGCCGCCTGGCTGCTGCGCCGAGCCGCAGCCCAGCAGGACGGGCAGCAGCAGCCCCAGGCAGAGCGCGCCGCGCCCCGGCATCGCGCCCGCCCCCCCGACCAACTTTCGCCCCCGGGCGCCTCCGGCTCCGGGCGGTGCGGCGAGACGGCGGACGGCTTCGGGCAGCCCCTTCTTCGGGCGCGTCCCCTCTGGGACTGGCTCCGCTCCGCTTCCCGCAGCGAGACCTGTGGCACGGGAGGAAAGCGAGACGGCAGCGGCGGGGCGGCGCGGCTCCGCTTGCCTGCGCCCACCCGCCTTTCCCCGGCCCGCGCCTCGCTCCCGAAACGCGGCTCGCCCGAGCGGCACCGACCCCGCGGCAGAGCGGGAGAACCCGCCAAGGAACAAGTTTTCGCACACTTCCAGCTCACGCCGCCCCCTCAGCCGGCCGTCGACTCCGCCAGCGTAGCACGGGAGGAAAGCGAGGGAAGGGGAGGAAAGGGTCTAACACGCCGCCACCCACCGTGTCCCGTTGCTCCCCACCTGCCGTCCCTACCCCGGGGCTCTTCCCCTCCGCTCCGCGCCACGATCGCTGCAAACTCCCGCGCGCAAACCCCCCGCGGAGCAGAGCGGAGCCAAGCCCGGTCCCGGACCCCGTCCCTCACCTCCCGCCCGGCCTGCGGAACAAACTCCACCGGAGCACGCTGCCACCACCGACTACCCCGACCTCGCCGCCAACTCCGCGCCCACCCTCGCCGCGCCTGGCCCTGCCTCCGCTGGCAGGAGAAACCAAGCACCGCCGGCCCAGGGGGAGCCGCCGCCCGCGCCTGCCCCGAGGGGCGGCCCCGCCATCGCCCGCGCCCCGCCCGGCTCCCGCCCGCCGCCCCCGCGCTCCGGGTCAGCCGCCGCTGCCGGCAGGCCTTGTCTGGGAGCCCGCTAGAACGATCTGATCGGCCCCCCGCTCCTCTCGCCTCCCCCGGCCCAGGTGGTGCTGCCGGAGACTCACCTTGGCGCCGAGCGGAGCCGCGGCATGTGGAGCCGCACCGTGCGGGGGTTCGGCCGCGGAGCCGCTCCCGGCCGCCGTGCCGAGGGAGAGCCGGCGGCGGGGAGCGCTGCCAGAGCCCCGCGATCCGCTCTCCGCCCCGGCAGCCCCGCACCTGTGCTTGCCCCGACGCGGCGGAGCCTGGATGCTGGGCGCCGCTTCCCGCGGACTTCCACGATGGGAGCGCTCAGGCCGGCGGCAGGATGGGGAATCCCGAGGGGTTTCCAGGGCGGGGGCGCTGTGCCGCCGCTGGAGGCGCGGGAGCCCGAGGCTGGCCGCTGCCCCCGCGCGTCTGTCCAGGGATCTCCTTTCGGGAGAGAGAGGGGGGAGCAACAGCAGCCGTGAAATACACAAACCGAACTCCAAACTAAAGCAAAAAGACCACAAAAAACAAACAAACAAAACCACAAAACAAACAAACAACCCCTCCCAAACAAACAAAAACCCCAAAAAACACAAACAAACAAATAAAACAAACCTGGGATTTTTAGAAGTCCTAAAATAAATAATAATAATTTTTTAAAAAGAAACGGACCCGCACTGACAGCTCAAACCTGAGATTTAAACTTTGTTATGGTGAGGAAAAGCCTAAATACCTGCCCGTATATAAAATATTTACCAGTTTCAGCCTCTGACTGTACCTGAACAATTCAGGCGGTACAACTATTGGCTAATTCGGGATATTTGAGGAAAACGTGAATGGTGTGAGGTATCACGGGGACTATATTGAGCCACTGATCCCTAGGAAGTGATTGAGATTATTAAATAACATCTAATTAACACAAAAGACCTACTAGTGTATTCAAATAGCCAGTTTCAGCAATGTGAATCGGAATGAGAGTTGGTAACTCCTTTGGGCTTTCCTTCCCCTTCTGCTAACTGCCTACACAAGATTTCCTTCTTCTCATATGTCAGAGTTATACTCCTTCTGCTTTTCTGATAAACTAGGTTCCTTTTTTTGGTAAAGTCAGCAGGAATCTCAGAGCTGCCAAAAGCCATAGGGAAACAGATAAATCCAGAATGAAGTCTTGATAAAATCGGCCCCAGAATCTGGAGAATAATGAGCTAAAACACTGGTTTCTGTAGGATTGTTCTCCTCTCTCTAGCCTGACAGTGGTATTACAGTGCAGAAAATTCTGGGGTTGGGGTGACAGGCAAGGGCTGCCCAGCTGATAGAGCAGTGTGGTCTTTATATGAAGATTATGGAGAAAAGGAAATAAGGGGTGGCTGAAGTAATAGTGATACAAGTGAGATCTTGAATTTGCCAGCAGTTCCAGAAGTTTGGGAAGTTGTTCCTTTGATGTTGAGTTAAAAAAACAGTGGCACTACACTGCAGGAGATTTTAGTTTGTTAAAAGGTATATTTAGAAAAACAACAGAAAAATTTCTTAATCAGCATACCCATAACTATCGTTTATAAAATGTTTAGATACAATGTTAGTTTGAATTAAGTAATACAATTAAGAGCAATTATGCTGATCTGCTCATCATGCTGACCATAGTTTTCCTAGTAGTTCCTGGCTCTTTATTGTTGTCTAGATGGGATTGTGCCTCTTGCCCTGCACAGCAGGTTAGCTCTTTGGGCAGGGAATGTGTTTATGTTCCATATCTATGGAGTGCTCACTGACAGGGGCTTGAATGTGCTGTAATAATGCAAATAATAGATAACAAGTATTTTCCTATTCTTTCCTATTATTCCAGTGGTAAATTGTACCTGCTAAGCCCGATTAAGCTTGCAAGAGGAAAAAAAACACTTATAATCTGCTCTATTCTCTTCTTGTTTAAATAAAACAACTTTTCTCAGAGGCATACTCCAGAAAAACAAATGTTACTTTCTGGTGAACACACTTATACTGAGTGTATTTCTGTGTATGCTGAGTGATTTCCTGGATGTGTTTTTAATCTGTACTAGGAAAATGAAGAAAAAAACCCTGATGTGTTGTCAGGTCAGTTTTGGCTATTACAATTGATTGATTCATGAATTTGCTTTGCAAAGCCCATAGAATCTAATCTCATAGGTTTTTTGCATAAAGGTTATGCAAAACTTCTGCCTGAGTTAAAGTATAGGATTTGAATATATATCATCCTGGCTAAAGGGCTCCAACTGGAAGTTAATTTATCATAAGGAAACTGTTCCTGCTCCTGTGGCTGATATTCCTAGGCATTGACTGAGAAGCTCATTTTCAGGGATGGGGATGGTTGAGGTAATGCTTCAGTCTCTCAGTGGTTCTGCGGCTCCAGGCTGAGGCTGGATGACATGCTGGTCATTTGCAATCATAAGTAAACCTCTGGCAATCCTCCTCCAGACAGTTAAAGCTTGCTTCATGTGACAGTGATGGGAATTCCTTGCTTTTGAAAATCAGTTCTCCAGTAATTCAGCTTCCACAAAGTGAAAGTGTGAGAACTGCCTAAGGGGACTGCAGAGAGTCACAGGGACAAATTGTGATAATTATACTGCTTGACCATTTCGGAGTTGCTATTCCCCTTTTAACGTTCTCACCTTAGAAATTAATAAAGTGGCATTTGTAGATGCTTATGCCTCTCTATGCTCCTTAGGAAGATCTGGAAGTTTATTTCAGACACTCAAATTTAAGGCTGTTAATTAAGTTAATTGAGATGGATCCCATTCTAAAGAATCTCAGTGGCCCTTGGACAGATACTAAACAGTGCTGGATGCCCCTTTTGAGTGTCCAGACTACAGCTAATATCCAAGGAGTTGGAAGAGTTTGGGGTAGAACTACATGCAATAGCAATTATATTTTTTTTAATTTTTTTTATTTTATTCACTGACAGGGAAATTTATATTTCTTCAGTGAAATGTTTCTATGTTGCCTTAATATTGCATGAACATACTCAGCACTTCATAGGAAGTGGCCTTGGAAGGGTATTTATGATGTGCTAAAGATCATACACCAAGTGAGCAGTTGCTCAGGCACCAGAAATCTTTTCTTTTACCCACAAAAGTGGAAGAACAAGCTGCAAGTTCCATCTGCTACCTCACATAGAGAGATCCAGCAGGTCCTCCAAGGGACACCTGTTTTTCTTGGGACTTGGCTTCCTTTGAAGAAACACCATCAGAATCCTTAAGATGGTGCCATAAAAATACTTAGGCAACCAAATGTTGCCTCATATTCTTGTTTGAATTTTATTCAGCATTCAAATGTTCACACCCATAAACATTCAGGTTCCAGTTTTCTTTTTAGGTGCCCTTAAACTTGCCTAATAGTTTTTATTGAAGCAATACAGATGACAGTCTTTAAGGAATCTATGTTTACATTTTCTTGTATGCTATCCATTTTTTAATTGAAATAATGAAAGTTAACTAGCACAGAGAATATTGATTTTTAATACTGTGAAAACATATTAAACTTTGCCAGAACTAGCAGAAAAAGTATTTTAGCCAAAAGTAACCTTTTTTAGGGGGGGGTTCTTTAAAATATGTTAACTTGGTGTCTGTAATAGGGCACTATTATAATTTCTGGAGACTCTTCCGTGCCTTAGGTGGGATAGAAGGATAACAGAAAACAAAGGACCCCCACCTGAATGTGAGCAACACTGAAAACTGGTGAAACTGTGAAGACAGACTCCTCATGTTTCCCTGTAATGTTTTATTGTTAAAAACAATAAAATAATGTGTGACTCAAATAAGAAGGAAACAGTGGTGACTTCCTCCAGCAAAACTGGCTACCAGAGCTGGAGTCAAGAATACATTAGGAAAAAAGACTTGGGAAGAGGATTTGCTGTATTCTAAGTGCTGCCACCGTGTGCACATCCCTCTGTCTGTACTCCAGCTCTGCATGCTCTGACATGTAGAGTATTTACCACAGGGACCAAGCTGAATAACCACTTACAAGTTCATTACAAAATAACTGAGAACTTAACATGCTTAAACAGGTCAGGCTAAACTTTCAATCATGTTTCTTTCTTTGCTCAGGAACAATGCATGTCTTACTTTCAAGCTTTTATAGATTACTATATGGATTTTTAAATGGTGATTTTTTTTGAATTATAATGCAAATTTGATTCTATGACCTAGGCTATGTTCCACATACTCTACTTAGAGTAAATCACTATAGCCAGTAAAACCCTTCCTTCCACAAAATAAGCCTTTTGAGTTTAGTCCTTCTTGAAGGACCAAAATGACCTGCCTACTGATTACTTATTACTCCTTATTACTCTGATTTGCACCACAGGATGGATAATATGAGCATCCTTCAGCTGGAAAGCTTGTATGTTGTTCATGTCCACTTGGGATGTCCTGTCAAGGAGCAACAATCTGGAAGTCTAATGGCAATGCTGGAAAATGGGCTGAGCAAACTATTTGTTGGATTAGTGTTGCTCTGTGCCATGGCAACCTGCCTTGCTGCACACAGTGGCTCCCAGCTGACACTGAACTCAAAATCCTGTTTGATGGGCCAATTTGCAATTTTGTCTGCATTGCAGTGTGTGAAGAAAGCACCAGGTTGGACTGAGGTGATGGGTTCCAGTTTACATTTGCCCATGGTTTTAGGCGACTCTTAAAAGATGGCATAGGCTAAGGCAGTCACTTAGCTGCAGTGGGGAAAAGAAGGGAGAGCTGAAACACGTTTCTGTCTTGCCTGGCTCTGAAAAGCAGAAACCCAGATCTGCAGGGAATTTGGGCCAATGTGTTCTTCACACTTCTGTCGACAGTCCCACTCGTTCCTCACTCTGCAGGCTGTGCTGTGCCGAGGTTTCGCAGCCGCTCACGGTGCCAAGGGTGTTTCCCGGTTTGCCCTGCTTCCCCAGCAAGTAAGGGTGGCTGATTTCAGCACACAGGGCTGCAGGAGCTCTAACAACAGAGGACTGCAAGTCGGAAGTATTTCCATGTAAAACCTTTTTCATGAAAACCTGTTCATCTGTTGAAACTCAAAGTCTTCGTAGGGGAGAGTTGACTTTGATGAATTCCCCATTAAAAAAAGAAAAAAGGCATATAAAAGGCTCAGCAGATTTGAGAACATATGGGGTTTGATTCTCCACTGTCTTACACATTGTGCTGTTGTTTACAATCTGACAAAGCAGACGTAAAATGCAACCTCACTGCCTGGTTAAGATTTGCCTCCACAAGTATGATTGAATACACAAGATTAAAAAGCTTGTTGAATCAGTCCCCTGCATCTTTTCCTCCATTAGCATTCATCATTTGTTACCTGCTTTCGACCATCATGTCACACGTTGGTTTTTATATAGTCCTCCTCTACTGAAAACTTCCTGTTTTGCTTTGCTTTTCCATCCTTATGCTTTTATCCCAAGTCTTTGCATCTTTCTGGTTTACTACATCCAAGACATACTTATTTTTCTGCCATGCCTGGAAAGAGTCTCAAAGACCACAGTGCAGATGGGTGTATGTAAATCTGTATGTATGAAGGGCAAATCTTGTTTTTTTCTTGACTGCTTCTTGCAGCTTTGGGAATCTCGTTCCTTAGTTCATGGTTGTGAACACTTACAGGTTTTTGTGCAATTTCTCACTATTGCTGCAGTCCAAGAACCCCTAAGGTCCAATCCTTGTGTCCCTTGGAAGTCCACTATCTACATGTAAGGCCACTCTGGTGACAGACAAAAAGCTAAAGGGAACTAATGTAGTAATTGAGTGTTTTTAAAGAGTATGTGTCCTTAATTTTTTACGTCTCTGTTTCTGTGACATCATGGCCAAGAATCACAGGGTCCTCTGCAAGTATATATAGAACAAGTGTCTGTTCTGATACTCTTCCAAAAAAAAAGTAAAGTCAGGATGAAAATGCCTCAGCTCTCTCTGTCCAACTTTGCATGCTCAAAAATATGCTAGTTTTCAGGATTTAGTGCAATAGTGAAGCATGATTTGTGTCATCACCAGCTAACTGGTGATTAATTAATCTTACTGGGCTTACTGAACTATCTTAATATCTTTTATGGGTAATACATGCATTTTACATTATAAAAACTAATCATCAGCTCGATGTTGTAAATGATTTGAAGTCTGCCCACTGGGTTTAATATTTCTGAATATAAACTGGGGAGAACTTCAGCACCAGAGAAAGAACCAAGGTCTTGTTATGGCATTGGAGAAAAGTCTGCGTAGTCCAGCATTTTTCTCTTATGATGGCCAATACACATTGCTGAAGAAAGACATTAAATTCTGGTCAAATATGGACTCCCTAGTATTTTTTCCCAATTTTTCCCCAATATTTTTGTGGCTGAGGCACTTCTTAAGTCAGAGCTCAAAAGTCTTAAGTATGATGAACATGAGCACTGACATTGGCACAAGCCAATCTTTTCACTTGAAAGGTTTTACCATCAAAAGATTCTTCCTTTGTTGACATATGCTTCTCTGTTAAGCTGAAGTCTGAAAACAAAATTAAGAACGCTTAATATCTTGAATGTTTTAAAAACAAAGTAAAACTGTTACAAACTCACATCATCTCTTTTCATTTTCTAAGTCTGAAAAATTTCTGTCACAGAAGGACAAAAGAATGGAAAAAATGCAAGTGAAGCAGAGGACCTCATTAATCCAGTTACATTCTGTGGCCAAACAGAGGTGGAGAGATGAAAAAAAAGGAGACAAAATTATAAAGTGTTTAAATTTGTAGTTTTTGTATATAAGGAGAAACAGAAAAAATTTGATTTTGTTTTATATCTATTTTTGATCTATCTTTCCCTACAATATAACTAACAAGTGACATGAAAAAGTATTTGAACATTTTTCTGTGAGAAATTCCATTTTTAAGCAATTCTAGTTACGAATTTCTGTGATCATCTGAATATATTTATTCACAAATATTTATTGAAATATTTTTTTAAGGAATTCAAAACTTCCTACCTTTAAAAATTATAACAGTCAATCTAATGCTAACCACATTAATTCTGGTTTTCTGTATGTTTGTAATACACTTCAGAACCATCGTGTATGCTTGGTGTTGTTGAATAAACTGTTAGAAACACTTGCACAATATATGTCTTGCAAAGTCCCACAGGTAAAGTTGTTGGATTGTTTCTTTGTTTTCTTGTGGCCTCCTTGTGCCAAATTTACAGAGTGAAGATGCCTTGAAGTAGGTAAAATGGGTTTCTGAAGCTCTTTGTCTTGTCTGTATGCAGAAGGTCTCTATAAAAATGCAGTATTGAAGTGGTATTTTGAAGATGCATACTAGTTTCAGAACCAACCATATATACCTGCAATTTATTTAATGGGTATTGAGGACAGCAGAAACTAACTGAGACTGCTCTGACTCACATTTGGGATAGAACAGTCACAGCCTAGAACACAGACTAAGACTCTTAGTGCCCATATCATTTTTCCTAAAATTCCTACCCCCAAAAAGGTAAAAGGAAAAACAGGGTTACAGAAGTAACATAACAAAGGTGTTCTTGCTGAGGCTTTCCTGCTTGAAAAGATTTATGACATGAAATTAGATCCAGACTGGAAAGAGTGTTTCTTTTACAACTAGGTTAAAACATTCTGAAGTTCGAGATGCTAGTACTGAGTAAATAAACATGACACTTCAAAATTAATGTGGTGCTGGGGAAAATGTCCAGAAAGCAGTTGTTAAGATGGTTAAATCATCTTGGTCAAACTAGAAAAAAGAATCCCACAGAAGCTTTCAGTGCTGGATATGTTTTATTGCTTCTTATAGAAATTTGATGATGGCACTTATAACCATCACACTGGGTGTGGAGGTCTTGGCTGCATTTAAGTTGCACTAAATGATACTATCTCTGAGTGCTTTCTTGAGGAGAAATCAGTTTCAGTATTTAATAGTAAAAATAGAAAAAATAGTGAAAAAGCCAGTTTTTAGTAATGGCAAAAATACAGGGACATGCCTTGTTGAATTTATATATTCCTATTCAAATGAGCAGGAACTGCATAGTATTTTGGAATTCTTGAGGATGCAAGTAAAACTTTTTTTTTTTTTTTAATTTTAGCATTTTACAGTGACAGAAGAGTAGCTTGCTCTCTTTTTTGCACTTTCAGTATTCTATGTATTTCTTTCAGTTAACATGTTCTTTACCTTTTGCTTAGACAAACTGCAAACTCATGTACCTCTACAGAACTCCTGGAAGCCAGGAAACATAACCAGGCAAGACGATAGAAGAAGAAAAAAGAGTCAGGATACATTCATTTGCTCTTCACTGTGTTTCCAACTGAAACTCATAAAGTATTAAAAAAGTAATAATTTATTGCTTTACATAAAGTAGAGGTAGCTTTTCTATGTGCCATGACAACTAAATCTCCAGTCAGCTGGCATTTTGTCCATCATTTAGTATGAAATATAATTCATACTATTTAGTATGAAATAGTTTGTACAATGCCTTCACTTTGCCAATCTTATGTTGCCAAGTCACAGCTGAGAGTCATGTGAGAAGGCAAACTCAGTAGCTGGAAAAATACAAGAGAAGAAAGACTGGCCTTGGACAAGATTTTATTTAATGCTTCTAGGAGATCTAGTGCTGGTTAGATCTGTTTCAAAACCCTGTATTTGTATGCTCTTCCTTCAGGAAATAATATGTTAATGTACATAATGCACACACTGCCAGCTACTGTTCTTCACAGCTGTGGCTAGAGCTACAGGCATCTCAGTTAACCTGCTCTGAGATAATTCAGGTACCTCTTACCTTACAGCGAAACCTGCAGCAAAGATAAAAGCTCTCCTAAGTTTTATCTTCAGAAATGACTGACATTAAGGAGCCCAAGTTTTCCAGTTTCTAGGCCTTTTTGATATTTTTGAAAGTTGCACCCATATTCTAGCAAACCAACCAAAAAGCATTTCCATTAGTTGGTATGTAATCTTTGCAGAAGATACTGGCACCTGGGACCATTATGCACACATTAACATTAGCAGACATTCTTAAATGCTCTGTACCCTCTCTCTGCCCTTTACCTTTTGAGGGCAAACATGACTGAAAGCTGATAAACTGTTTTAGAAGATAAATGATGGGTTGATTTTTGGCGGATCTTTAGCATGCATACAAGTTGTATGCTTTGGAAAATAATTAATATGCAACCATACACTGATGCTTTGTAAGCAAATCCATCAGTCTTATGGTACATATCTTTCCAAAACTCTCCTTCATACATATATTTCTATGATTTTGCAGATACTTAACATCATTCAAAAAAGTTCTTTCTTCTACCTAGAGTTAATGAAGGGTTTCAGAAGCAGACAGGAAATCAAACTTAGGTCTTTTGGAATCAATGATGTTAACATCACTCATGATCAACAGAGCTAAATACCTTTCTTCTTTGCAGCAAAGATTAAAAAATGTAGACCATGTCATCATGGACAATTCTGACCAAGTCTTGTCTGTTTTAGTGATTTTGTGACAGTGATCAAATAGAGCTTGCAGCGCTTTGTCAGCCCTGTTTACTGACTCTGAGGTTTCACAGATTGTCTGAGAAGCAAGCTGCTCCTTGAGCAATTTGAAAACCATAATGTGGCATCCATCACTTGCATCCTCCTAAAGCACTGAGTGCCTCTCAGCTTTGCACCAGGACACTCGACTCTTTTGCTCCTTCACAGAGACCTGCATGGCCATAACTGACTCCTTACCTTGTGTCATCTGCCCCATGAACATTCAGATCACAGCTTGACTTGTCTTTTATGCTGACATCGAGGTATACTTTAATTACTGTTATGTTTCAGGCTGAACAAGCAGTTTGTTATTTTCAAGAATTTTCTTAAAGTCATGCTCCTTTCCAGTGACAGAATGTTACTGCCTTCCACGAGCACAGAACGACTGCCAGGGCTATGGGCCACAGTTTCATGAGCTAAAGAATTTAGTGACTTGGTAGGCAGTAACAGTTTCCCAAAATCCCATGGATCACTTTATCTTGTTCTTTGCCTTAACTCTCAGCACTTCATTATGGGTCTCCTACATTTCTTTGAAAAAGTCAAATAAACCCCAGCTGTATGGTGTCTGCTGATGGAATATTACTTATTTACATACTTGGCCTGAATGGGGTGTGATTATTTTTATAAAAGTGTTGGCTGGTGTAGAAAAAAAGCCTGTGTAATCAGAGAGGGGAAACTGTACTTGAAAAACTCTCACAAAAGGCTAGGACTGGCGTTTTAACCAAGGTGTTTGTGAGACAATTGATAATATAAAGTCTTGAAAGCCTCAGGTAATGTGACTCTCTGCAGACGTTTTTAATGGAAGCAGAAGCTCTGTAGAAATGTTTTCATCTGGTTACACAATTACTTATGTTGCAGGCTCAGAATTAAATTGTTTCCTGATTCAGATAGGACGAAATAATTCCCAGGTTTTATAGTTGCCATTTACACTGGTAGAGATACTGAATATGAAAGCTAAAACAATCATTTTGTCATCTCAAATCTTTTTCAGCATTCTCAAAAGCATGTTAATTCTTCTGGTTTAATGTTAATTTCTTCCTGGTTTAAGGCTTTGGTTTTTTCCTTCAGGTTAATGCTAATAGGCTAATGAATAATCCATCAGCATGTGAATTCAGATTCTGATTCTGTGTGAAGATGAATTCTTTTATTCCGAAACAACCTCCACACTTTAGCAAAAGAGCAAATTTAGCAAATTTAGCACACTTTAGCTAACCTTGTTGTGTTTCCAGGAGTTTAATTCATTCATTGTAAGTACCTGAATTCTCAAGTCAGGGCATTTTGTAGGGCTTCTATTTCCTCATTACAGGGATATTCTCATCCCCAGTACTCACAGTTGATGTCTCTAAAAGGTAAATTTATACTGTTTGTAGACTCTTGATGAGTAGAACAGCACTACTCAAAAAAATGAAAGTTCTATGTATAATATCAAAATATGGCCCTTGGAAATAGGGAGAAAATGCAGTTAGCATTTCTTATTATTGACTAAATTTTGCTACTCCGTCTATAAGGCAAAAACAAGATATAAATTAGGCTATTATTAAATCTCATGTCTTATCTAGTAGTGAAACACGAATGGGTAGAATATATCCCATAATTACTTTTTGATGTCAGCTTTTTCTTGCAAGAAAAAAAAAGTGTTTCAATTATTTAATCTAAAAATAATTTGTAGAAAGCAATACTGAGTGCGTGAAAAGGTCAAATGTTGAGCTTCAGAATAAAAGAGAGCTAAATTTGTCTAAGCATGTGTTAATTGCATGTACCAGAGATCTTTAGTTGGATTGGGAAGAGAAAGGAGTTTTTCATACAATTAATTAAAAAAAATAACCTTACATCAAAGCTTGGAGTAGATTTGAACAAATAATTTTTTCTTCATTTCAATTATGTTTGCTAAAGGGTGGAACTTTTTTTAGGCAGAAATGTCAAGTAAATTTTGATAGGAGTATTTTTAGTTTGTCAAGCCTACAATTGACTTTCTGTATCTCAGTTGTTGACTTGTTTGCCTGCAGTAATAAAACAATTCTGGTTCTAGAAATCTAACCTGTCTTGTATTTATACACGCAGGTTTGTTTCTATTTTTGGATTGGTACAAAACCCCTTTCTTACAGATCTATGCCACTTCTCTGCAAATGAGCATGGGACCATGCATATAACTCCATCCTGTGGGGAAGAGAGGTGATCCGTAGGAGAAAGCTTTCACATGTGGGTTTCTTAGGCTATAACCTCAGCCATTACACTGATTCCTTTTTTTTTTTTTTTTTTTTTGTACTAACCATATCCTCTCTAGCAGAGACATGTGCCTGTCTGAAACCAGCCATGATGTGTAACATGGAAATGTTATTTCCTATCCATAAGTTATGTCGGACTGTACCATGCCCTGTCAGATACAACTCGCAATCAGTGAGGCATTCACACTCTGTAAATTTTAAGTCGTCCAGAACTTTTCATCTTATTCAAAGTTCATCACTTACGTTGTCTCCTTTTGTTTCTTATACTTGTTGTTCCTTATCAACCTGCTGTAGCTATTTTCATTTCTCTTGCGTACCAGATTGCTCTATGTTAATATGCTATTTTTATAGGAATGGAATATAATTTTTTCTTTTTTTATATATATATATAAACATGTTATATGAAACACCTGGCAGCCTGAGATTTCCAGAGATGCATTATGTGTAGCTGAAGTAAAAAAAGTGCTTTTGTTGCAATAGGTAGAAATTATTTCAGGTGCAATGTTAAATGCAAATTATATATTATTTTGCTTAAAAGATGATCTTTGTAAGAAAATAGAGAAAAGCATTATTTTGACAGCTTACATGACTTATTTACTGTTTCTTTTTGAAAAGTTAATATCCTTGAACATTTTCTGTTTTTGATGATGCATGTTCATTTTTACTAAAGCGACATTTTGCCAGCCTCAGATATGGCTCCTATTACAGTGACGATAGACTTAATTATAGAAAGGGAATTACTCTGCTGGGTCAGAATGGATGTAAAATTACAGAAGCTGCTTGACTAAATTTCAGTGTTAGTTCTACAAACAGCTCCATATGTTACATTTCTGTTCCTAGCTGAGTCCCAGGAAGTAAGCTGCACTCCAAACTGGGCACTGTCTATACAGAAACAGAAAGGAAATCAGCCCTGTACTAGCATTTTTATCAACTGAAATGTTTCTACTTGCCTGTTGTTTAGGGTAAGAGTAACAGAAATCTAGATCCTTGGGATAGTGCAGTGCTTATTTCTCATTCCATGGGAAAATTTTACTTCATACAAACAGGTAATGAATAAAGAAGGATTACAGGTACTGTTTTTTTAAAGCAACTGTCCTGTGCTGTTCTTCTGGAAGGCACTGATTTCCATTCAAGCAGAGTTAGAGCTGAACTCTTTTAACCCCTTCCCATCCCTTACTAGTTTCTCACTTATATTTCTGGACTTTTCTGGGAGCCTGGTTAAAGCTATTCACCACATTGCATTGCTTAGGTCACAGCACTTTGTTACTGATTATGTTTCTTTTTGGTACTTTGGTATCCGAAATGCATCTACAACTTTCACGGCTCTCTGATACTCCCCTTCTGGACAAAGTAGCCTTTCAGCTGTTAAAAGGATTCTGCAATAATGTGTAGAGCATCCTGGAGATGCCCCATGCTTTTCTTTGACTTACCATAAAGAGCAGGCTCTAGACGGTATAACAGATGTATTAAGTGTTAATGTTTCAAGGGAATCATCAGATTTATGAACTCATCTGAATCAGTTTTTGTTATTATCGGCATTTCTCACAGGATAGCTTCAAAACTTACATTTTGAACAAGCTGACTACAACAGGTTATAACCATGTGCAGTTTTTTGTTTCCTTCTTTAATTTTTGTCTAAATCCTTCATAAGGAGCACTGGGATTTACATGTTTATCTTACTTTAGAGAATTAAAATGTTGATACCATTTGGCACAGGGCATATATCTAAAGACAAACAAAAAAAGTATTCTGAGGTAAAATGGCTTGTGAAAGGGGTCATAGTTGTAAAATTACTTAAAAGTGATTTTAAAAGTACTTATTTTAAAGTAAAAGTACTTAGAGTCAGCCCCATTTGCTTAGCTGCCTGTCTGACTTTGGTGTATACAATTATATTATAAACTGTATATATGTATGTCTGAATGATGCACAAACACTATAAATGCCTACTGCTGCATGATTTTAATACATATACTGGTAAAAAAAGACCAGTTTGAGACATTACAGAGTCACTAACCTGAACTTTTACCAGCAGCTGTAGTTTTACAAGGAGGCTGTCATGTCCCCCTGGGAGGCAAAGGACAGCAAAGGAATGCTTTCCTCTCTCCTTGTGCAAGTGGCACAGGCAGCTCGTGATCACCTGGCTTTCTCACTGAGAGGTATTAATCTTTTCAGTATTCCTCTTGCAGCATGAGAGATGCACTGGGAGTATTCTCTCTTGTGTTGAGAGAAGAAATTACTTCCCTACCATTTCTCAGGTAGGGCACGAGCTAGGCATGAGGCAGATGCCTAGCATTTCAGCTGTACTGTTATAGGCATTGCTGTGCTTGCTGCCTGTAGGCAAATACTGAAAAGTGCCATGTAAGTGTGCTGCAGAATGAATCACTGCTGTTTGTTAAAGTGACCAAGCACTCTGTTGAAGGTAACAGGATGATGTTGCTTTGTAGGTTTTCAGGAAAAATTCCTTAAAACATTTAATGGACTTTCCTTCATTACATACCTACGTTTTAGGATCTGAGAAAAGCAATCCTAGATGAAGTGTATGAGGTCACTCCAGAATTTTTTTCTGCTTCCTTAGCTGATTGGAGAATAGTGGGTTTGTTTATCTTCTGCTGCCTTAGCAGCTGGTAATTCCCATTCTCCTTTTCTCTCTAGATTGTTTTTTCCTCTGCAGGACAGATTGGAACCACCGACCTAATCTTCTGCTACTTTATATCCTATGCAGCCACTTACAGGTGTGCGTGTAGTGTCACCTTACCAAAATGGCAATGCTTTACAGAGATATAAATTAGAATACACAAGCAGAGCAAGCTTGTGTAAAGAGCATAGGTACGAGATAATAAAGTGCCAAGGAGAGAGAGAAACTAGGTTTAAGTCTTACACCATCTGGACACGACTTTTTGTGAGTGCTTATGAGTTTAAAATATATGTAGGTGCTGAGGCATCTGAAAGTTCACCGACATATGCCATTTTTATGTGATCAGCAGCTGAGTCCCAGATCAGAGATTTACTAGCTGTTAAAGGGAGATAGTCCTTAAAAGACTGGAGCACACAGATTAAGCTTCTTACATTTCAGAAGCTGCTTTTATAGAGGAAGTTTTCTGTTATTTTCTTCCCCTTCAGCCTGTCTTTTGCATAAAGCTAAACTAACTTTGGTGTTTGACTATGCTTGAGGACATACAGGAAAATGCCCTTGCGCAAAGATATTGCCTGTACTGGTAATACAGAGCTCTTTGCTGAACAGAGTTGAGAAAAAGCTGGCCATAATCTGCCCAGGCTGAAAAAGACTGAATGCAAGGCTTTCAGTCATATAAAAGCAGGCTGGAAAAAGAAAAGGACACTGAGGAGGGCTTGTAACAGCAATGTCCTACAGAGTAACAAGTGAATCATTACACTGACCACGTGATATCATTAAACCCCATCTATTTGGACCTGTTTATTGCAGAAATTGTGTTTTGTGTCTCATCCCTTTCACCACTGTGCAACACCCGTCACTTAAAAATTCCTTATGTGTCTCCTATTTCAATACTACCTCTGAGTATCTTGTTCCCCAGCCTTGTTTTTCCATGCTTTGGTGGGAGGACAGCATAATGCCACTTAGTATAAAATGTGCCTGCACTGGTTAGACCGTTATAAAGGTTTTGTTGTGCTGCCATATAGCCGAGCCAAGACATAAGACAATGCTGAGGTGAGACATTGCTGTGAACTCTTTACTAAGGCAACTAAAAGATAGACAAAAATAATTTCTCACAGGTCAGCTATTTAAGGACGCTACTGAATTACAGAGGAAAACAGGATCCTGAGCTGTTTTTTCCTTTCCTTTTCTTTTTGTTTGGGAGCTGAACCAACTTTGCTTAATGAGCTTTGGCATGAAAAATGGTCTTTATTTCTTCAGTTCTATTATTTTCTGTAAAAATAGAGCTGAGAGAGCAAGGAAAAGTACCTGGCAAACAAATAGGTATATTCAGAGAGAAATGACCACTTTCCTCAAGATAAAGCAAATGCGAGGGCATAGTGGGGCTGGAGGATGGAGTGGCAGGGGCTGCCCCAGGGCAGGCAGGGTCTCATCACCATAGCAGAGAGGGCCCCTGGGGTTTTCTTAACCATGTCATTGGTGGGTGAACTGATGCCCAGAACTTATAGCTGAGTGTTGCCTCTTGCCTTTCTTCTTTTTAAAAAACATTTTAGTATGTGAAATTTTTTTTACATAATCTTTTCCCATACTATTTTGAAAGACAAGGAGTCTGTACTCGTGGCAGTCCCTATCATATTTACACTGTCATTATGTGAAAGGCTAAAGTAGAACTAGTACGGTGAGCTGACCAGGAGCTTCCTGGCTGTCACAGAGATTTTGAAGTATTTTACCACTTATACTGAAAATGTTACATGCCTCTGCTAAAACATCCATTTGCAGTCTGGGCAGTATTATGCCAGTATTCCAGTTTTATTGCTGTTAAGAAAGACATTAGAAGAGAGCTGTGAGCTGTGTAACAGACTGTGATGTATTCCATGTTTTCTTTTTTTTTTTTTGCATAGCTGGCCCACAAAATTCCTGCCTCTCCATTCTATCCCCTGTCCTACACATTCACTCCCATGTCTGTGCTGCAGTTGTTCTGTTGTGCTCAGGCATGTCTGTGAGGCTCTGCTGAAAAGAAGATCTGGTCTGATTTGTATTAAAAAGAGGAGTAGTATTGAAATTCACATAACATAAGGGTGTAGTGTAGATCCAGAAATGTGGGTCTACAGAATCTTCACTGACCTGAGAAAATACTTACTGGCTTAGTAAAAACTTAATTCAATCCTGTATGTAATCTGCCTTGACAAGTTTATTCTGTTAAAAAAAACCAAACCAAACCAAACCAAAAAAACAACCTTAAAAGCAGCAAGCTGATAAGGCTGTTTTTCAATAAGTAGCAGCCACATGTTCTTCAGGCAATTTACTAGTGACCAAACTCTCAAGCTGCAACAGCTAGGGAAGAGATATGTGTGGTAAAAATTACTTTTAAAAATGAAGAATGGATGAATGAATGTCTTTGTATTTTTAACATAATTTTGAATTTCAAATACTACAGGTTTTGATTCATTTTTCAAAATACTGAACATTCACTGAATTGCCACTTACAGATTCTGAGCACAAGTCCTTTTATTTAATTTCCAAATGATGCCAAATTAAAATAGTCCTGTATTTGCTAAAAACGGCATCAGAATTACAGCAGAGCGTCACTGTTTCTCAGCTGATACTTCAGGTCAGTCTCCCTGTTGTGCTAGCTTACCCAAGCCTGGAAATGGTCCCACTGCCTGCAGGTAGCTTGGCAGGAGCTGAGCAATATTTAGCACAAGGATGGCTGTTCAGGTAACCACCAGACCAAAGAAATGTGGGAGCGTGTGGACATGTTCTGTGACAGAAGGAGAACTGTTCGTGATTAAGGGATTATTTCAGTTTCCAGGGTCTAGAAACAGGATTGGAAATTTGCTGTCCTCCACAATATACCTTCAGGGTAATGCGATACTTCTTATTTTCTTCACTATTGGAAATAGGAAGTGGAAGAATGGTCCAGCTTATGGGTTCCTTTCTTTTTGTCCTGGCTGTTGATTATTAGCCCTCTTTAATGTAAGAAAGAATAGATGTTTCTCAGGTGAGAGGCGTATATTCCCAGATAAGAGGACTTTGGCAAAACTAGGGAAGAACTACTATTCTTTCCTGGCCTAATTAAATAGAAATCTCACAGACCACTTTCTTTCCCCAGTTTTGATCTTATAATATTTGAGTAGGATTGTGATTAGGTGAAAGAACTTTATTCTGTCTCTAAATGGTACTGTAAGTATTTAGACAACTACATACAAAATGAACTTACTTGGATTAGTCTGAAAAGATATTTCCCTGGTTCTACTTCACGAAACTATACCATATTCGCTAGAAATTTTAGCTTCTTCGACTGTATTTTCCCCTCATGTTTTCGGAATAAGACCACCCTAACCGCTACAAATAAACATAACCTATCATTCTTTTAATTTGGTTCTCCTGAATACCTTTGGAGAAGCTGGATCAAAGAACAAATGTGTCTCGACAGTGGCATCTAGTGGCGCCGTACGTGCGATGCCCTTGAGAGAGCCGCAGCCGCTGAGTTGAGCGGGACAATCAGCCAGCCACCTTCTTCCGCACCCTGATTAATGTTTGATCCATAGATTTGTACTTCGAGAGGCCTCCCTGCAGGCGATTTGAAGACTTCTTCCATCCAGAATAGATGAGAGAGTATTTCTAGCAGTCTGCACAGGAGATGATATTGTTCTGGGGAAGAGGTTCATGCTTTTAGTTCAGTTGCTGAGAAAGATTTGCCTTTTGCACACCGCAAAATATTTCCTTTGTAATGAAACCATAAAGGGAGATTGGTATCTTCTGAGAAAGTAGTGTTCCTTAAGCTAGTCTGAAACAGCAAGTCAAACTCCATGAGCATAAGGAATATGAATTTGTGTTTTCTGGGGAAATGGAGAAGAATATTTCAGCTAGCAGAGCTAATAGAAACTACTATGGATGGAGCCCTTAGCAGCCTGGTCTACTGGAAGGTGTCCCTGCTCACGGCAGGGGGTTGAAACAAGATGATGTTTAAGGTCCCTTCCAACCCAAACCTATGACTCAAACCCAAATTCTATGACTCTATATATTTGTTTTAAAAATTTCAGAAAAAGGAGAGCCTGCTCACTCCTTTTATTGCTTCACTTGCATCTTCATTTGTAATTTCATCATACAGTAAATCAAAACTGAATCTCAAATTTTATGTATTGAAATATTTACCATTTCTTATTCAGCCTTTCATTCATAGGCTTCAACACACTTTAGGTAGCCCTACTAGCCGCCCCCCTCCATTTACCTCCAGTACCTGAAGGCAGCCAACAGGAAAGAATGAGAGAGATTATTTGCAAGGGCATGTAGTGACAGGACAAGGGGGAATGGCTTCAGACTGAAAGAGGGCTTGTTTAGATTAGACAATAGGAAGAAATTATTTACTGTGAGGATGTGAGGCACTGGAACAGGTTGCCCAGAGAAGTCGTTGACGCTCCATCCCTGGAAGTGTTTAAGGCCAGGATGGATGAAGCTCTGAGCAAAGTAGTCTAGTGAAAGGTGTCCCTGCCCATGGCAGCAGATTGTAACTAAATGGTATTTAAAGTCCTTTCCAACCCAGGCCATTGTATGAATCTGGGGAGTCACTGAACAGAAATGGCTTCCTACAAGGGACAATTTAAAGCAAAAAAATTAAGTTCCTGTTTTCTACAGTCCCAGTGGAGAAGCTTATTCTTACTGTGCATGGAGACAGACTATGGTGGGAGTGAGGAAGGATGAAAATTCCCCCCACTGCCTAAAGGAATATTCAGTGAGCCACTGCCAATGCTGAGACTAGATAAGAGATCTGCCTTGAGTCCTGAGCCTGCATTTACCAAGCTCAGCTTGCAGAGAAAACCGCAGTACTATAGTTTTTGTTGCAGAATTGCTCTGCTAAGCCTGTGAGCTGCTAACCAAATAATACTGTGTCGTCATCTGAGTGTCAGAAGAGTTTTTCGACTGTAGATGGCACTGCATGGTAAATGCAAAGGTGTGCCTAGTAGCTGTGGAGATTTTATTCTCTTCAGATTTTTTATCTCCCAAACACTCTGCCATAAAGAGAGGTTTTTAACACAAGAGAAGACCTAGAAAGAAGTAAGATAAGGCTGGAGGAGAACTATCTGGAGGTGATGTAAAGGCAATGCCATGCCATCTTTGCCAACATACTGTTTAATTCAGGGCTATCCCATTTTGAGAACCAATACCTCCCACAGCAGTGGTGAGTCACTGCAGACCAGTGTATGAGTGGTGACTGCAGCAGCTCCTGGCATTCCTAGTCATGCAGCTGGAGTAAGACAATCCAGGTCTCCAGGCATGATTTCAGCTGGGCTGCAAACTCCTGCAGAGATCACCGGGTACACTTGGAGATAGGGTGCATCCCGCTGTGCCCAGTGCTGTGCAGCGCATCCTGACTATGGCACTTTCCATGGCACACTGCGTGGTAGTAGGTGGGTACCCTCTGCCACCCTGACTGAGCAGAGTGGGACCATCCTGGCAGCAGCAAACCCAAAGCCACTATATCTAGTGCTCAGGGCCAGAGAGGGTATCAGATGCCTTGTTCAGGGAAGGCACCAACATGGCCCAAATAGCTGCATCTGAGCACAAAACAGCCAGAAAGAAAAAAAGTCATCTGTACTGCAAACAGGATGTTCACCTAGTCTTTAAAAAAGTTTTGTAAAATAACAATCTCTTTTTCCCAATCATCAGAACAGAGCAAGAAAGGCAGTTTCTCTCTGTTCCCACAAGTTCAGAAGCTATAAACAGATCCTCCATTTCTCCTAACTATCATGATCTTGCCTCTCCCCTGTCTGTGAGACTGTCACAAGACCAGCAGTGTTATTTGCTGTGGCTAAGGAGTCTGAGATTTGCACTGGACAGTCCTTATGAAGCCCAAGAGAATGTCTTTGATTCTCACATCTCTCCATCTATCCTCTTGTCTCCATAGGAGGCCTATGCTCTGAAATAGTCTGCAGCTTTGCTCCTATTTAGGAAGATCAGGGTAAAAGATGTGCAGAAAAGACAGACCACAAATTGGATTTTCTTGCTGCACTTATACAATAAACTTCCCACAGAATAAAAGCCCCACTTTGTTTAAAAATCATGCTCTTCAGCAAAATATTCACATCACAAGAGAAAACATCCACTTTAAACATACCGCAGTTTCTGATTGTATTGAAGATTATATACCAGTCACTGAGAGTAACTGTCCCCGTTTCCACAAAGCTTCTTTTATTACCTACAGTATGTAAATGCAATTTTTGTTTCATGTACATTTGGCCCTTTAGCACAGGTTTTTAAAATGTTGTATTTCTTTTTTTTAATATGGGAATTCTGAACAAATGTGGGACAGTGCATTCTCATTGCACACACCTCATATCACTAGTAAAAAACCTGTCCTTTTTGGGTATCTGGACTACTACAATAACAGAAAATCTACTTTGAGCATCAGAGATGTTCCCAAGGTCTAATGAGACGAGTTGGAAACCCTGTGAGCTAAAAAAGATATGTCAGAGTATCTGCCATGACACAGCTGCGTGTTCCCAGTCATGCAAGATGAAGACCCTGCTCTGCTGACCATGGTTTGATGAGTGAAAGCTCCTGGGTGCTCACTGCATCTTGATTTCCTACTTCACCCTCACAGGGGAACTCTCAAGTGGATTGATCAGAATTCAGGGAGTCCTCATCCATCACCATCCTCCTTTCCACGCTGTTTGGTCCCCAGACTTCTTCTCCACACTATTCTCGAGAAGTATTGTCATATAGAATTTAATAACCTTGTCTGTTTCAGTAGGAGGAGAAGTTTTCTCAAAGCAAGATGCACATAGTTTTAATAAATTTGGAGATACTTTTTTGCAAGTCTTCCATGCTAGGAGGTGTGATATTAAATCTTCCTGTATTAGTTTTGTAATACAAATTTTCCAGTATTTTGTAGTATTATTTTTCCAATTTCATAAAAGAGAAAGATCATGAGGAACTTATTTAGTATCAGCAGAAGTTAAGCCTGGAGCTGATTAATTTTTTCTTCATCACAGTATTACTGCTGCCAGTAAGAATTATTACTCAAGGTTTCAGAGGACATAGGTAATAATTAGGCCAGCTATGGACCATAAGTTGATATGTGAAGGGGGAAATCTGTCACTTGACATTTAGCATAGCTGAAAAGAAAAAAATTATTTATTTCAATTTTTGATATCTAGAATGAACTTTTTGATTATTTATTGATAAAAATAATTACAATTTTTTTCAACATTCAGGGTCAATTTCAGATAGCATAGAGTGCAGAGTTCATTTGTTCCTTACTGTCATTTACATCTTCTCTAATTCCTTCAAGTAGCCTAAGTCTGGTCTGGACTACACTGGATGGATTGATAAGATTAATAGGTCATCAGAAAGCTGTCTACTGGAGTACTGTCCTCCCTATAGCCTAGATTCGTCTCCCCTAACCTTAAATGAATATACACATTTGGAGCACAGGCAATCTATAACCCTTCAACAGTCAATAAAGTGAGATACAAAACTAAGACAAAAATACCCTCTGTACGCTGGTTAAGTCACTCAAAATTGATGTTCCTCCTCAAATTCTGAAGATGGCTAAGTATACTGGTTTTCCTTTTTAAGTGCTGCTCTTCCAATTTTTTTTTTTTTTTTAATGGATTCTTGACTTAAAAGTCTAGAGCTGCTATAAAAAGTAACAATGGTGGTCAGAGACTTATTTTTTTCTTATGATTACATGTATATTTGTGATAATTCAGACCTTTTCATCAGACTGAAAAAAGCCAGATGGACAGTTCCTTATTGTTAGGCAAGTAGTACACGCTTCAGGAACTCACAAATCTAGCTGTTGAATTTTAAAAAGGACTCTTCAGCGACTTGTTCCTGGCTTTTCATCTCCACAGATTGTAATTTCCACAGAAACAGGATATTTTTCTATAACAATGTTACAGCTTTCCAGGAGTAGAAAAAGCCAAACTAAAACACGCAGTTTAAACAGAGGCTCAGGTTACCCCGTTTGAGCTACTTTTATTTTACAGTGTTACTTTATCACCTCTGCATGGCACTAGCACATCAAACAATAGCAGCCTGATTTTGTGAAAGGTGTTCATGAGCTGGCTGCTCTCATGCAGAGGCAGCACAAGATCGCAGGAATTTCTGTTACTGACCTGTAAGATGGAGTCGATTACAAAAACCTGAACAATAAGCAACAGGTAAAGTAGTTAATAACTTATTTTTTTCCTGAAAATATTAAAAGTCCTGCAAAGAAGGTAAAAATCTTGCACAGAAACCTATTGCTAAAAGCCTTTGGTTATTATGTCATGGTTTAGGCTGACTCAAACTCTATTAGGTCCCATTCATGACTTATTTTCCAACTTTTCTTTGTTGATTGCTGTAGTTTTCTACTCTTTACAATAGCATTTTTTTTAAAGACTTGAGGGACAGTCCAGGTTCTAGAAATTATGTTTCTCATATAGAATCTTGGGCCTTATTCTACTTAAACCCTCTTCATCTTTCCACCGAGCTCTTTACCTCTCCAAAGGATGCCTGCCCCAGCTATTCACTTGAACTTGTTATTGTGAAACAAAGCATTGTGTATGAGTGACTTCAGCTCCATTTGGACTTCCTTATCTCCCCAGATGGTCATCACTGTTCTTAGGCCAGCTGGCAGCATACTCGGAGCAAGGCCACCTCCTAAGTGCGTCTGTGACTGGAGCTGAAAGAACCTATCACCAGGAAAATAATGCATAAATAAATTTCATGTGTGTGCAGCGTTTAGTTACAATGGTGAATGACTGCTGGCAAACTGAACTTTTATACAGAGAAAATCAGAAAGCAGATTGTACTATTCACATTAACTGGGTCAGACGGCACAGGTAAAAATGCTTGAGATTCACCTATATACAACTTCTACCCAATCTTTCCCAAACTGAACTTCTGTTGAAGAACACGCATAACTTCTCTTTCAACTATTTTGTCTTTTAAAAAAAACCCCTAGGCTCTTCTAAGGTCTTAATGCTCACACCACACGGCATGATACTGTGGCTTTAAAGAAACATGCACAAACTTTGGCCACTGGCATTAAGGCATCATTGATGTATTTACTGGGAAAAAAAAGGTGACGTGTGGTTTTTTTTTCACTCTGTATTTTACATAAGGTACTACTTGTCTTGGTTCCAGCTTCCCACCCTAAAATGCTACACCCTAATCCAGGTTAAACTGTAATATGTACCGCCTATTGCATCATCCGATATGTTAATCAAGAAGACCTGAACTGAGGCCTGGTGGAGTTTACCTGAAGCACACATGAAGTGAACCACAGGTAGTTACTTTACAAGAGCAGTTTTGCTAATCCGGGGCACACGCCAAGTTTGACTGTGAGGCTGCCCCCACCTGGCGTCAAAAGCCTCGCAAAAAAATCAAGCTGTGTCTCATAAATTAGACCACTTGCTCTGTCAGAGAGAGAAACTGCAGTGGCATAATGCAGCCTGAATCGGCACAGCCTTCTCGATTATTGTTTTGAGGACACCCGCAGGCTGATTATTTGCTTTTGAGCCCTCCTGGAGGGGGACCTTGCCTCGCCAGAAACCCATCTCCTCTCTTTGCAGACACGCTGCTTCTCCCGCGAAGTCTCCCCGCAGGAGGCACCTCAGCTCTCTGCCCTTCCTTAATCTACCTGCTAATTCCAGCCCCTTCCCTGGCGCACCGCACCACACACACCACCCCGGCCCCACACCGCCGCCATTTTGAGCTGCCCCCTGCGTAACCCGTACGCCCCGCCCCCCGGCCTGACCCCGCCCCCCGCAGCGCTCTGGCCCCGCCCAGTGCCCGCCCCCTCCCGCCCCGCCTGTCAGTCAACGCGGGCTGGGCCGGGAGGGGCGGAGCCGAGGCGGCAGTCGCAGCCAATCGGCGTGCGAGGTGGGGCGGCACCGCGGCCAATCGGCGGCTCGCTTGTTGGCGGGTGCGCCGGTGTGTGTCGGTGCGCCTCGCTGAGAGCCGTGGCCCCGCCTGGCGCTGTCGCCGTCGGTGTCGCCGGCTGAGGTGTCGCGGTAGCTTCTGCAGACGCAGCCACAGCCTGGCTCTGCCCCGCAGTCACTGAGGATGAGCCCCCGCGCTGCTCAGCGCGCGTCCCGCCCTGCCCGCCCGAGCCCATTCATCTAGCGACTGGTGAGGGGCGGGGGCGGCCGGCGGGGGCCGGGCCGGGGAGGTCGCCGCGGCGGCGGTGGGGGGGCTCTGGGGTGGGGGAGAGCCCCGGGCAGAGGTGCCGGGGAGGGTAGAGGGCAGCCGGCCACGTAGGATGGGAGGGGAGCAGCTTCGTGGCTCGGCCGCCAGTGTGGAGGAGTCTCTTGTGTCCCTCGTCGGTCCCCGGGTATGTGAACTGTGTGGTGGGAGTCAGAACGGCCCTCTGTCCCCCTGCTTGCCCCTGGCCTCTCTCCGGCTCTGAAACACTTCAGACTTTCCCTGTCTTGACACTGGCTGCAGCCTCTTGCCGGGTTTCCTTAGCTGGAGATTCCCGGGAAGCCTCCCGTGATCCTCGTCTGTGGCTTTTGGTAGAAGCTCGCAGGACTGCTGCTCCATTTGAGCAGCAGTGTAAGCAGTAGAGAGCTGAGGTCTCGTAGTTAGCTTAAAAGGATACTTTCATCTAGTCTTAGGGAAAATCAACTCTTTTTTTTTTTTTTTTTTTTTTTTGTGACGTGGTCAGTGTAGTTGTCTGTCTTCATAGAAACTGATCACAGTTTGTGGTTTACAGAAAACCCGCAATCGCCCAACAACAGCTGGTGTGGGTAGTCTGTAATAATACTGTACCAAAAGTTCAGAGTTCATTCAAAAAAGTCAACTTTTCCTAAAATGGAAAAATTCTAGAGCGCACTTGTGGTTTGTTGTGCTTAACTTCACTTCAGCATTATCTGTGTCAATAAAAAATCTATAGTAAGGTCCCAGTGTAGTTTGGAAATGCCTATCGCTGCACTCGCTGTACTTTTGTCTGTATCACTTTCTATATGTTTTAATTGTGTTATTAAATGTAAGTAGTCTTGACCATTTCTAGATAAGCCAAGCACAATATTTCAGTTTACTGTTTATGTACTATGATTCCTGACTAATAGATGTGCTCTGACGTGTCGTAGCTGAAATTAGCTACCAATGGTACTTTGGTCTTTTTTTGACAGGCGTTTCTGCCTTTAATTGGTAGTGCTCGTTAGCTCAGTTAAGAACAGCTGAATGAGAGTTGCTGGATTGCTGAACGTTCTAATTCTGATAAGGATTATGCTGCTGTCACTGTGAAGGAGGAAGTTATAGAAAGTCTGGAGAGAGCCTCTAAAGGTCACTTGTGCCAGAGTGTACCTGTGCCAAGCGGTGGCACGGAGGCCCCAGCCCAGCAAACGAAGCAGCTTGGATTTGCCATGGCCCAAGGGACACAGCGGGCAGGGTGGAATACGGTGTTTTTTAAAGCAAGTGGGTTTTCCTCCATAGCTTTACTTATAGGCAAGTCACATTTATTTATAACCTGAGCAGTCTGCTTGTTGTCTAGCCTGTTTTGAGAGCTTCATTTTCATTCAGTTTGTCATTTGAAAATCCTTCCTGTCTGAATCCTTCGTGGAATTTGAACAAATGACTACTTGTCCCACTGGCAGGGGTAAAACAGACTGGAGTTTTGATTTTTCTTCTTTATGTAACAGATGCTATATTCAGAGGCTGAGTGCTCTGCTGAAGGTACAGCTGAAGGAGAAAGGAGATCCAATTTGCTCAGCCCGTACTCATGGGTTGTTTTATAAACATTCTGAATTCCAGGCTCTTTACAAAGTTTTCCTGTACTTACTTGCTTCTCTTAAGGCTTGATAGCTGAACTAGAGGCAGGGCTCTAGCTGATGTTTTTTGCATTGAGAAAAGCAGAACACTTTTTTTAAAGGTCTTTATGTGGCAATTTCAGACTGCCAGACTACTCTGAGCTGCTGCATGGCTTAGATTTACCTGGTTTTCCTTGTATAATCAATCACTTTTCTCTCCATAAAATATACTTTGTATTCATATAATACTGTTCAAGGGGTTGAAAAGCTTACATTTTTTCCTAGACTTCAACAATTTTAACGAGAATTTCTGAACAGGTTAAACTATCTGTGGATACGTAATTCGAGTAGAAATTTTTAGCCTGTTATTTTAAACCTAGGACAATGTGCTGCCTATACCCTAAAGGTGTGTTTGCTTTGTTTTTCTAGGAATTCATCTGTGTTTCCTTAAGGATATGTTGCTTAATGCCAGTGCTAAGTTTATTATATTACTACATTATATTACTACCCAGTTTCAATTTTCTAGTCACTTTTTTCAGATTCTAAACTATTACCTTAATATATATTAGTGAAAGTTGCCTTTAGGTAAGAATATAGTCAACAGAAAATCCTGGAAAATTGGTAACATGATAGCAAAGTCTCATGGTTTTAATTCTGTAAGCTTTAGATTTGCTTCTTTGATTAGCTTATTAGTCAAGTAGTCAGTGTGGTGAAGTTTGCTTTGGCAACAAATATTGTCAGGATTTTCATGCTGTCATGGTTACAGATCTTTTGTAATCTTATGAAACAAGTGCAGGTGGACCAACTTGGAGGACATTATGAAATGTTAGCATGTTTGTTTAAAAAACAAGCCCCCTTCCATTCCACAATAGAAATCTTTAGGATCTTGCAATACCCTTATAAGGATGGACTTAACCTTCCTGAAGTTTATGACGTTGCCAGTCATCCCTCACTTCATTTAGCAACTTATTATCAAAGGGAAAGCAAGTGAATTTTGCACCTTCAGAAAAGTCATATTATTTACACTGGTTTTTAAAGGAAGGGTATTATGATTGATAAGGAAAGCTCTAGACTTATTTTATATTGAAAATAGAAACCAATATTTAGTTCTGTTTTAGGAGAGTCAAATGCTAGGTAGTTTTTCACCAAGTGCATTTTATGTGCAACTGTTATTTAGTAAACTTAGTAACATTAAGTAACATCTTTTTTTAAGAAAAACAAATAAATAGCAAAGTGAATGGAATGAAGTTATGCCAATTTTAAGGTCTTGAGAAATATCTTCTTAGTAAAGCAGCCTGAGGATGGATTTCAAGGCCATGTCACTAATTTGACAATTGAGTCACTTTAATGCAGTGCACACGAAAGAGGCAAGCCCATCAATCTGTCTTCAAGGGGCACTGAATTCTAAGTAGTTGAATCTTTTCTGTATTCTCTTTCACTTCCATGTGAAAGCATTGTCTATATGAAGATGAAAAAAGCTACAACAGCTACTAGCCACCGCCTTGATACTGATATCCACATTCATGTTGGCCAAATTTTGCTAGATCTAATACCTCAGTATGGGCTTTCATCAGGAAGAAGTGGAAGGACCACAGATAGGAGTTCCAGTAGCAAATGTGTGCCTCCCAGACTGGATGCCAGAAACATAGACTGAAGCTGCCAAACATGAAGTGAGGGTTGGTTGTTTCCTTGTACCTTTGAGCCAAGAGCACACAACCTCTGTGGAAATGCTTTCTAGGAAAAGAGAAAATTGGGAATGTGTTGTTAGAGAATATGATATGCAGGTTTCTGGAACTTGACAGTGGAAGGCTTCTGCAACTCTGTTCATTTTTCTCAAATGTTGCAATTTCACGTCCGCTGTCTGCTGTTTTCAGGAAATGAAATCTCCTACGATCATCCTTAGTCATGAAGGTATTTGTTAGCTTGGTCTTACAAATGTGTAGAATCTTTGTTCATTTCATACTCAAGAGAGGTGTGACAGCTATGATTTTTGTAGTGTCTTCTTGAAAGAAACAACCACAATAGGTAGAGAGCTACTTTTTGAACTGCAAGTGTTCTGACTCCATAAGGTCAGATGACACATCTGACACGCTCCTTCTTGGAGAGTGTCTGACATCTGTGGTGCCTTAGTGCTTTGCCTTCTCTGAGGGAGAGAGCTGAGACAGCTCTGCTTACTCCATTCCAGGAGGCAGCATACTACAAACACTTTCTTGCTTCTAAGGAATTGCTTTCAAGTTGGTTGTAATATTTAAAATTTTCCTGGGCTGTGAACATGTATAATAAGTAGCTCATGTCTCTAGGGGAAAATTTAGAAACCCACTTGCTGCAGAAATGAAACATCTCTGTTATACTCTGAATACTGCTCCAATTCCTCCATTTTTTGTGACTCTTTTCTATAATAAAATGTTAATTAAGAATTAGTTTTTAAAAATAATTTGAATTCCAAGTGATACCTGTTTTATCATAAAATTGCTGGAAAGGTTATAATCTTATTTATTTATGTATCCTAATAATTACAGCGTTAGGAAGACACTGGTATTATAGCATGAATATGACTAGTGCTGAGAAGCCTACAGAAATATCTGCAAATAAAAGTAGAGACACATAATCAAAAGGGCACTGTGTTCTAGACATTTCAATTCAAATTTTAAAAAATGCAGTTGCTTTCCCTATTTTGTGCTTATTTTAGGTGCTGATCATTCATTTGGGACTCACTGTACTAGAAGTAAGCGTTTGAACAGTAGAAAGGCTTTTACACAGACCTGAGCTTCAATTCACATTTGAAAGTTTTAAGGTTTCACCTAAGGACTTCTTTGGTGTAACAGTCAAGTCTGATTATTAACCTTTTTCAGATGTAGTAATAACATAATGTCTGTTACTGGTGTGCCAATCTATTGTGGAGAGGTGAAAACTTGGTCTACATCCTTCTGTCTTGAAACTCAAGGTGTATGTATGAATATACTTATATAGTATCTAGTTTTGTAACATTTAGAGTAAAGGAGGGATGGGTTGGAATGACTTATAAAGAAATAATTCATCAGAGTCAGGTTTCACATAGCTGCAGTAAATATCACCATGATGGAGTTAGTGTGATGTAGGCCAGCTTGTATTTCTACCTAGGAGAAGACTTTTTATTCTTTTAGTGTTTGTTTTGTTGTTCATGTTTTGGTGTTTGGTGTGGCTAGAGCTCAGGTGCTGAACTTAAATAAGTTTTTCTTTGGCCTCTCTCTTCCTTTCTTGCAATGGCACAAGTTTCTTTGAAACCAGGATTTGATTTCTTCTGAATCATTTTCTCTAGCAATTCAGTGTCTTAAATAGGTGTGTATCTGCACAAAGGAAGGTATGGCACAGGGCACAGCAGGACTGCTTCCTTGGGTGTTGGTGTTGTTTCATACAAGTTTACCCAAGAGATTAGTCTACTTTGTTTTATGACTCCCTTGAGTAATTTTTCTTGATGTTGTTTTTAGTTTTATTCTTTGTAGCACTAATAATAATGTCTAAACAGTGAACTACACTTAAGATGTGCTTTAAAAGGCATATGTAAAATTCATCCTTCTTCCACAGCGTATTTTTTTTTGCCTAGTGGCATATTGATTAAATTGACTTGAGAATAATGACACTTCTGATGTTTTTCCTGTAGATCTTCAGATACTTACTTTTTTAACTATATAGTGTTTAGAAAGGTGTTAATGCACTGGCAGTCTGAGTCTGCTGATAGTCACCTACCACGCTTTGATTCCTTGAAGCAGCAAGTCAAGCTCTGTTCTTGAAATTAGGGCTTTTTTTTTTTTTCAAGCTTGTGACAGTGATTCACTTCTCTTTATAGTTTCAGGCTTGAGAAGGTCAGAGGAGAAAAGTCCATCCACATATATGTTTAATTTCTTGTGTTACTGCAGAAGTTTGTAAGTTGGTTGGAAAATGACCTGTAGAGTGAACTGAAGCTTGCTTTGACAAGTACAAGCTGAACAGTTTTGGTCAATTCTGGTCTCGTAAACCTTTCTGATTGTTACTCCTGGTAGGGATAAGGGACTAAATTGTAGTGAATGAAGACTACTTTTTTTTTTTTCCTTCTTCGTTTGCCTCTCTTTGAAATTGTTTTGAAGGTACACACTGAAACCACTTCTAATCTGTAGATTTGCATTCCAAGTCTTTAAGCCCTAGTGAAGGAGGTGGAAAAATAATTGTTGAATGCTTTGTCGTGAAATGTTTAAAGGAATACTCTTGGATTAGAAATTTTTTTTCTTGAAAGTTCCATGACTTCCATTACTAGTGTTTGCTCTAAACTGATTGCTTGCAGCTTTATGGAAATCTTGATGATAGTTCTTGAAACAGGAGGAGGACTGGGATTTCGGTTTTCTGAACAAAATAATTTCTGTTGTGACGTGTCTTTTCAGAGAGAGATGTTAACAAAATACGGTTATGCACTCAGTGCCTGAAAAGCAAAGGAAACTAAGCTCAACAGGCTTTTCAGATGGGGTGGGGGTCAAGGAGTAGTACCTGAACTTGATAATGACTGCTGAGCTTGAAGTAGTAGTGTGTGGGGAGGGGGTTGTTTATTGTGTTGTGTTTTGTCCTATTTCACTCAGTTTGAAACTAAACAATATGCTCGGAAGATTGAAGCATATTGTTTTTTTGGGGTCTTAATCGCAGTTCACATTAAATTAGGCTGTGTATCAGTGATGTATGTAGTTTCTCTGTTTTCTGGGTTTGTCATTTTTAATCTGCTGTCTGCACTTTGTGAATTGTGGCACTTTTGACTTGAACTGCACGTTTCATATGCAAGGTGAATGCTTCTGTCAGGCCTTTACTTTTGAGAAAGAGAATGCCAGAGAAAGGTGGATGTGCTAAAGATAAGTATGCCAGCTAAGCAAAAATGCTGTATGCCCCAGATTGTGAATACATTTTCGTGAAGAAAAATTTGTATCTTTGCTACCTTTTATTTCTTTTTCTTCCCTTACCTCTTCCAACCTAGACCTTCACTTCTTCTTGCCTGTTTCAGGAGCTTTAGACCTTTAGCCCTGCCTGAATTCATGTCTCTTGTACAAGCTGCTTCTATTCTTTTGTTTGCTCTGATGCCATCCTTTCTCCCACCGTTGTTAGCAGCTATGGGAGTGGTGGAGAGGAACCTTCCTGTTGATTCTGCAGAAGAGAATTAGTAGGGACATGGGTAGGCATTCAGGGCAGGGAAGAGAAAGAATCCTGTTTTTTGCAGTGGCTATGGAAATTGTGGTGGTCCCTCCCTCCCCCTGGCTGTTACTGACAAGTCTTCTGTTAGCCGAAGTGTGCTCAACAGCTGAGGGGATTTTTTGGTGTTTTTTTGGTTGGTTGGTTTTTTTTGTTTGGTTTGGTTTTTGCTTTGTGTTCTGTTTTGTTTTGTTTTTTTGTTTCCCCCGTCAGTCTTCTAGTTCAGTTCTTGCTTTCTGATGACAAAGTAACAGTACAGTTAGATAGTTGCAGTCAGTGTGCTGGGGACCCTAAGATTGGGAAAGCGTACTTTTTTTTTTCAGATTACTTTTTTTGCATCCAGTTCACCTTGTAGCCTAAAAGATTTATGTCAAAGGAAGGTAGGAGGTGCCTTTGGAGTTGAGGTGGGGAAGGGAGTAATTTTTTTTTTTTTTAAGTGAGGTAATGCCTGAGTATAAGCTCAGATGGCATGGGGCAGGTCAGTTAACCCTTGCACATTGTCTTGTCCTATACTTGGAAGCGCTAGTTTGGTATGGGGTTAAATGAGTACAGTTGCTTGAGAAAAGAGTTTTTGACTACTAATCTGTTCTGGTTTGTTCTCTTTCAGGTCTCCCTTGCAATTATGGAGTTTTAGAAGAATAAGGTTGTGTGGAGGGGGAATCCCCCTCTGCACACTAGCGGTAGTTCACTTTTGGAATTTTCTATGGACAAGAATATTTGTTATATAAGATGGTGAAATAAGACTTCTAAAAATATATATTTATAAATATTTATTTGGATCAAGTGCCAAACGTAACAGAACAAAGATTTCTAATGGCAGCTCAATAAAACTGGATTTACATCCTTGGAATTACAATTTTTCTAAGGCACTGTGCTGTGTACTGAATTAGAGTGCCTTGATACACTTAAGGGTTGTTGCCCTTAATGAGAGGAGCAGCTTTAGAAGTGAAGATGAGTTCTCACATGCCAGAGTGCACTTCGAAGTGTCGATCTCTACAGCATGCTTTGGATGTTATTTCTGTAGTAACCAGAGGAAGTGAAGGCCAGATCAAGGCCTTTCTCTCTTCTTACTGCTACAATGCTGCAACTATAAAGGATGCCTTTGGCAGAAATGTTATACATCTTGCTTCGTCTTGTGGCAAAAAAGGTGTGCTAGACTGGTTGGCTGAGACCAAGGGAGTAGATCTCTTGGCGAAAGACAAAGAGTCTGGATGGACAGCTTTGCACAGAAGTATATTTTATGGATACATTGATTGTGTTTTGTCATTACTGAAGGTGAGTAATTTGCAACTAGTTTTCCTCAGTATCTACAATTTTTGGAGTTGTATTGGTTATGTAAAAGTGTGTTTTTAAACTTGACTGAAAGCCTCCTGAGGGTTGTCTGAATATATGTCATAATAATGTTGTGTTTAGATCACAGAGCACTGATTTACTTGAAGGTGGTGTCTGTGTTCATGAAAAATATCTGTCTGCCCATGCAGAAATCAGCACTGAGTAGGGATCCCTGATTAATTGTCCATAGCTGGCCTAATTATTACCTATGTCCTCTGAAACCTTGAGTAATAATTTAAATCAGACTAAAGATACCCAAAAAATGGACTCTTCAGTAATTGTACCAATTCGTATAAGAGAACATAAAATAATGAAAGATTAAATGGCATTATATAGAAATGAATTTGAGAGATTGGCACTGCAAGATATGGCATATTTTATTAAGTGGCTTTTGCTCAGTCCCCCTTATTCCTTTCTTACAGTTGCTGTTTCTTCCCATCCACTTATCAAGTTGTATATATTTTGGATTAATATTCCTTCTGTTCTTCCTGTCCAAAGTACAGCAAAGGGAAGAGCTACATTTATTTGAGATGTTCCAATATCGCTTTAACAATGTGAGAAAAGGAAATAATTGTGGTTCAGGGTTGCTTGAACACCTTTTAAGGCAGAGAATTTCCCATTTTGAGCTCACCTTTTTTAAATTAGAGTGACTAGCCATTTGTAGACATGGAACTCTCTGCTTTCAACAAGACTTGAAGCAAAAAGATTGTGGATCCAGTGTTTTTTATTTCTTGAAGGTCTGATAATTGTTAAATATGTAATTCATGTGCTGTACCCTTACATAGTGAGGAGTTTTTCATTAAACTTTACATAAGTAGGTGTTTTTGTAAGAATTGTACATGATTCTGTTCTCTAGAAAACTGAAAACTCTGTGCTTGATATATGAAAAAGTATTCAATCCTCTAGTGTATGTGTGTATATCTGTATCTTTGGCATTTGCTTACAGGAGGCCTGTACAGGCTTTCCCAGATGTATTTTACTTTTCTGTCAGTTGCATAAATGAATGAGATTTTTGTGATAGCCAGCTCTGCTGATACTCCTCTAAGAAGCAGAAAAAAACCCAGCTCATGGAGAGTGTTCTGTCTCCCAGTTCCTTAACTGAAGTCTCTGCTGTACTGTGTTATTTAAAGGATATGTTCTTAAGGTATTATAGCAACAACAGGAACAGATTATAGAATAGAATTACGAAATAGCTGAGCTAGAAGGATATCTCTAAAGGTTGTCTGGTCCAACCCCCATATTCAGGCAAGGTCAACTAGACCAGATTGCCCAGGGCTGTGTCTGGCTGAATTTTGAACAAAGCATCAGACATGTCTGTTGCAATGTTTTAATACCAGTGCAGTAAAAGAATTTCTTACATTTCAGTTTGTGCCTCTTGCCACTTTTTCTGTCACTGAGTATTGCTACGATCCCAAATCTCACCTCCAGTCAGCTATTTATTATGCATATTGATAAAGCATGCTGTCCTTCTCCCCCATCCCAAACCTTCTCTAGGCTAAGCATCCCAGCTCTCTCAGCTTCTCTTTGTATGTCAGATGCCTCAGTCATTATTTTCATGCTCTTTTGCTGGACTTGGTCCTGTATATCCATGTCTGGGAGTCCAGACCTGAAGCCAGCACTCCAGCTGTGGCTTGCCAGTGCTGAGTAATGCTTGCTGGCATTGGTCCCACAGGCAGCCCTGGGTGCTTTCACCATTCCTGGCTGTGAGGACACAGTGCTGGCTTGTGGTCAGCTGGTTGTCTGCGAGAAGCCCCAAGTCCTTTTCTGCTAAGGTGCTTTCAAGCCATTTGGCCTCCAGCTGTATTGGTACACTGGGTTGTTCCTCTCTAGGGCCAGGATTTGCATTTCCATTTGTTGAACTTCATGAGATTCCTCTCAGACCATTGCTCCAGCCTGTCAAGGTCCTTCCTTTTCAATGTCAGCACAATCTACTGACTTATCAGCCACTCCTCCTGGATCATCACCTTTGCTGAGGGAGCACTCTGGCCCATTACCCAGGCTATTACTGAAGATATTAAGCTGTACTGTTTGCAACAACCAGTATAGTTCAGTCACAGAATATTTGGGTTTGAAGGCACTGACCAGGATCATTGAATCCAACTCCAAAATGAATGGCCTGTATGGGGATTGAACCTGTGGCCTTGTCACTATTAGCAAGCACCATGCTCTAACCAGCTTGCTGTACTGGCCCCAGAATCAGCCCCTGGTGTCCTAAACTATTGTGGATGACAGACTTCTGCTGTGGGCTGGAGGCAGTCATGCCTTATTCTCAGACTGTATCTTACTACAAGATTTGCCACTCAGGGTTTGGAGTTTGTTTTCACAAATTCAGGCCGTGTGAATATCACTGCAGCCTCTGCCTACTTGTGAATAACTTAAATGATTTCCAAAGTTAAGAATACCCAACTACCCGTTAAGACAAAGAAATAGGTCAGTGTTTCTGTCATATAGTGAATTAATACCAGCAGTGTAGCTAATAGGGTTGCCTTTATAATTTGGAGAGTGTATGTTGTTGTTCTTCTGGCTAGTGTTTTTCCAAGGAAAATTATGGGTTAAAATCCCTATTTCAGATATGGCTACCTGTCCTTCTGTCATGCTTGAAGGAATTGTGAACTATGCTCCCTCCGTTTTTGTATTTCGTGTGTTTGCCTCTTAAGTGTCAGGTTCTATAAGGTTTTCCTTTGCATTAGCCATGTGCTGGGGTACATAGGTACAGCTGTTTTATCCATTAGTTTCTATTGGGAATATCTGCAGTTCTTCTCTTTAGCGAAGTGGCTGATGACACCTGACCTGCTTAAAACCAATACTGGCATAGTAACACTCTTTTGTATTGAGGAAATTATATTTACAGAGAATGTCTAAGTCTCTCTGAGTTCTAAAGGAATGAATTGTTCATGTTTTCTGCCTCTGAACCTTCCCTACTCTCTCTTGTCTGGCTGTTTGTGTCCTCTTGCCTTTTCTCAACAGCTGTGAACCACTGTTCCTTGCTTATTTTCAAAGTCGTATTTTTTTTATTTTTTACTTCTCTAGCTTGTCAAAAATGATGCTATAAACATGCCAATTTAAGAAAATACGTTCTTTGAAGCTGGTAAATGCATTTTTGATGAATACTTGCCATTCTTAGATGTCAGTGCTTTGTCTTCAAGTCTGTTTACTTTGTATTTCACTGATTCCATTCTGTTACACAGTGAGCATTCAGACAATAAAATCCCAGTTAATAGGTGTATATGTGGCTGAACAGAATTGCACTGTTTATTTTTTTAGATTTGCTCACAGTTTATTTATAGAGTCTGAAGATTTTCTTTTATCACTGTTAAATTTCAATTAAAGATTTGTATAGCTTCTTAAACGTTCACCTGATTTACTTTGAACTGTGCAGTTGAAATGAACTTCAATTCTTGTCTTCCTCTTCTCTCTTTCATTTTCAGCATGGCGTTAGTCTATATGTCCAGGATAAAGAAGGCTTATCAGCCCTGGATCTTGTGATGAAAGATAGGCCTATCCATGTGGTGTTCAAGAAAACTGGTAGGAAATTAAATAGCTTAATTCGTGTTTTCGAAGGAGATATGTGCTGTCAATGTATTAATTTATGTACCAGTGTAGACAATATTTTGTGTTTTTAATTAGGAGTTTGTAAATTGTGAGACACCTGAAGGTATGGGGTTGCTAATATCAGAAGAAAGCAAGAACAGGATTTTGGTGGTAGGCACAGGATGCACGTGTAGAAAAGATGTAGGAATAATGGCTGGCTCGGAGGTTAAAAAAAAAAGAAAGAAAGAAGGCAAGTGATGTAATAGGTAACCCAGAGAGGTTGTGCAGACTTCATGCTTGGAGGTACTCAACACATGAGAGAAGATGGTCCTTGGCAGCTTGCTCTAGATGACTCAGCTTCAGCACAGGTGTTGGACTAGATGATCTCCAGAGGTGATTTTCGACCTCAGTTATTCTGTTATTTTTCTCTTTTATCTCAGTTAAAATCATCAGAGATGGTTTGGGTTGGAAGGGACCTTAAAAGTCATCTAATTGCAACCCCACTGCTGTGTGCAGGGACACCTTCCACTATACCAAGTTGCTCAAAGTGCCATCCAACCTGGCCTTGAACACATCCAGGGATGACGCATCCACAACTTCTCTGGGCAACCTGTACTTCCAGTGCCTCACCACCCTCATTGTAAATATTTTCTTCCTATTGTCTAATCCTAAACATACCCTCTTTCCATCTGAAACCATTCCCGCTTGTCTTATCACTACATGCCCTTACAAATAAATCCCTTTCCAGCCTTCTTGATAGGTCCCCTTTAGGTACTGGAAGGCTGCTATATGGTCTCCCTGGACGGTGGTGCACCTTGATGAAATACACATTGATTTCAGTGTTTTACTCATCAGAAAATGGTGTTCAGATATCACTGAAAGGTTATTTTAAAAATAAAAATTGTATTTTTAGCCACCTCTTTGATTTGAAAGTGTTAATGGTTTTCATACATGTAACACATACAGTTACACATAAAGTTAAACATACAGTGTAACTTTTTTTTTGGGGGGGGGGAAGGCTTTTTACTGAATTGAAACAATAGAAGCAAGGCACATATAACTTAAGGTGGTGAGTAGTTGTCTTCTGAAAACAGTATGTAAATCTGCTGCGGCAGAATGTTTGCATTTTCTGCAAATATAGCTAATGTTGAGCATCTGTACGATACTGTTAAAATATTTAGTCATAGCACCTTACTTCTCATAGGATTAAATGTTTTTAAAGTTTAGTTTTAGATAAGAAACAGCTTTCCTTTTCAAATTTTAGATAGAAGCAACAGGAGTTGGTTTTTGGAGTCAGTATGCACAAGACTGGTAAACTTACAAGCTGCAGAGTGAATGTTTTTCATTACAGATCCCACAGAAGTCTACACCTGGGGAAACAATATAAATTTCACTTTAGGTCATGGTGGTCAACAGGGTAAACATCATCCTGAGTTGGTGGATCTTTTTCCTCGGAATGGCGTGTATATCAAACAGGTATTCTTAATGTATGACATGGGCACCTTTCTCGGTGAACTTGGACAGGTGCGTGAGGGGGAAGAAGTATCAAAGAAGTTATCAATTATTGAAAACTCTAATAACTTCCTGGGATATCAGTTTGAGAATGTTTGGAAGCTTAAAGTAGAACTTGAGCAAACATTCAGGGCAGACAATCTGTTGCAGTCTTAACATGTTTTCTTCATCTCTTCTGAGGCAGTGTTGTGGCCCTTAAAACTCAGTCTTTGAGCTTCTGTTAGCCTGGGGGGCCATGCTTGATCTTATTTTAATAAACTGAAACTGTCAGTCTCTTCAAGTAGGTTAAAGCAGTACATAATACACTTAAAGCAAATATTTTGTGTTCCTTGTACCTTGATTTGGCAGTCCTGTGCTTTAATACTAGTGTCTTCCTTGTATTTTCATGAACATATCTTTAATAAAGAAGAAGTTCTTCACAAAGTACTTTTGGTAGATGTTCTCAGATTATCCAGGAAAATTAATTTGCCCTATATTGCCTCCTCCCCTCCCTTTTTATGCCCTTGTTTTTTTCAGGTGGTACTCTGCAAATTCCACTCTGTATTCCTTTCCCACAAAGGTCAGGTTTATACATGTGGACATGGACAAGGAGGGCGCTTGGGTCATGGTGATGAACAAACGTGCCTGGTATGCTGCTTTATGTTAATGCAGTCTAGCATAATGTTTCTTTTATTTCAAATAACAAGTTTAAAAGTGAATTGGAGTTTCTATCATTGTACTTTCAAAACAAGTTTGCTGTTGATTTCAAACCATCCCCCTTGCTGTCCACCAAATAACAAAAACCTCTCCAGTGCTAGTAGTGAGGTGACAGAGAGTAAAGGAATGTGCATTTAAATATAGTTTAATTTAAGATAGCTAGACACAGCAGTCCAACTTTCTGTGTTATGGCTGAGTTGTTTTAAAGGTTAGCTGATGCCAGTTAAGTGAAAGCAAATTTCTTTAGTCTGGGCTGGCTTCTTAAGTAGGTCTGTGAAACCTTCTGATGATTGCCAAGGCTGTCACAAAGGAAACAGCGGTACTGTGGAGTTGTAGTGGCATGAAGAGTGATGGTAAGATTGCTTCTTACTAGACTTACACAGCTGTCAAGTGCAAACTCACCCATCATTTTCATTTGAATAGTTCATTTTTGCAATATGAAAACTAAGATTCTAGAAGACTAAGATATGATGACAATGCAATTCTTAGACTTAAGCATCTTATCCTGTACACGCTCCCTGGTAGTAGTAATTTTTAAAAATTTCCAATATCCAGGAGCTGGTAGAACTTGATACTCTGTTGGTGAATGCTGTAGTGAAGACTGGAGATGTTTGAAGAAGAGAGCTTTTTAAAGCAATTCTATGAAATTAAGAGTTTTTTTCCAAATTACTGTTTCAAAATTGGCATCTTACCTAGTTGAATAAAGGAGAACTCATGTTAAAGAGCATGAAGAGTCAAGGGTACAGAACTGCCTCCTTATTCTGTGGAATTTTCTTAGAATTATTCTGTGTTGGAGGGAGAAATCTTTAATGTTCATGGTAATTTAAAAAGAAAAACAAAAGAAGTGATAGCTAATATCTATTCAGCTGTTCCAAAGATATAGTTTCCAATCTAATTTTGGCACAGGTGGTTTAAAAGTAATCTCGCTTCATAGCAGAGTATGCATTTCAAATGAAAGTAGTTCATTTTACTGCATTGGATGCGGTAATTATGCTAATGAGTGTATTGTGTGTTCAAATGCATATTTATCTGTATCTCAGTATTTGTTCATGATTTTCTGTTGGTGTTACTTTGGTGTCATAGATTGCCACCGGTTAATATCAAGCCAGTATATTTTTATATCAGTATTTCTTTTCTTATTCAGGTTCCAAGACTTGTGGAAGGTTTAGCTGGTCATCAGTGCTCCCAGATAGCTGCAGCTAAGGATCATACTGTTGTTTTAACAGAAGATGGATATGTTTACACATTTGGTTTGAATACTTTCCATCAACTGGGTATTCTTCCTCCTCCTTCTAACTGCAGTGTTCCTAGACAGGTAAAAGTAACATCAGTCAAAGCTTAATTGTTTCAGTTTTGTTGTTTTTATTTTTTTTAACAGAAAATAAAATGTGAATATTATGGAAATAACTTTTAAACGTTTTTAGGACAACCGAGTTTAATATGAGTTCAGATAAATCTTGTTTCTGTCTTATCATACATCTCAGATCTTAAATACTTAACTGTGTCCTGATAAATGTCATAGTTTGTAACCTGAACGCTACTAAAGTTTGTAGTGTGAAGTATGATATAGGGTAAAATTGCCAAAATCCTTTTCTTCCTCAAATTGTTCTGTAACTGAAGTGATGTAAAATTAATAGGTGTGTATTATTTGACATTCGTGCTCGTTACTCCTTTTGAATCACTGGATGATGGCTCTCAGGGTTTGATTGTTATATCTTTTGCTGGAAGCACTGCTGATTCTGGAGGGAAGAATAGTGACAGGCAAGAGAGGGTATGGGCATCAACAATTTAACTATATTTCTATGCTTAATCTCTTGAATTTTATTTTTTTGTAAGTAAAGAAGTGTAACATTACCTTTCATTGAGAGGAAGCTTCATCTGAAGTAGAGCAACACTGCACTGCCAGTGTTATAAAAGTAGAAAAGAATTATTGGCCAAAGTGCAACAGGATAGTGTTTTGGGTTACCATGGGATGCTCTTCATTAGTGTAATGACAGCTCCGTATCCACAGTATTTGTTTTGATTTTTTCATCTTAATCTGGAAAATCAAGTTAAATTTGAAGTGTGGAATAAGTAGTGTAGTGTTCTGCAGTGTGTTTAGGGCATTAGCACTTCCAAGTTGAAACTTTTAGCTGACACTTTGCAGCACCTGAGTCTCCTTTGGCTGTCTCATACATGTCCTGTGTAGTCTTGTTCGAAATCTTACATATGAAGGCAACCTAAGGAGACTTGATTCCAGTTCTGATTAGATAATGGAAAAAGCTTATTTCTTTTTGTCACTACTGCAATAGAGCCCCACCTGACAAACTTCTGAAATAATCCTGATTTACTAGACTGTGTGTGGATTAATGTCAGTGCTTCATTCTTAACGACTTTAGGAGTTAAATGTTGTCAGAAGTTTGTACCTGTGAAATTCACCTGTTGCTACTTAATATTAAGATGTACTTTGGATTTGTGCTTAGGTTCAGGCAAAAAACCTGAAAGGTAGAGTGGTGATTGGAGTGGCTGCAGGCAGATTCCATACAGTGCTATGGACTAAGGAAGCAGTGTATACCATGGGGCTGAATGGCGGCCAACTAGGTAAGGTAGAAGTGCTCTGAAAGTAAAACCTAAACTCCAGCCATTTAAAGATGTTGTTCATACTTATCCTGTCATTTGCTTCTTAGAACAGAAGCCTGGTGGAAGCTTTCTTTTCTCTTTTTTTTTTTTTTAACAAGTGATGACATCATCCCTTCACATCTCTTTTGAAGAATATTTTTCATTACTACCAGTTTCATATTTTGAGATGATAGGAGCTAGACAGACTCTTATTTGAACTCTGTAATTCTTCTGTCTTACATGTATCTTGTATGGCCCTGCTGCTGAATTCTTTGAAGAAACAGAATGTTGCTCTTTGTGTTGGAAATTACCCCAAGGCATGCTTTTCTCCTGCCAACAGTCTGGCTGGTACTGCCCTTAATAAATTATAAACCAGCCTTCAGCTCTCCTGCCTATGTCCTTCTTTCATCATGCACTGTAAACATGATACTGATAACTTTTTCCGTACTAACTCTTTATAGTTAGATAGTTGCCTATATCTAGATTTTTTCAACGCCATTAGCAGAAGCTTCACTTAACTCTGTATTATTCGGAAGTCAAGAAAGAACCTACTAAAAATGTATTACCAATTAGTGTACTTCTTGATTTGTTGTATGAATGGGGTATTTTAATTGCTTTTGTCTTTTTTGATAAACAGGTATTGCAGTATTGGTTTGGATTTGCATTTTTGCAGTTCTGTATCTGTGTGCAAACAGAACTGTTTAGCTAGCTCTGGTGCTTACAGTTAATCTGCATCAGCTCTTGCCTCAGGTTCCAACACTTTTTGTGTTTCTATTTAAGGTTTAAGAGGTATGTGAAAAAACTTGTCTTTGTCAGAGAAGTATTTTACAGTGAATATCTCTTTGTTTGTTTTTGCAGGTTTTTTTTCATATGTACCCATCATATAAGTTGCTTTTGTGGTTGCTTGTGTTGTTGGGATTATTCTGGTTAGCACACGCCCCAGTGCAGTACCATAGAGACAATAAGTGAATTGTAAGCCATATAGTTGTGTCAGCTGGGCACCTTGATAGACCTGTGGTGGTAAACCTTGCCTGTTTAAGGTGTTTGAGCATGGCCCTGCAGTGTCATAAGGCAGTGTTGCTTCCAGCTGTAGAGGTAACTCTGCTGCTTTTTCCTGGATATCTGTACCCTGCTCCATTCGGTGGTGCAGTCCTAAGTGCCCTGCAGTTATGCCCTGCACACAAAGTAGGGTTATGTTATGTATGAGATTCTTGTTGTTAGGTTCCTTGTCCGAGCAGAGCAGGATTTTTATTTTTTTTAATGTTTCCAGAGATTTTGCATTACAGCTGCAACCTTGTCTATTTCATGTAACTGCTGCCTTCATGCTTATGTGCACTTAGAGTAATTTTTCTGACAAACTTTTTTGGTGTCTTCCAGTGGCTGAAATAATTGGTAGTTTATGCCAGTGTTACAGTAGTTCTACTGTATTGAACTGTAATATGATCGCATAAATACTCTTTTTTTGGAATCAAAGCAGTACAACCGCATTAAATAGCTTCCTAGTGGAATATGCCTTACTTCATTTTTATGTATCAAATCTTGAGTGTTTTCTGGTGTGGTGAACCAACAAGTATGTGTGCTGTGTTTCTTACCTGCTTTAATTATTTTAAAGATGAATTATCCGGCTACCTAAAAAATCTTTTAGAGTTTAAGGGTTATTCAAAGTAGTGTAGTGAAGTATCCTTTAAATGTACAGTGTGTAGAATACTAAATAATGTTTTTGGGGTGTGTTGTATTTTTTAGGTTATCTGCTGGATCCTAATGGAGAAAAATGTGTAACTTCACCTCGCCAAGTTTCTGCTCTACACCATAAAGACATCTCTGTGTCCTTGGTCTCTGCAAGTGATGGTGCTACAGTATGTGTTACTGAAAGAGGAGATATTTATTTACTTGCAGACTATCAGTGCAAAAAGATAGCTTCAAAGTATGTGTTACTTCTCTAATTTGTCATGAAAAACAGTAGGTGAAGATTACACCATAGTTGTATACTTGAAGTTCTTTAAAGATTTTTGTGCAGCTAATACAGTGTTCCCCTGTGTTTTCTTCATTTGCAGTTCTTTCATATGAACTAGGGCTATAGTTTTTGTTTGTTTCTTTATTTGTATTTGTTATGACATGAGGTTAAGGTGCCACTTGCTGTTTACCAAAGATATTAAAAAAAAAAAAAAACTAAGAGGAAATATTTTGTGCCGTTAAGTTTAAAAACATTGAAACTGGTGTTTTTATTTTCTCTGTTAGCCTGGTTTTGCTTGAGTGCATCTTGGTAGAGGCATTCAAGATCTGCTGTTCTATTTATTTGTGTTGTTATGATTTTGAATCAGTAATTTGGGGTCTGAATTTCATAATTAATGTGTGGATAAAGTATGTTATGAAGAGTAATTTAAGTTGTAAAAGGGCGCTTGTGACGTCTTCTGGTCCATGTGCTAAAATCTGCATATAAAACCTGTTGAAGAAGCTGGATCCTTGACTCATAAATTTAGGAAATTATTTGATCCTGTTCTCTCTTACTTAGTTTGCAATAACAGACTAGAATATATTAGATTTGTTGATATTAGATTTTGCCCAGCTAACTCCCAGCTAGGTTTACAGCTTCATTTCAAATTCTGACAGTATTTATTGACATGCGATAGCTTAATGATTAGTTTATACTTCGTTTCTACATGGCTGTAAGTGAAGGTGCTGACACTTGTAGAAACTTAGTACAACATGCTATGCTCTTATACTAAGAAACTGAAAAGAGAAAAGGAGTATGGTTTTGATCCACTAAATGCCAAAATGTACCAAACCCCTGAGAAATAACTGGCTGGAATAAGGTAGGTGTTTTAATACAAACAGCTAAGTGAATTTTTGTGAATTCTAAGGGAATTTTGTGAATTAAGTGTATTCTGAAGTCAAAGTTGTGTCATGTACTGGTTTTTACTCATGGAATTTTGTGAAGACCTGTAGATACAATGTGACTTACTTAAAAACAAAACATGGTCTGCTAGTAGTAGTAGTAGAATACTACTAGCAGTTATGTTAATAGTACCAGTGGGGCAAAACTAAACATAAATGATTTTTCAGTGTCACTGCCTCAACTATATTTTTTTACCGCTTCCCAAAAAAAATAGCTGTCATAGAAATAACATAACTACACAATAGAGAAATACTAATTTAACCTTTTGTGTTCTTTTAGACAGCTGAACCTTAAAAAAGTTCTTGTCAGTGGGGGATATTTGGAATATAAGGTAGATACCCAGCATCTTGAAGAAAATGGGGGTCAGAAGATTTGCATTCTGGCGCTGGATGAAGCTGGAAGAGTAAGTTGTGTACCTGGAAATCATATAACACACTGATTAATCAAACTTTAAACATAAGACAGGACAAAATCATGACTGGAAAATATCCAATTCACTTCTGTAGAGCTGCTGGTGATTTTTTTTTTTTTTTTCTGTGAAGAGCTATAGGAAGACTGCCCAAGTAATGTACAGTAGTTTATTTTTAAATCTATGAACATCTAATGGACAACTTTTCAGTGAAGATGTAAACTCCTTGGCTTTTACATACATAAGTGATTACGTAGTGTACGTGTTCTAGTTTTTTATATTTTGCTGTTTTGTTCTTTTCCTCCCATCTCTCATCCCACCTACTCCAGGCATCTCTACACCTTTCAGAAGTAATCTAAGAAGTAGTCTCTGCGCTTGAAGTTTTAAAGCCTTTGCTGAAATGCAGCTGTTCTGTAGATGAAATATCCCTTTTGTTGTTGAAATGTTGCACCTAAACCTAGTGAATAGTTTAGTATTTATAGTTAAATGTACATACTGTGTTGTCTTAAAACTGGAATGCTGTGGTGGATTTATTATTTTCTTCCCATAATAAATAGTACCAGTTTACAGGACCTTTCAGAATCTCTGCTCATTGGGAGAGTTAAGCCTTCAGTGCCATCTAGTGGTGTTTACAGAAAATTTTTCTTACTGAAGTGCCTTCTTAAAGAATGTTTAAAACTGATCTTGTATCTCAAAATAGGGGAGCTATGTGGGTATTTCCTTTTCTTTCCTTGCCTTTGACTGAATTATGTTTTAAGATGACCTTATCTGTTCATGAGGTCAGTGTAGTATTTGTGCATGGGAGGTTTAGCTTCTACCTATTGGTAGTGCCCTTTTAACATCTTTGGGACATTGGTTTAGCAGTAAGAAACTACTTTATCTTCCTGCGTCAGTGGGTCTATGTCATTGTACATTTCATACTGAGAGGTGCTGGGATCTTTAGTGCTTATAGGCATTATAAATTATTGAGTAAGGACAGGGTTGTGATCTTAATACTTCTGTTTCCTAAATCAGTGCTTCCTGATTTGGCTTGATTGTACTTTCTTTCCAGAAGTACTGTTTAACCTAGAAAAGAGAAGACTCAAGGTTGACCTTATAATTTTATACCTGAAGGAAGATGTAAAGAAGATAGAGACAGGCTCTTTTCAATGGTGCCCAGTGACAGAGCCAGAGGGAATAGGCACAAACTGAAATAAAGGAGGCTCTGTCTGAATATCAGGAAGCACTTTTCTCACTATGAGGTGATCCAGCACTATCACATGTTGCCCATGAAGGTTGTGAAATCACCATCCTTGGAAATCTTCAAAAGCTGTCTACACGTGTTCCTTGGCAGCTGGCTCTGAGTGATTCTGTTTGAACTAGATAACCTCCAGAGATCCCTTTCAACCTCAGCCGTTCTGGGATTCTGTGGGGCTCAAGGGATGGGAAAGGAAATAGGATGCTCGGGTTCTTTTGTCCTCTCCTTTTGTAGGTGTTAACAGATCTGTGCAAGCCCTTGAGTGGGAGAAGATGAAAGTCTGACTTTAGTGCTGTTAATGCCATGTCTGGGCTTTACCTTGCTTGCAACCATTTCTTTATGTTCGCTCCCTTGACGTGTTCAGTTTACCTTGTTGGGGACTTGCTGTGCGTGCAGTATTTCACATTCCTGTTGAATATTTTGAAGTTTGTGTTTGGTCATGGTCCCCATTTCAAACCCTTGACTAGTATAGAGAAATCTATGATTTTAATTAATAGGAAATGGCTTAAATTTTTGGTGTGTTAGCTTTGAATGTTGTTTGATTTATAAGCAAACCAGTTAGGCAAATCTATAAATTAAGAACTAGATAAACTATAGATTACTGCCATGAAGATATTTGAATACCCAGAGAAACTTTTCAAATGCCCTTGGTATCATAATAGATTTTCTCTATTTTACTCGTGGGTTCTTTGATACTCATAACACTTAATTCTAAAATTTTGAAGAATGTCTTTCTTCTTTTATATGCAACTTTGAGGTGGTATGTTCTTTTGTTTAAAAAAGTAGTGTGTAATATGTAACAGCTTTTATAAAGATTTCCCCTTTCTGTAAAACATTTATATTGTAGGTGTTCTGCTGGAAGTCATCCAACAACTCCATGAAGCAGTGTCGTTGGGTGTATGGCCGGCAAGTCTTCATGTCTGATGTTGCTTTAAATGGGAACGAAATAATGTTTGTCACGCAGGATGGTGAAGCCTTTACAGGGAAGTGGCTGGAAGAAGGGAAAAAAATCTCAGAAAAAAAAGGTTAGCTATGATTTCTTAATGGCTTTTAAGTGCTTTAAATCAATATAAAAGTTTAATCGAATCTTTACAACCTAACTGTATTATGTGGTGAGTTTGTTCTTTCCTCTGTGACTGGTGGTTGTGAGTACTGACTGCTACTCTACACTTTCCTGAGTAATACTAAGATTTACTTATTTTGCAGCCTTCAGTTAAACCTTAGGTGGAGATTTCTGGGAGGAAAAGTACTTCTGAAGAGTAATAGGAGCACAAGGGTCTAGTGCAACGATCTTGTCACATGTTAGATAATGATTCCTAAGAGAATTGGCATCGAGCCAAAGGAGCATATTCTTGCTTGGACCACTAAGTCTGTGAAACCATGTTGTGTTTCCCAGACCCTTACCTGGGCAGAATGCAGGATCCAGAGCAATTTCCACCTTAGTAACTTGACTCATATTGCTCAGAGTAGGTCCTGTTGGTTTGTTTTGATGCAAAGAAGATACCTGTCTACTGCAGGACAAGATTTTATTTGAAACTGTCAGCTCTTTTTCAGAGCTTTGTGACTGTATGTTGCAGTTTTTGAACTTTATGACTGTATGTTGCAGTTTTACTTCTTTGATGCTGAGATTCTGTCTTTAGTTTTCAGTCCATTTTTTCATTCTTTCACAGTAAAAATCTTTCCTCTGTTTCTTAATTCAGAGTTGCATGCTCAATTGCTACTTTCTTTTATTCTATACAGCACATAGTACAGAAGCACTAAATGCATCTCCTTTTTGCTGTTTGTCCTGGTGCTGATATGTGTCTGTGGGCACTCTTTTTTATGCTTATTGCTGTTCTTTTTTGTAGTTTTTAATGTCTTCAAGGAAACTCAGAATCCACACCTTTTGACTAGGTGAATGCCTAGTTGGTCGCACACAATCACACATATACAGAATCCGCAAGGTTGGAAGAGACCTTCAGGATTGTCTAGTGCAACTGTCAACCTGGCACCACCATAATCACCTCTAAACCATATTCTCAGGTGCCTTTTGAACATTTCCACTGAGGATGATTCCACCAACTCCCTGAGCAACTTCTTCCGATGCCTAACCACGCTTTCAGTGAAAATTTTTTTCTAATGTCTAATCTGAACCTGACCTAGTGCAACTTAAGGCCATTTCCTCTCAACCAGATGAACATCCATGATGTTCATCAGTGATTTGTAATTAGTAAGAGCTTCTGGGTTTTTGCAAGGTTTTAATGAGTGTTGTGAATGGTGTGCATGTGTTCAGTTATCAGTTAATGGAAAATTCTAGGGATGCATTCAGAGATCTATTCATGTTATTTCAATATTTGGTTAGTTTGGGTATTATTTAAACAGATATAGTATGAAATCCAAAAGCAATTGTGTTATTTCTGTTATAATGATTTGACAGGAAAAGAGAACAGTCTTGCACGGTTGTACGCTGATGCACTGCTGGTTTTGTTCCACAAGAGGTTACACTGAATGTTAGGTGGAGTGTTTTCCCTTATGTGAAAAAGTTGCAAAACACTTAGATGGGAAGTTCTGGATAAAAACTCTCCTCCTATATGTACTGCATATAGGCTAGCTGAAGTCTTCAGCATGATTTAGTCTTATTCAATGACTCCATCAATGAACATACAAAAGTCAGTCTTGCCTTTTTGTTGTATTAGTTGCATTTTAATTATCAGGATCTTTCTATAATTTGTATTCACTTTTTTTTTAGCAGAACTTGTATCAAACCCTCAGAATTCTTCATATGATGTGTCTTGTGAACATGATGCAAACAGTGTATATGAAAGAATTCGACTTCAGAAGCTAACTTTTGTACACCGAGCTGTCAGTATTGCCACTGACCCTAGTGGCTGCAATTTTGCTGTGTTACAGTCAGATCCTAAAACCAGGTATATTTAAAACACCAACGGTAATGTTTTGCTTTTGTGTGTGATTGCAAATGAATCATTCTTTTCCAAACCATTTTTTGGCTCATACAGAAGTCACAGTAGATAAGGTTATCCATACTCTTAGAGGATAGCACTTGTTAGTAACTATGTTGAAGCTACCCAAAAACCTCAGCTTGCATATTTGCATAGTTCTTATAGACAGGATTGTTTTATCTAAGGTGTTTAAGGCAAGTGTTTGCCCTGCATTTCCTAGCACACTTTGGGTTCTAAATAACTGTAGAAATTCACCCCTTCAGTAATCACCAATAATCACCTCTTAAATAAAAGTGAAAAGGGACTTTGTACTTGTTTAAAAAAAAATGTATAAAGTAAAATAAATAAGTAGTATACTGAACCATGTTTCTTATACTCTCACAAGTTTCCAATATATCTGATAAATAGCTAAATGTTAGGGGTTTTTTTCCATATTGCTTTGGTTTGTAATATGAAATACCACAAACACTTTTGTGTTTTCTTGTTGGAAAAATGAGATGAAGATAAGATAGTTCCGATAACACATATTTATTGGGTACATTGTAAAGATGAAATACTATATTTGATATTCTGAAGCTAGGTGGGTCTTACTTGTGTGGTTTAATTGCCTAAATACCATATTATTAGTTATTTTTGCAAAGAATAGGACAAGAAATGTTGAGTAGTGCAGCAATGTAAGAAAAAACCCGAACAAACCAAATGGAAACAACCTCATCGTCTTCATCAAACAAACTATGTAAAATTTTATGAAACTTGTAGATTTTGGGTTTTTGAATGTATTTCATTTTATTCTAGTCTCTATGAAATTCCAAGTGTGTCATTATCAAGTTTTGGAATGGATTTTGGCAAACTGTTAGATGAAACAGATGAAATGGACAGCATCCATGATGTGACTTTTCAGATTGGCACAAGAACGTACCCCGTGCACAAATACATCTTGGCTGTACGCTCTGACTTCTTCAGGAAGCTGTTTGTGTCCAGTGACAACCAGCTAGATACTCCAGACATCTACCGTAAAGATGAAGATGCTGTTGGATGTGATCTTTATGTAATAGAGAAAGTTCATCCAGATCTGTTTGCATACCTCCTGCAGTTCATATACACTGATACTTGTGATCTTCTAACTCATGGTTATAAACCGAAAATCCCAAATAAAGAAAAATCAGAAGAATATCAGGATACTTTAATTTCTAATCTGAGCAAAATGAGTTTTGATGAAAATGTTAATGGGAAGTCTGCATTTGAGATTTATAGAAATAACCAAGTGCAAGTTATGAATGAAAAACAGAAGAGCAAATCTAAAAAAGGCAGAGCTGGTGAAGAAGCTAACCTCATTAAAATGTTGCAAAGCGCAGCAAAGAAATTCGAACTCAGCAATTTAAGTGTAAGGTAGGTGAAAGGAAACTATATATTTATATTATGTATATATATAAGATTTATAGCAAACTCTTCATGGAGTGTTTTTATGTAAGCTGATTTAACTTAAGTTGTTATGACAATAATGCAAGTTAAGACACTGATGTTAGAATAAAAATTAGGAGGAAATGGTGAGGGGATGCTGCTTAGGAAGTGGGCATTGGTTGGCAGTTGGTGAGCTATTGCATCGTGTGTCAATTGTTTTGTATTTGCTAATTCTTTTACCATTATTATTAATGTTTTCCATTACTTTTATGTCTTATTAAAACTGTCTATCTCAACCCACAAATTTTATTAATTTTTCCCGGTTCTCTCCCCTGTCCCACTGGTGGGTGATGGGGAGAAGAGTGAGTGAGCAGCTGTGTGGTAGTCACCTGCCAGCCAAGTTAAACAATGACAGTATCTTTTAAGGCATAAGCTCTATGGGATTTGATATCTGATACAAATCATGTGACTTTCCAGAATGACTGTTTTAAAACATAAGTACTTGTTTTTTTAGAGACAGCTGATCTAATTGAGTTTTAGATTGATTAATTTCTATACTGTGGTCCATAGTCTAGCAGTTTTTCCATAGACGGCAAACATATTTTGTGTAAAACCAACGCAAAGCAAAACTGAATTCTTGTTTAACTGTTGTTAATTTTATGTCACATGGTGAAACAAATGGAATTGAGACCAAGTCTCTCTGTATAATGTTATTACACAGTTGTCTGGGGTTTCTTTTCTGCATTTGTCCTTTCAAAAGAGGGAATGAGCTTTTTCAGGACAGTTTTCTTCACTAATTTTTGCATACAGAGCAAAGATGAGATACTGCTGCTAGAACTGTGTTCCTGAGTAAAATTTGCATGGTAAAGCACTTTGCCTTTGGAAGTGTGTTACCTTGTAATGCAGCAGCAGTACTCCTGTGTCTTTACCATCCCATTCATAAGTCTCTCTGATGAATTAGGATGCTAAAAAAGCCTGTTCTGAAATGTGCATCTCTTCTAAACTGCTGTTTTTGCTCAGATAACTGACTGGTAGCAGTATGTATTATTTGTACATTTTTGACCCTGCGATGTGGGACTTTGGCCTCAACTATACAATATGGCTTTCACCTAAGATAACAAATAAGATAGCTAAGATTTGGAAAGAGCATCAGTTATATTTTACATCTGCAGTGAAGACTTTGAAATAACAACTGGCCCTTTCTAGTTTTCTATGATGAATAATTTTGATTGTTTTTCATATTCACAGTATGAGCTGTTACTTGGTGAAACTGTTCTTAATGGTTTGAACTGTATACTAATTGTATTGCTTATTACTAATGTTAATGATTTGCAGGTTGGATGGAGTCAGGTTAGAAAATGGAAAAATTATTGTCGTCAACAAGAAGAATGGGAACAAACCAAAATTAAATCAGAAGAAATGGTAATTTTTTTAAATCATGCTTCTCCTACCCCCATCATCTTCCTCTTATGCCATCTCTTTTTCTATTAAGTGCAGGCTAAGGTTGATCAGCAGCATTTTAACTTCTGGTGTGCACTTGTCTCTTTCACAATAACTCGTGTTTGGAATGCTTATAGATGCTTTGTAGATGCTTATAGACTGATCTCTAAATTAGTAATCTGACATAGATTATGTGTGGTATATTTTTGTTTCTTTTTACTGTACCTCAGTGTGTTCTGTGGGTTAACTGTGTCATAGAATGCTAATGTCAGGAGAAGTGTTGTGGGTAATTAAGTCAAAAGCAATTTGACGTCTGTAAAAGTGCTTGCTGTGACAATAAGACTACACAGATTGGAAATAAGCAAATGGATAATATTTTTTCTAATTTGCTTTTGAGCAAAGTGATATTTATTTCTTAATTCCACTGATGTGATTGAGTTATTTATACCCAAAGTTTTGAATAGTCTTATTTACATTAAAAACAAGAGTATTTATAGTAAAAACAACATTGCATAAAAGTAACTTTTTAACAGAATTTGGATTATTGCACTCTTAAAATGCATCATGAAAGCCTATAGTAACTGCTGATATAAAAGAAATCTGTAACTTAACATAGATCATTTCAGACTGACTAAAATTAGCCGTAATTAATTTATATGGTCATATCAGGAACTGATGTTGTTTTGAAGGAATTACTTCAGATAGAATTTTAGAGGTCGAGTTTGGAAAAAATTCTCTCTGAAAACGATTGTGCTTGTACTTTTGGGTTCATTTTATGTGATAATATTAAAGTTCAGGTGTGATTTATTTCGAAGAATAAATCCTAACTTGCTAAAGTTAGCATTTATTTGTAGCGTTTACAATTTGTAGATCTTCTGAATAGTCACAGTTTTGATCCTATTAAATATCTTCTAGTTCATACCTCTGCGATGTGACCCTGAAATCTTTAGATGGAAAGGAATTCCCGTGTCATAAGTGTGTACTTTGTGCAAGACTTGGTATGTGTGTGTATTTTTATATATATTTATATAACATAAGTAATTTTGTCTCTTTTAACTGTCATTTTGTTGCATCTTGAACTGAAATGCCTTTCTTTACAGATTATTTTCACAGCATGTTAAGCAGCTCATGGATTGAGGTAAGCTTGCCAAAAACGTGTGGTGGTATTTTTTTTTTGCATCAGATAAGTGAGAGGTTTTCAGATTTTTCCTGTAGTAACATAACCTAAATAATAAGGAAAAGGAAAGGCTGGATTCTTGGATCTTGTTTGCAAGAAAAAACCCCACAAATCACATTTTTTGTTACTCTGCATTTATGCTATTGACATTATGTATTAAATGAGAGTAATAATGTAATACTGTATATCAAGGGAAATTAAAGTATTACTTTGCTTTAGAGGTTTAGTTTGAGTTATTTCATGAATTTATAAAAAGTACTGGACTTATGGGATACTGCTTTGGATGAATTTTCGTTTTCTTTCTGTAAAAGATCTTAAAATTTAAATAGTATGCAGTTTGGAATAGCGTGTCATGTAGTGAGTGCAAGATACAACAGGATCAAGGGTCAATGTATAGAACCTTCAGTTGACTTCAGCTGTTTAATGAAATAGAGGATATCAAGGACTATTCTACTTAGTCATCAACTGCTGCTTCAAAAGGTGTAGATCTTTAATTTGTCATGGTTCCTATTTGCTGACTGTATGTCAATACCCTGGTTGTTCCTGGACATTGTAATTTCACTAAAAACCTCTGTTTAAATATATGAATACTATTGACAATGTTTGTGGAAAGAGAGGAGAGGTGTAAGTGGAGAAGCATTTTTCTGAGGCTGAACGCTAAAGCAGCGTGCAGGAGTTTTTGCAGTTTCATAGCTTTATGAGAATATGTAAATCTAAGAACCTGGTAAAGTACTGACAGTTCTCTTCTGCTGCAAAACAGAACCTCACCTCTAAGTTACTGTGCTGTCTTTTCCTCAGTCAGCCCCAAGGAAACAAATTGTAACACTGTGAGACGATTATGGATTTAAGGCGGTTTTTTTTAACTGTTGAATGTCCATTATCATTGATTTCTGTATCAATTTTATGTAGTTTGTAAGTTATCTATTATTTCATAAGTAAATCTAAATCAACCTAAATTAATAAGTAAATATTTTGTGGATCAAATGCTCTAGATGTTGTATAAATATCTTAATGTTTGTAAGAGATTTTTAAATTTTAGATGGAAAATATATCATTACTAGTAGCATGTTCTATAGCAAAATAAATATTTTAGTATGAAGTTTTACTTCAGTACCACTTGAAATAAACGAAAGTTGTTAAGCAGTGATGCTGCATAAAAGTGAATGGGGTCACATGATTTACTGGCTAATGTTTGCTCATACAAAAACTTTACCTTAATGGTTAGGATGGTCCTTCAAATGGAGGGTTTGATGAGGACCTTGTTTTCAGAGGGATTAACAGTTATGAGTAGTTTAATTTTGTTCTTGCTTGGCAACTTGTGATTTCAGTAGATCTTTTGATCTTGAAAGGAGAGCAGATCAGTAGTTGCATAGGGGATTCCTGTAGTTCTACTTTTAGGCAATTGTGTGTAAAGTAATATAGTCAAAGAGGATTGTTAGAGAAGATGATCAAAGTGATGAAACACTGAATTGTTTCATGTAATCATAAGTTTGGGCAGATTTTAGTTGCTCTGCTACAGTCCATTCTTAACTGAGGAACTTAAACGGATTTTGTACAAATGCTTAAATAATTTTTTAACTTTGAAAATGTGACCCTCAGTCTGAGTCATTTCCTAAATATAATCTCTGTCTTAATTTTGTATTTTATTCCAAGTACTCAGCTTCTCTTACCCTTTCTTTCTTTTTTTTTTTTTTCTTTTAATACTTTTAGGCTACCTGTTGTTCAGCTCTGGAAATGCCAGTCCATTCTGATATACTACAGATAATTGTGGACTACCTGTATACAGATGAAGCTCTTGCCATAAAAGGTGCAATTAACGTATTTTCAACTGTAGCTCTTATTTTTAAAATAGAAATTCAGTACTTAACATGCTTGTGCTGAAGTTATATGTAAAAAAAAATCCCAATTTTTGTGACTCTTGCTTAAGAGTGTGAGTTGATAGCTGTACCCCAGGCTTCTTTTCTTTCACAATTTTCCTTTTCCCTCTTGTTGCTTAAAAAAATTGACTGTTGGTTCTCTTCCAAGCTATTCCTTGTGCTGTGAAAATCCCACCAAAATTTGCAAAGCCATTGTATTTGTCCCTTGGTAAAATCTCATTGAAGCTGTATGTGTGATAGTTGCTTTTGGTTTGCCCACAGTGTTTACATGATGCTTTGTTTTCCAGATTCTCAAAACGTGGAATTCATTTGTAACGTTCTGGTGGTAGCAGACCAACTTCTTATATCCAGACTCAAAGAAATCTGTGAAGTAGCCATTGCAGAAAAACGTGAGTTCTTTCGCTTGTATTATAAAGGGTTAGAGAATAAAAAATAGGGGGTTTAGAGGTTCTTGCCTTTCTCAGCACAGAATTATTTGCTTATATCCCTTTGCACTGATTACGTTTTGCTGTTCATTGCACAGCTAACAGTTGCATCTTTACTCTTGAGTTCTAGGTTAGCGTAATCTTCCATTCTTTATGCATCGTCTTCATCGCATGCTCTTTAATAAAAGAAAAAAAGAAAGTAAAAAAAAAGGCAAAAAGCTAATTGCCTTCCAAAAAACATTATTTCATTGAATTCAAACATCTTCTCTTTAAAATACAAAATTAATTATATGTTTCTGTTTCTATCCTTGTATTTAGTTCTACTAGTTCTGTTGTTTGTTTGATACAGTGCTGTTTCTATATGTCTATGAAGACCTGTCTCTTCTAGAAAACACTGTGTTTTTGCATAACTTGATATTTTTGCTTGGCTTTTTTACTGACTTCCATTTCACTCCTCTCCCCTGGCCCTGATCCCTACCTCTCTCTCTCCCCCTGCCCTGCTCCCCCTCCCCTCCCCCACTCATTACCCCTTCACCCCCGCCTTCTTCCTCCCTACTAAATTAGAACATTTGGTACTTTAAGAACTATTTATGCTATATATGAAACTTGCTCTTTTTAGCTTTCTTTTTCCCCTTTATTTTGAACTGCTGAGTTTTAATATATTGAAACTGATCTGTTTGCACATAGGGGTTTCTGTTTCTGTGAATTAGCCATTGCATTCAAACTGCTACAAAGTTATGTGGGGCTTGCTATAGTTTATGGCCATTTCAAGCATTAGCATTTTTCTAGGAATGGAGAAGTATCTAATATGTTTCAATTACTAGATCCTGCTGCACAATAAGTCTTAAAAACTGCTGCTTGATAGTACAACAGATTACCTAATTTAGTTTGCTGTTTCTTCTCTGCAGTTACCTTAAAGAATGCTGCCGAGCTGTTGGAGTTCTCAGCCATGTATAATGCTGAACAGCTAAAATTGTCCTGTTTACAGTTCATAGGACTCAATATGGCAGCTTTGCTTGAAGCAAGGTTAGTAGGAATGCCAGTGTGTTCATGTATTAGCTGTTAAATTTAAACGTCTCAAAAAGGCAAAAGGATTGGAAGAACTAATACTTGCAGTTAAATGTTAAAATGCAACTGAATGCTACGAGTTTAAAGGTAGGCTCACTTTTTCCAGAGAGGGAGAGAAAAACTAGTTAAATATCTGTACATCTTGTACCAGTTCTGTAGTACAAAACCATATGTTATGTATGCAACCATCTGCCACAAAGAGCCTGAATTAAGTGGAAAAACCTCTCTTGAATTTAGTGGGCTTTGACATTAGGCCTAGTCTTTTTTGGGTTTTTAGAAGCGTTTTTGAAGATGCATAAAACTACTGTGGGGTTTTTTTTTTTGTTCTCTATTTGGGGGTTGTTTTTTTTGGAGGGTTGTGTGGTTTATTTGGTTGTTTGCTTTGTTTTAAGGTTTTTTTGGGTTTTTTTAAACATGATTGTTACTATACATATTTCATTTATTTGAAGTAGGTTTACTATATAGCTGCTGCATTTTCCAAAGAGGATGGGCCTGCCATTTGGTAGTCTTTTTGCTTTAACTGTCTGCAGTGAGAGCTGAACAAATTAATTTATTATCCTTGCTTTCCACAGTGATTCTTCTAAAGTTCTAAGAAGTTGAAGGTGTGCTCTGACATTCCTTCTCTGGGACAGGCCTTCGAGTTGCTTCCTAAGTACATACCATCTTTTCAGAGCAAACCTTATCAGCACCGATTGAACTTCTTTTCTAGCAAAAACTTGAAAAAACCCACCAAAAAAACACAGCCAAAGAAAAAAACCTGTCTTTATTGTTAGTCCACTGTCCTTTTTGTTAGACTTCTTTTCAGCTAAAGAAATTCTTAGAGATTCGAAACAGTTTAGAATGCCAGCACTTCCTTGCCATGTCACGCAGCTGCTCCACTTGAATCACAGGAGTTTATTCATATTAGCCATTTTCCTTGTCACACCTGTATAAAGTATAAACATTTTAACCTTTGATTTTGGAGAGAAAATCTAATAACATTGCTTTAAATATTACTCTGAATTCAGATTTGTTTCACCTTAACCCTGAAAAGGACATGCAGCATTCTAACTATGATTAGGAATTAATCTGTATTTTAGTGAAAATATTAATATGGGGTAGAAAAACTTTTAATTTGATACCTAAGACAGATAGAACTTAGTCCTGACAGCTTTGTACAAGGAGAATGGTTCACACAGACGAGACAATTCTGTGGAGTCCAGTTTGTTGCTGTAGAATTATTTTTTGGCATAAATGTGCAGGGGTGTTGGGTTGAGTTTTATAGGAGGATTTACATAGACTTGGAGTGTTTAGATACACATCAGGAAAACTTGAAAATATGCAGAAATAGAGAAAGTAATGACCAGTTCATGGTAACTTAACTATATAGGTCTGTGTTGGCTCTGACCTTAAATAAAACTAAGTGGAAATGTTGTGTGTTTAATCCTGCCCTACAGCAAAGGCATTGATTAGTTTATATTTTGTCTTCAGTTTCTTCCTTATGACTCTGACCACCAAGAATAGGTGGTAATGCCAGTACTGTGACTTTTATTCTTTTAATAAGCTGCTAAGATACAGTTGTTGGTGTTTTTTTTTTTTTTAGGACTCTGGATGTCTTAAGTGATGATGTTGTAAAGGATCTTTCTGTTTATTACAGGAAAATGGTAAGTTGTAAAACTTGAGTGTAAGGTGATTAGGTTTAAAATGAGAATAGATGAGTTATTAATACATACCTGCAGGGTCTGTAGATGACAGGCTAAATGTGAAACATCTGATTCAAAAGATGAGGTTGGCTGCTGCAATTATCACTCTTAAGAAGCTCGTATTTTGTTATTCACTAGCTACTGCTGCAACAGTATTGTGTCTTTAGAACTAATGAATTATACACATTAAATGTATTAGTGTTCTGTAATTAACAATTGTTGCATAGGAAAGCATAACCAAAACCTATGGAAAAGAGCATCTGCTACTTGGAAGAAAGGAGGAGAAAGAAAATTATACTTCTCTAATGTAAAGTTCAGGGTAATTGATAGATCTTAAAATCACTAAGAAGAATAATATTAAAGTTGAGCTTTAATGCAAAGGTGAAAACCAAGACACATTATAATCCAGTATTTTTAATTGTAAAAGATAAATGTTTGCAAAACCTTGAAGCATATTTTGTCAGGAGTTATAGACAGGTGAAACAGGTGTTTTGAGTCTGTCAGAATAGTTCTTCTGTTTTGCTTAAAGATGTAACCTAAGTTTATAAGCTTGTTAAATAATTAATTACTTGATCTGTGAGAGTGTTCTAAATGACAGTTTTCATCCTTTTACAAGAGATCATATATTTGCTAGCATTTAACTTAAGAGAAACTTAATGTAATGGCTTTTACAACTATAGATTCCGGCAATGGTCAGGAGAGTAATTACCCCATATCCAGATGGGCCTGACATAAGTTCTTTTGAGCCTGAAGATGGAGAGAATTTTGTCTTTTTAAGGGAAGAAATGAATACAGAACAAAATTCTCAGTAAGTATCTGTTTTTCAGCAATATTTTTAACTAGATGAACTGTGTGTATTAAATACCTATTTTCATGGTGCCTGACTCCCTTTAGGTTCAGAATTGAAATGTTAAGAAATGGAGATTTCAAAGAAAATCCCTTCAGTATTTGAAAATACAACAAACTTGCAACAGAGCACTTCTTTCAATTTTTAAGTAGCATCTGAGTAAAGGTTGTAAGACAGGCATTCACAATAATGTTTGGGAGTTGTGCATGTGAGGAAAGTATCTGTGTATGTGTGAGACCAAATGTGGAGTTCGTTGAACTTCACTGAAGAGAAATCAAAAGAGAAAAAAACAGACTTTAACATACTGTATAGATCTCTTTGGAAAATTGTGATAATCTGCATTTCTTAATATTTACAGAATTGTTAAGTGAAATATAAAGTTTTGTAGGTGATAGGATGGCTTGGTAGCAGGCTTCCAAATAGTGAGATACAACGTCACTGTGCAGATGAAACCTCACCTACATTATTGTGTACGGTTCTGAGCACTTGTGTCTGGAAAAGCTGTGATAAATGAACTAGGTAGAACTAGTAGATCAAGGGAACTGGGAGGCTATTTTGTATAAACTTCAAGACATTCGGGATTTTTAAGGGCTAGGTGATAGATAGCCTTTAGGGAATTGGGCAGTCCGAAGGTTAAAAAATAACAAACCCAGGTGTTGTAAGTTAGCGATGCAGAATTGAATAAGTAGCTGTACAGTTGTTCCACAAAAAGCTTCTTAAAGAAACTTTTTGAAATAGAGTGCTGTCTCTGTGATTCATATAACTCGGAATTTCTAGTAATTTTTTTAAAATGAAAGATGCCTTTTGTTGTATTCCACTCTTCCTAGTAGCATATACAGGAACACATGACATTTAGGTAACATGGCCCTATACCTGCTTTATTGTAAAATCAATACTGTTATGATGGCAGTGTTTGTGTTGACGAAAAATGAAACCAACTGTGGAGTTTATTGAACTTCACTAATTCAGGGGAAATCAAGAGAGAAAAAAGTGTAGACTTGTATGTAATTTGCTTTATGTCCATTGCTGTGCTGCGTAGCAGGTTTAATCTGACCTAGGTGGCAGTGCCAGTCTGTGCAGCAGCTGTATCTTCCACTGTCTCAGCAGAAGTCTTTGCACAGTGTAATAGTCTGGAGACTAGATCTAGATTGAAAAGAATTTTTTCTTTTCCTCCTGGATTCTTTTTCTTTCCCCAAATAATTTATGAAATAGTTGTGCCAGTGCATAAGAAGAGCAGGAACAAGCAGCTATTGCCAGCTGGTGGGACCAGGTACTACTGCTTGAAGTATAACGGCTGTTGCTGACTGAAAAACTTGACACTGACATAGGTAGTTCTGAGCCTCAGTTTCTGTGGCTTAACGCATTTGGCGTTTTTTGTTTGTTTGTTTTTAATAGGGAAGCCCTTTTCAAAAAAGCAAAAAATAAGGCAAAAAAGAAGCCCCGAAAACGGTCTGACAGCTCTGGAGGATATAATCTCTCAGATATTATTCAGAGTCCAGCCTCTACAGGTCAGTGGAAAAGAGATTTGTTTCAGGTATAAAAACAGAACATAAAGTATAATATGCAGTGCAATTTCTGTACTTCAGTAAGGAAATCTTGCATTATTTCTTTTGTAGTGAACAGCATACTTGAATGTGAATAGTGAATTCTTAAGATTAAGGTGTTTTTGAAGGGACATTTGTCATTTTAAGCTTGTGCCCAAAGTTCAGATACAAGCACTTACTTTATCAAATAAAGATAATGGACGCTTTTTCTCATGTAGTTTCAGTAAGTGGAACATTTCTACTAGTGTGTTGTGGGTTGTTGTTTTCTGGAATATAAAAGATAAATTAGTCACTTTTTATTGAAAAGATGGTAGAAAACTTCATTTTCAAAGAAAAAGTGTCAATGTTACTTCTTAAAACTGTATATTGTGAGAAAGAGAAAAACTGGGACTAATATTATTCTGAAAAATATTTAAGGTAATCTAAAATTTGCTTCTGCTTATTACAGCCTAGTATTCTGGACTAGGCAAACTTCTGGTTATTTTGTGTTCATCATGTAGAGTGAATAATTTTTGGTTTTTTTAAGCATTGTTTAGTCTGGCTCTTACGACTTACTAGTTCTATTATCTTTTCTTATTTCTAGGCTCAGTAAAACTGGATAAAACTAACTCTGTAGAATCACTTCCAGAACTCCTAACATCTGACTCTGAAGGTAGTTATGCAGGAGTGGGTAGTCCCAGAGACATGCAATCGCCTGACTTTACAAAAGGATTTCATCCAGAGAGGACTGAGGTTGGATTAGCAATATATTTGTTTGTGTTTGTCTGGTTCATCAAAGGCAGTTTGTATTTTGGAGTCTTTCTGCAAAGTTGATGTACTTAAAATGGAGTAGACAACTTTTAAGTAGTTTGTTTGGTTAAGCAAATAAAAATTAGTGTTTGTAGCATTTATTCAACAATTTTCTACTTGGTTTTTAGATGAAAGACAAAGCATGTGCTCAGGGAATGAAACTCTCTCAACCTAATAAGGAGATGAAGTCATACAGGGGAGCATCATCATTGAAACAGTCTGTTCCACAGTCCATTCCCAGTGCCAGACACAACTCTGCAAGCTCTCCCCATTGGGTAGCAACCAGTTTCAGGTGGAGTAATACTTACAATCACTGTTCTACACTTGTTAGTGAATGCTAATAGTATTCTCTTCAGACTGAAAATCTGTCCGCTCTTCAAAGCGATCATATGTTACTTGACATGTGAACTCAAGATTTTGGTAGTTTAATAACAGTGGTACACTTTTTAATTATTCTTTGAGAAAAGCAGTGCTACTTTTCTAAAATTTGAATTTCGACACTTTTCCCAGGCTTCGTGGGTTTGTGGCTGATGGGCTTTGTTAATACAGGTAGTAGATAAAGCTGTAGAAATTAAAGTTGCAACTCTGACGTGTATCATGAGCAGAGTGAATCTATGTTTGTCTCACTATTTCTACTCTATGCGGAGAGGGAAACATATCCCTCAAACAAGTCTTTGGTCTTCCGACTAGCTGGAAGAAGCTTGACCCTCATCTTCTATCTTGGGGTTCTTTGTGATCATTTTCTAGAGGGTTGTATGGAAGGGGAACAAATAAAACCATAAGACTTTGTTGTAATGTCACTGTGCCTTTATGTATTTCTCTTGTACTGTTTCCTAGTTTTTCTAGTATTGCTGGCATGATGTCAAGAGAAAAGCAGGCAGCACTGCTGTGTAGATTGTTTAGAGGGTTCATACTATAGTGTATTTTGTTGAAATACTGTGGAGGAGCAGTCACCTTCCAGTGGTTAATTCAGTAGTTAGTCTGTGGCAGTTGGGTTTATGTAGGGAGAGATGGAGGACCTGCTGCTTATATTTCCTTTCAAAGCCTGTCCTTGGATGTGGTTGTAACGCATCTTAGTTTACGGATGCTTTTAAGTACACAGCTCTTAATTTGTAGTTTTATGTAAAGCTTGAAAATGTCTAGGTTTAATTCATGCTCATTTCTTTGGAAGTTTAAAATTAGGTCATTTATGAAAGAAAGACTGATTCCTCAAGTTTGAGAATGTCACTGATGTTTGTACAGAGCTCTGACTGCAAAGACTGTTCTGTTTATAATGTGAAATAGTTTCAATCCTGTTCTTCAAAGAAAGATCTAATTCAGCCTTCATGAAAGAGTTGTGACCAGTGCCTCTCTATTACTTAGCACGAGCATTTGACTACTAAATAAGTATCTTGGATTTAGGCATCTAATTTTTTTAGAGTAATCATAGTTCACATCTTTTTGTTTCATAGTATAATGAGTCTTGAAAGTATTTTTATAGTGTGTTCTTAAATATGTATATATTTATAAAAGTTTTGTCAGAAACATTTTATTTGAGGTTTGCCATAATTGAGGAAACAGACATAAATTATACAACTGGTTACCAGTCTTATGTATGATTTAGAGGATTTCAGTGAAGGTTGGAACTGTGGAATGTAAGTAAAAATCAGTGCCTTGTAAGGTAACTTTTTATTTTTCATTTAGCCCTGCCAGCCCTCCTGCTATGGATCTGAGAACCATCATGGAAATTGAAGAAAGTATGCAGAAATGTGGAACCATGCCAAAGGCAAATTCAGGGTTGGTAAAAAACCAAAATCTATAAAAAAAAAAGTGTGATAGGCTGGGTTATTATGAATTTACTTAGTGGTTTAGGCAGTTCAAAGTTTAAAAAAAGCAGGAGAAAAACTGTCCTATTTGGTTTTGAACAGCTTTGTTTACTTCAGTCCATTATGCTGTTTTTCTGCGGGCATGCGAAATTTATCCCTTTATTTTACTCTAGTCTTGTTTTGTCAGCTACTGCAAAAGAGCTAATAAACTAATATCTTAAATAAGTGGCCTGCTCTGCTGAGTCTTTCTATTTCTAACCAAAAAGAATTAATTCTTCTCCCTAGGACTTTGGAAATTACTTGTGAATGAGTACTATAATTGTTAATTCTTGTCTTGCATCCGATGACCTCCTCCAGCACTCGTGTCTTGATACTGACAGTTCTTCCTCAGGCATAAACAGTGGTAGTTCCTGCTTGGAGAAGCATCCCCAAAGACACAGGGAGATAAATGTACTTTTTTTTTTTTTTTTTTACAAGGCAGTGTATTAAACCTAGTGTTTTTTGACTGGCAACATATGGAAGAGAACTGGAGATGGCTCTTGGGACCTTTTGAGATGTGGCATTCTTGTAAAGGAGAGTTAGGACAGTAGTAATGGAACCTGATAAAGGGTTGTGTGCTAAATGGATTCAGAAGCTGCAAACAAAACAGCTGAGGCTGAAGAATCCAAATAACTTAGAAAATTATTACAAATAGGAGAAATGGCTATATCTATATGCTGTTATATAATTTTTTTTAATCCATGAATATTTTTGATTGAAGGGAGCTAAGACAACAGTCTCTAAAAAAATAATAAAATTAGAAAATGATAGTTTCCATCTAGTGGTAGTCTATCTCTTTTGGAGACCTGATTCCTACTCTGCATGTTTTCATTTACAGACATCTATGTGAAGAGTAGTTTTATGATGTTTTTCTTTCTGTCACTCTTGATATTAATTGACACTCTTTCTGCTTCCCAGCCTTCTGAGCCCTCCCTTCCTTACCTTTTGGCACTCTAAACAAAGTATTTTGGTCCAAGAAAGAAGTAGTTCTCAGTTTAATTTACAGGATTAAAGGTGAGTCATTTCAAAGGACTTTGATCTTACATCTTCTCTCCTTGCAATATCCATTCACAGCAGAATGGTGTCCCATGGAACCAAGCTTTCTCAGAAGCAAAGGAAAATGATTGCCCTGGCAGCAAAAGATAATGGATCAGTCAGTAGCAGCACGGAGCCTACCACTCTAGTAACTACACCACCCCCACCTACAAAAGTTGCAAAACTAGGGAATGCATGGTATGTTATAAATCAAATATCAATTCTTTTTCTTTGGAGAGTTTTGACACTGAAATAGCCTCTTAAAAGCAGACTGAACTGTTTGTGTCTACATTTGGTTGTAATCTAGAATTTCTAAGTGAGTAGAGAAATGCAGTGGTTGCAGTTTAACAGTTCTTTGAAATATTTCTATATGAGTCAGAAGGCTGCATCCCATCTGGTGCTTTCCTGTGTATGATGTGGTATTTGCAGATGGTATCCAAGTAAAGCATAGAAGGCTGAGCACAAGCTCTGAAACTTAGGAAGGAAGGAATTACTGAAAAACGTTATGAATGGTGGGTTTTTTTCTGTCAAAAACATGAAGAAAAATGTTAGCCCTTCCTGGGGGAAAGGTCTGCAGTGACTTTGAAGTAGAGCAAAATTGACTGAAATTAGAGATAACAAAGTTATCTAGGTGTCACACAGCTGGCGGGAGTGTTGGATGCTTCTAAAAATTTTTATGGAGGAAGGATGCATAATGGGTTTAAAGTGACTTTTGCTGATTACACACAATTAAAGTGTTCAAGTTAATGTCATGGAATATCAAGAAAAGAAAAATAGTTTATCATCTGTTCAGTGAACGAGGTTTGTAACTGATGAGTTGTTAGCTCAGCTCATGCTTTGTTTTTTGTTGGTATTAGATAAAAGCATAAATGCAAAATGTAAAAGTTGCAAGGTATGTAAATTTAGTGTTTTTAATTCTTACAGGAAAAATACCTATTTGTATGCTCTTAGCTTGAAGTAAATGTTGGGCAGTTCTCCAGTTTTCCCTGTTCAGGAAGCTCTAGACTTGTATTGCAAGTTACTTCTGTTACCCTAGAAGAACTGTTATTCTCCTCTCTTTATAGCTTACTTGTTTGTACCTCAATGGGAACAAAGGTAGCTGCGTACCCACCACAGTCACTATTTTAAATGAAGCCTTTTTTTTATACAATTTAGCTGTTTTAAATGCTATTGGAGTAGTTTGCCTTTTGTACTGGATGGATTTCAAAGTAAAATAGCATTCTGTCTTTCAAAGGGTATGTTTAGTTTCCACAGTCATCTCCCTTTTGTGTCTTTTGGCTCTCTTTCCTTTGATCCTTTATATGAATTGGGTGCTCCTTTTAGAAATAACAGTAGTAAGCATCTGCTGGAATCTTTGCCTTTCTGCTATGCTCCTGCAAGTTCAAAACAGACAAGTAACTTATTAGCTATTTAATGACTGTATGAAGAGGAAAAAAAAAAAATCACATGGCTAGCTGGCTGAGGAAAAGGTGGGCTGCTTCTTGGTGATAGTCCCTTTTTGAAAGGTGTTCTATGTCAAAAAGTTTAGGGCAATATCTAGAACTGCTTGCTTCTCTGCTTCATTTCATGTATCTGTTACCTTATTTCTCTATTTTGGATGGATGTTACTATGATCAGCACCTTGAGTTTGAAGTGCCTTTAGATTTATTTGAGATTCCAGGGAGGTCTGTTGGTATGCTATTATCTTAAGACCATAGTAATAAGAGTAATATCCTGGAACACAATAATGGTAATATAGAACTAGTGTTCAATATATTTGTCAGTAATGTATGGGGAAAATATGACTCTAAAATGTTATTCTAGTTATGACACCAGAACAAGCTTTGCTTCTCTACTGGACAGTATGCAGTACATTCAGCCTTATGGTTAAAAGGCTTTAGTATCTTACGGGGTATGTCAAGGATCATGTCAGTCTGATCTGAAATGGACAGCTGTTTGGTAAATACAGGGTAATGTGCCATGATGTGTCCTTCAGGTAGTGATTCTGATAGTGATGACTGGTTGTCGTGCCTAAGATGACCTGGTTTTAAAAATACCTTGCACTCAGTATTTCAAGTGATTCTAGGAAAAGGTTGAATTCAGTTGTTTTGATTTCTCCCAGGCAAGCAGCAGTAGGACAAGAGGGCACAATCTTAAGCTGTGCCAGGGGTAGTTTAGGTTGGATATTAGGAAGAAATTTTTTAATTCTGTTTCTGAGTAATCAGACATTGGAATGGGCTACCCAGGGAAGAGGTGGATTCACTGGCCCTGGAGGTTTTCAAGGTGAGACTGGATGTGGCACTGAGTGCCATGGTCTAGTAACCACAGCAGTGTTGGATGAAGGGTTGGACTCGATGATCTCAGAGGTCTTTTCCAACCTGGTTGATTCTATGATTTATACAAGCAAGACTTAGATATCTGTCTTATCAATTTATTTTCATCCATGAATGCCTAATACTGAAATTCAGGGTCTCATTTGCTCCCGCAGTCCCCAGAAGTTATTCTGATATAATATTGGTCAAAACCCACAATTTTGTCTTAAAGAGGAAAGAGAACGAATTGCTTTGCACCTAACGATTCAAACTCTTCCTGGCCTCTGAACAGTAATTGAAGACCTTCACAGTAGGAGAAACAAGGTTTGCAAGATTTGTCTTCTGAAGTCTATTGAGCCAGAGGAATTTTAACCCTTAAAACTAGTGCTCTCAAAGGCTCCAAAGAACATGCTGACTGCTTTACACTAGTGATTCTGCAGATCAAGCAGCACCCTAGTTATTTGCCTTAGCTGATGGAGGTGTCACAGGGCAGTTATAGCTCTGAGGCTTAAAATGTGCGTGGAGAGACTGACAATTGAATCACATCTTGATGAGCACAGGGAACACTGACTTATTCTGTCCTTTATTTTATTAAAAAAGTAATACTCCATTTACGTTTTCAAACTTATTACTAATGTAATTATGTATAAGGGCAATGAAATATAAAAGTTCTAAAAAATAAATGCAATAAAATTGTTTCTAGAAATAAAAGGAGAGCGGAGGAGAATCTCCATCCTTTATCAGATGTGGATGGGAACACAGTTGCAAAGGATGAAGAAAAGCCTGAGATACTTAATGCCTTCTTTGCCTTGCTCTTTAATAGTAAGACCAGTCATTCTCCATGTGCCCAGCCTCTTGAGCTGGAAGTTGGGCATGGGAGGAGCAGAATGAAGCCCCCATAACCCAAGGGTAAATGGTCAGTGACGTGTGACACCACTTAGACACGGGTCCGTGAGGCTGGATGGGATCCACCCAGGGGTACTGAGTGAGCTGGTGGAGGTTATCACTGAGCCACTTCCCGTCATTTACCAGCAGTCCTGACTAACCAGGGAGGTCCCAGACAACTGGAGTTTAGCCAGTGTGATGCCCATCTACAAGAATCGGAATGAGAAGGTGGGAAACTACAGGCCTGTTGGCCTGAGTTCAGCTCCAGGGAAGGTCATGGAGCAGATCATCCTGTTTAATGAAGGGCAGGTCCTGCCTGAGTAGTTTATTCATTCTGCTCATTTACTCTCTGACAGATAATTCTTTACGTATTTGGTGTTATTTAATTTTAAACTACCAACTGCCTATAAACTGTTCCTTGCATTTAAAAAGCAAATCTGGACTGATTTTGGAATACCCTTAGACAACTGTGTCCAAAAAATATATTGTGCTCTTAAGGTTCTGATTAAAGAGTTTTTGAAATGAGCTAGGCTCTACTGTGTTACACAAACCATCTTAAGTGGAAAGGCTAGGGTATATTTCAGGAGGATGGAATCCAATCTAATGCTCATGTGGTCTCCATGCGTGATTCCGTACGTTCCTCTCCTGTGTTTCTCTGGCTGCTGTTCTGGAAAATGCCGATAGCTCAAGAGTTCAAGCAAAGAACAGTGGGAGCTAGATGAATATTTAAAATTAGCTCTAGCTGCTGGAATAAACTTTAAGCTGCTTTAGGCAAGCAGTAAAGTATTTGATTGCCCCTGATAGTTTCTCTAAGTATTTTTGTATGTGAGGTAGAATGATGTGTTACTCATCTGTTCTAATGTTATATTTGCCAAGTTATAGCCTGTAAATTCACAGTGGACTATTAGAGTGCATTTGTCAATAGATTTGAGCTTTCCGCATATGCAGTATAGTCAGAGCCATAGAACTTGTGTTCCAGTGAAATCAGATAATCTTGGATGTGCAGTGAGTGCACTTGCCAGAAGGGTGTGGGACCTTCTGGCTCTTTTTTGGTTGACCGAAAGTCAGAGTCTGTCATACACAATGCCTACCTTTTCCACCAAAAGAAACCTCCAGCTTCGTAGTTTTTGTGGAAACTGAACCTATATTTCCTCCCTTGAAGAAAAGTGAAAATTAGAAGGGGGAAAAAAAATCAAATACTTTGAAAGAATCTGCAAAGTTAACTAGGTATTGACTTTATTAGTTCGCCAAACCTACTTTGATTGAGGGAGGCGGAGTATTGCTTATTTGTTTTGCGGCTTTTTTAAGATCAGGAGAGCCTATGACTTTTTAAGACTGGAGGCATAAAGAAAATTGAAGTCTCTTTTGAGAATTCACCATTGTGTATTTTAATGTCTAGGTTGTCAGTTTGACAGTATTCCAGCTTATACTGAAACATCAACAACTGTTTTGGAACTTAATG
>JAYRBT010000114.1:81449951-81479311 GCA_036023395.1 Myiotriccus ornatus
GGGGGATCAATAATGAGCGGGGGATCGATAATGACCGGGGGGATCATCAATGACCGGGGGGGATCGATAATGACCGGGGGGATCATCAGTGACCGGGGGGATCATCAATGACCGGGGGATCGATAATGACCAGGGGGATCATCAGTGACCGGGGGATCGATAATGACCGGGGGGATCATCACCCCCTCCCTCATCCCCAAGGCCCCCAGCACAGCCTCGCCCCCCCTGGGCTGGATCCCCCACCCCCGGGGAGCCCCCCGAGGCACAGCCCGGGGCAGGGAGAGGGTGGCCAGGCCCTGGAAGGGGTTCCCCAGGGCGGCTGGGGTTCCCCCGGCCCGGGAGGTGTCCAGGGAAGGACTGGACGTGGCACTCGGTGCGCTGGGCTGGGGGACAGGGTGGGGGGCAGTCACAGCTCGGATTTGATGATCCAGACAGCAAAGACCTCTGAGATCAAGACCAGCCTTTGCCCCGACTCCACCAGGGCCACTGATTGGGGCACGGCCCCAAGTGCCACATCCACACCCCTTTGGACACCTCCAGGGCTGGGCAGCCCCTTCCAGGGCCCAACCATCCCACACCAGACTCTGTCCCCAAACTCTGCAGCTCCAGGACCATGGAAGGCTGCCAGGACCGAGAACTATCAGGGGCACTCTTTAATTTGAGCTCACCGAGCCCTGCAGGGCATCAGCTCTGTGCCTTCCCTGGGAATTCCCAAAATAGCAGCACGCTCCTCGCTTGGTTGTTTGCAACATTGTCACCCTCCCTTCCTAACTCCCGATCCACAAAACACTTTGTTACCAACTCAGGGGTTGGGATTTTTACCCCGGAATTTCACAACGGAGGTGAACACCGGCGTGGATGGAAGTGAAACATCACCCCGTTAATCATCTCCGGCATTAAAACACAATTCCTTCATATTCACAACCCCCTCTGTAGCACAGGAATTTCCCCAGGAGGGCTTTATGATTTGGGATTTGCAGATCCCACCGTAAAGTGCCTGAGAAATCCTAATTCACGCCAAAAAAAACCCACAAAACCTGACACTTCTGTAGGAAAACAAAAAGGTTGTTTTTCAAATTCCAAATAATAACAACAGCAATAAACTGAGGAAGTCATTGCAGTGAGTTGTTTCAATTTAAATACAAAAACTCTTCCTCAGTTTCACTCTCTCACCCCCAGTTCTTCCCCTCACAACACAGAATAAAATGGAAGGACATTTTCAGTGAAATCTAAACACCTGCAAGTGCTTAATGTTAACACTGACCTTAAAATAAACTTACTTTAAAGAGGGCAGATGGTGCCACTGCTGCTTAATTTCACAGATTTGTTCTCAACACCTTCATGCTTTTTCCATTTCCTTCATCTGCATTTGTGAAAAGCCTCAGTGGTTGAAGCCTTTGCTTAATGGGACATAAATGCAAACTCCTGCACAAGCAACTGGGGCTGCAAACCCACTCTGGAGGCAAAGAATCAAAGGAAAACGGTCAACATTTAATTTGAAAAAAAAAGTTATTTATTTTGAGAACTTCAGCTTGCACATTGTACAAAAATTTGACAAATTCAACAACAACAACAAAAACAAAAATCTATAAAATGCTGTGGGGTGAGGGTTTTTTTCCCTAACATATTAACATAATAGTTTTCCAAAGGGTAAGAGTTAAGGAAACCAAAAATAGGCACATTTGTTCCAATCTGTCTGCAGTAAAGTGTGAATTAAAAACATCCCTGTCCTGTTGAGGTATCAAACTGCAAACTTTGGTAATGGTAGAAAAATACAAAGTGAGCCTTCTCGGTGGCAGGTCCAATACAAAATGGTTCATACAAAAGCCAGAATTGCTTATTTTACACTCCCAAACCTTAATTCACCTATCACTAGGAAACCTGATCCTCTGCAAATCCACACTAATCACACACAGCTACAGTGTTTTCCAGGTTACCAAAGATCTGGCTGGCAAGTTAAAACAATTCAGTGCTTATGAAAAAAAAAAAAAAAAAAGAAGATCTATACGGTGATTCAGAGCCCAGTCTTCCAGCAAAGGACAAAAGGCACTTAAGAATGGCTTTAGGATATTCCACAATGGCATTTTTGGGATCAAGGACAGCGCCTGGCTGAACAAATCCTTCCCTACGACAAGTCCAGTGAGGTAGTACTTCGTATTGCTCCAACTACTTGGCTCTAAGCAAGCAGCTTTATGGTTCTGATAGATAAAATTAGCAGGAAATGGCTTTTTGTCAAACATATAAAACCCCAGTTCTTACAAAAAGAAAAAAAAAATAAAAATAGCAAATAGCCACTCGTGGTACAAAGCCAGGAACCATCTCGTACAAACTGAGTAGCAAAATGCTGCCAAGGTGATGCACAAGTCTACCTTGATGGCCAAATCCCCAGACAGTGAAGATTGTTCTAGCAACCAAGCCATTTTTGGAATAATAATTAAAAAAAAAAAAAAATTAAAAATAAAGGGGGGCATGGGGGGAAAGGGGCAACTCTGAGAACTTTCCTCGTCATTAGCAGCCTCACCGGAAGCACTTTCAGTCCGTTAAGAACAAATAATTCTGTGCTGATGGATGGCAGGTTTGAGGGGAACAAAAACAACAACAAAAAAAAAAAAGAGCAAACTTCAACATTCAGAACGAAAAACGAAATCCACGAACGTACAAAAGGACAGTCCTTGGAGTTTTTAAAAAACAAGGAAGACTTCAAACCTTTTTTTTTTTTTTTTTTTTTTAAGGGGGGGTCTGGGAGAACACAGACTACTGGTTTGTTGTGTTTTTTGTTTGTTTTTTTTCTTTCCTTTTTAAATTAAGCCCGTGGCGGGTGTGAACCCAAGGGATCGAGAAGTGCTTTGACAGAATCACCGGCCGTTGCCGTAGCCAGGGAAGAGCTGGGTGAGGACGTCCTGCAGGGGCTCGTTCACCTCCATGCTGTAGGTCTTGCCCAGGTCGTAGCGACAGGCAGGGCAGCTGTACACGTCAGCACGGAAGGATCTGTCCAGACAGTCCTGGGGGACACAAGAATTCCTGGTTAAGGGATGTGCTGGCTCCGGGTTTTCCGCCGGGAAAGGCCGAGGCGGAGGGAAAACGTCAGCGTGTTCCAACCTCCTCCTCCAAGAGCTCCCGGGAACCAAGGAAGCCAACACTGAGTCGGATTCCACGTCGCCTTTCTCGGAGTCAAAGCCGTTAAAAGCAGAAATGGTCAAAAAAAGGGGTTGCTGGGAGGGATAAAGAAGCAGATAAAGGGAAGGGATCTGTCCCGAGAACAGAGGGGAACGGCACAGCAGCTTCTGAAAACTGCTGAGGCCAAATGGGTTGAGATGAACATATAAAGATGGCACAGAACGGTTTGGGTTGGAAGGGACCTTTAAGATCATCCAGTGCCACCCCCTGCCATGGGCAGGGACACCTTCCACTAGCCCAGGTTACTCCAACCTGGCCTTGGACACTTCCAGGGATGGGGCAGCCACAGCTGCTCTGGGCAACCCATGCCAGCTCCTCCCCACCCTCCCAGGGAGGAATTACTTCCCCATATCCCATCCAACCCTGCCCTCTGGCAGTGGGAAGCCACTCCCTGCGTCCTGTCCCTCCACCCCTTTTCCAAAGTCCCTCTAATCCTGCCTAACGCTAAAGGACTAATTCCTGGCCGAAAACCCCAAACCAACCAAGCTGTCCCAGCCACCCCAACCCTGTGAGCACTCCTGGGGCAGCTCAAGGCTGAGCTCAGCAGGGCCCCTCACCTTGCACACGTTGTGCTGGCAGACGGTTGTGACGGGCCGGAACACGACCTCCTGACAGCAGATACACAGGAAGGCCTCCTCCACCTTATTTAGGAATTTCTGGAAAGACAACACTGGAATCAACTTATTGCCACCACCCTCTGAAAGATATAAAAAGGACCGACCCAGAACCCCCCCCCACATTACTTCGGCCACAGGAAGTTTTTCTATAAATCTTAACGTGTAAAAACAGTCACATTAAACGTGCTGGGGATGTCTGCACTAAAACAAAACCACTGTAGGTCTGAGGTTGTTTCTTTGATGCAGCCAAGGTTTGTATCTAGGGACACAGCACAGCTACAGTTGTCCCTTTATTTGTGGGGAGAAAATCCCTTTATTTCTGGGGATAAAAAGCAGGATATACCGGTCCATCTTTGAGAGCCTCTAGTACTTCATTCCACAGTTTTTCATTGGCTTCATCACTTTTTATAAGAGATTTCTGCTGGGCTGTCAGCTTGTATGGCTCAACTTTAGTTTTTTTCGGAGTCCCTGCTGGGGAGGGGACGAGTTTTTCCTCCCCACCTGAAAGAAAAACACAGTGATTTTTTTTTTGAACCAAATAAAAAAAACACCAGAAAAAAATGAAGTAAAATGCACAAAAACCTACAAGGCTTTCTATATCCACTTGCCTACTCCACAAACCTGCTGATTTCCTTTTCCTCTTTCCTTTCCCCGGGGTATCGAACTCCTCCTCTCCGTTATTTTCTTTTTCCTTATCTTTATTTGCAACAGCTTCCAAATATCCTTCAGGGTACTGCAAGGAAACAAAACAAAGAGCATCCAATGCAGACACACCAGTTCAGACTTGACAGACCAATACAGGTCCAAGGCTGACCTCGGGAGAACTGCTCCAGGGGCAGTTTTAATCTATTTTAAGCAACAGATCCCCGCTCTTGTTGAAGCAGTTATGCAGACTATGGAAATCTTGCACCAAAAAAAAGTGAGTTTTGCCCTTTCAGCCTCCTGATGTATAAAGAAATAAAAAATTCCCAAGAATCTGTGCCCCACTCAGTCTGAACTGTTGCATGGAACAGAAAAATTCCTCCTATCTGTCCAGTTCAGTGGCCAGGTGACGTCCCAAGGGAGTACCTGCATTGTTAGGCCCAGCTTTTTCATCCTGTCCTTTCCCTCCTTGGTCCAAGGAGCAGGTTCCTCGTCGTCCCTCCTGAGCAGGTAACGCCACACCAAAAATCCAGATTTCCCCGTCTCGGGCCAGTATTTCACCACCTGGAAAAGTCAGAGCGAGCCCATCACGCCCTGCAAACCCCCCTCGGCCAAGTTATCTTCTCCTAGTCCAGTCAGTGAGTTCCCAGACCTCCTCACCTTGTATATCCCATCGTATCTGTTGCCTTCCACAGGGGCGTATTTGCTGTGTTTGCCTCCCTTGACGTTCCTGACCACCCGGACGGGCTTCCCAGCCCTCCAGTCCTTGGCTTCTGCTCCGTGTTTGTCGTTGATGGGGGCACTGCAGTTCAGGGCCAGAGCTCTGCAACACACTCCAGTCAGCTCAGGGCATTTACCACTCTGCCTTAAATAACTACGCTTCGACACAACTTGTGTAACAGCAAGAGCTCTGCAGACAGTGATTAACCCTGCTGATGGGGGGCACATTTTAATTATTAGTGACATTACCCCAAATGCAACAGCACAGACCACCCCACTCCACTCAAGCCCATGTTTATTTTTAGACTCACATATGGTCTGGCCTCCCAAGGTGACCAAGGGCTGCAAAAGCCTTCAGGAGAGAGCATGAACACTCCTGCACCAATTTACTACCCTGTGCCTCAAGGTTCAGCCAATAAGTGACACCAATACCATTTACGGTTCTGTTCCATTCTGGTGCTCTGGGAGAAGCATTCCCACTATCCCGCTGATCTGCAGCCTCACAGCACAACTCTGACAGTCGTTCCCCGGGTACAAACGGTTCCTGATGGTGGCAGACCGCCAGGCACCGAGGTCAGGGTGGAGCACAAGCGTTGCCAACCTGTTCATGTTGGTGAGTTTCTGATCGCAGGACTGCTCCGCCGTGCGTTTGTTCCCGGAGAGGTCCCGCCCTCCGCTCCCCGTGTAGGTGAAGGAATTCCCGTGGTCCTGAAACGCACGGGGAGGGTTTTGGCACATTCACAAGAATAACTCAATAAAGCAAAAGAGCAAAATCAGGTGGGTTTAGCAGCGTTTCCTCAAAACAAGGGAAGATGCTTCCTGTGTTTAAGCTCCCAAGTTCGGTCTGTGGCCCTCCCTGAGACTGCCCGCAGAGCAGAGTCAGGGTGGCAGGTGACAGGGTGACAACTGTTGTCTTGTCCCACCCCTGAGCAGTGCCAAGGACCTCTGGGCTGCACGTGGCTCACACAGGATCTCCTGGAAGGGAAGATCTGGCAGCACAGGCCACGAGACTCTGCTCAAACTGTGGGTGCAATGAAGACCCCGAAAAGGCAGCTGAGGATTCTGAGATCAAAAGCTGACACGGGGATATTAAACTTGGTTTAGATGACCCTGTTGCTCAGGCTGGCACATTTGGCTGTAATTTTTCCTTGCCTAATTTCCTTCTGAAGGAAATAAGTGAAGATGGGCAAGTGCCTGATGTGGGGTGTGAAAAGTAATTAAGGCCAAGTCTTGGTTCTGGGTGTAAATCATCACAATTTACTTACTATGTCATCTTCATAGCCTCCTGCCAGGACCAAGGAATAGGCCCCATCGTTGCTTCTGCCATGTATCCCTGCAACGTGGGGCCTGTGGACTCCGGATTCGCTCACCTGGAAAACCAGAAACAGTCTGCAAGGCTCCAAACAACGTGATCACCCCTTGGCCTTGGAACTGAACCAAATACTCTTTCGGATTTAGTTTGAAACTGCTCTCACCACTATCCTCCAAAAAGCTCCAGGTAGAGGAAAGAAAAATAAAAATGCTTCTTAAAAAAGAAAAGAAGAGCCATTGAGTATTTCAGTCAATTGAAAACACAGGGAAGTTTTGAGATGTGAATTTAGAAATTTGGATCTTACTGAGATCGCTTATTAAAAAGCTCCAGGGATTTAGGAATAATACAGATATTAAATATTTGTATAAAGGGATTGGTTTTGAAAGACTTGTAATAGCAAACTTCACCTAGATGCTTGAAAAAAAAGATCTGGATAGGTCAGTGCTTTTTATTTCCCCAACTTTCCAACAGGATGAGAAACCTTCTTTTTAACATATGTAAACATTTGAGTGACTCTTTCCAGGGCAACAGTGGGAGATACTACAGAACTCCAGGACAAACTCCTGGAAACAAACATGTTTGCTCTGGGTTTTTTTGAGTTACCAAAAAGAGCACTGAAGAAAAATAAACCAGCCCTTGGTAGGCCTGGACAGCACAACATTAGTTCTGGAACACTTGATCCAGACAAAGCCGGAATTCTCTCCCTCCTGCACTTACACAGGCAGTGACACCCACCCCGAGATTAACCCCTTCTTGTAAGAGCTGCATCACTCCCATTTTTCCAGCTTTTCCAGGCCAGGATTTGGCTTCATACCTGAACTCTGAATTTCCACATGGTGCCAACGGGAATCCCAGGAATTGGTCCGTAGTGGTTGGAGGGGACGATGGTGCATTCCTTGGTGCGACCGACACACGCCATGCCCTGGGTTCAGAGAGCAGGGCCAGTGAGCCAAGAACCCAAAGCAACTGAACAACAACACACATGCTGGAGTAAAACAGCTCTGAACTGACCTTGCCCCAGTCTCTCCGTGAGGATGAGTTGGCAGATGCCATCTTCTGTTTCTTTTTGCTTTCTTTTAACCTCTCTCCTGCTAAAACCACCTCACTGGCATCGTTTCGACATTCGGGGCAATACCTGAAGTCAGTGAAAATTAACAAGTAGCAAAGCCTTTAATTAAGAGAGAATTTCATCAAAACACACTGAGTTGTGTTATAATTTCCCCTGTGAAACCAGATAGGACGTGGAAACTCTCCATACTGGAATTAGACCTGTATCAGGTACTGTCTTTGCAGCACCTTCTAAGCCACTGCTGATGTGTCAGGAAAACAGCTCTATCATGAAATCATTGTATAAAATGCTGAAAGGGGTCAGAGGGAATAAACCAGTGTATTTTACTATCTATATGTACATTGAAAGGGGTAATTCACTAATTATATCACTGTATGTATTTCATATACAAACCAGCATCTGTCACCAGCCTGATCTGATGGTGGGGCCTGGGGACTGCCTGCAGTGACCCATGGAAGCCCCTGCACGAGTGAAGCCTCCTGCTATCAGGTTCTCATTTGGGATTTAGAAGGGACCTTGAAGTTCATCTCATTCCACCCCCTGCCACGGGCAGGGACACTTCCCACTAGCCCAAGTTGCTCCAAGCTCATCCAACCTGGACACTTCCAGGGATGGGGCAGCCACAGCTTCTCTAGGCAACCTGTGCCAGGGCCTCCCCACCCTCACAGGGAGGAGTTTCTTCCCAACCTGGCCTTAGGCAGGTGTACAAAACAGGCATCCAGACCCCAAAACCAGGAAAAGAAGTTGCAAGCCACTGGCTTAAAACCTGCTCTCATAAGCTCAAGGAAAGCTCTGAAGTCCCACCAAAAAAAACCCAAAAACCAAAAACACACAAACACCTGTGCAGTTACAATATTGCCACCAAAGGGCAGCCTCAAGCCTCAGACCTCACTTTCTGCTCCTAATTAGATGGTAATTGTGATAGCACACACACAGAACTCACCAGTCCTCATCATCTGGAATGCTGCTGAGGGGAGGGTTGAGGCAGTAGATGTGGAAGGCCATGTCACACTCGTCACACATGAGCTGTTTGTCTGGATCTTGTTTCCCTCCACAGATGTGACAAGCACAGACTCTGCAGGTCTTGTTTGGGTTGTCCTTGCAGGCTTTGCACACAGGTCCACTCTGCCCTGCGAGCAAACACAAAGCACGCTCAGAAAGGGCCATGATCCAACGGGAATCCTTGAGGGAGGCACAACTAAACATGTCTTGAGACCTTTGATCCTCACAGGGACAATCAGCAGAACATCACAGGGTAATACAGACATGCAAGAACTGCACCAGACTCACGTTTTGGTGTTCCAGCTGGGATGGGGGAAGCAGTGCCTGGTTCCTCAATTTTATAGATTTCATCCACTAACATGATCGTGCAGTCGTTCAAGGAGTCACCAGCTTCCCTGTAAGGTGGGAAAAGTAAGAGGTCAGACTGTGAAAGTATCCCACAGCACGAGCTCACAGCTGTGCATGTACCAGACTGCTCTGGTATTAAGAATCAAATCATTTTTATGCAATTAGAGGGTATCCCCTTTTGTCTCAGTGAGATTCCAAGCACTTAGAGCATTCCAGCTATCATTAGTGACTGTTCTGCCTCCCCCCAGGTATATTCCAGATTGATACTTCTTGTATTTTATAGTTAAAAAGTCAAAATCCCTGTGGTGAGAGGAAAAGAAAAAGAATATTCTGGCAACTCTGTGAAAATTATCTGAAACTTTAAAAAAGTACATCCTTTTTTTTTCCTGAAGGTGAAAGTCTCCAGGAGAGAACTGGAGTAACTTTTCACCACCTTTATAAAATGAGGGTTCATTATCATATCTCCACCAAACATCCCACTGCAGTTTTTGGGAAGCCACGATGGATAACTAACACTTAAACAATGCTTTGTAGTCAATATGGGGATTCACACCCTCTCAGCAGAAGTGAATCCATGGATCAGCATCCTCCCTGACTCCCTAAAGTGCCCAATTCCCCAGTGGAAGTTAATCAAAGCTGCAGCACGAGGAATTCAATCACCCAAAAAGGACAGGGACTTCTCCCCTCTCCCCAGCACTTCTGCTGCACCATTTCCTTCAGCAGAGTCACTCAGGCCTCGTGAAAGCTTAGGAGGAGTTGGGGAATTCAATTTATTCCACGTTACGGAGTTGCTTACCCAAGTAGTATCTTTGCATTGATCTCCCTGGTCATTTTTGTTTCCCTTTTCTGCAGGATCTCAGCATCATACCAAAAGCCCCTCTCTTTTGGTTCATCAGGGTTGTAGTTGACCATCACCACCTGTCCCACTTCCAGCTGGTGCCACTTCAAAATAGTCCGTGCCCGGGCCCGAACGTTACTGGAGCTCATCTGCACCACTCCATTCTCTGGATAACTTGGAGGGAGGGACAGAGAAGGAAAATCAGATTCAACATCAGTTTGAGAAGTGATAGATTTTATCCAGGCAGGTCCATTTTGCTGTACAACATAAGAATAAAACCTCCTTCTCCCCAAAAGACACAGCCAGAACCAGCCAGCCTAATGTTGCTACTCGTGCACCCCACTCGATCCGGATAACAGCTTTTCATATTTCCAAAAACGTGATTCCAGCCCCCTGGAACTCCAACTGTAAAACAGCCTTTTACAGTGACACAACCAGTGGTTTACCTGGTGGATCCTCCACACTAAAATCCCCCCCCAAGCATCACGACCCCAATGACCTGATTAGCCAAGAAGGGGCCGAACTCACTCGTCGTATTTCACGTGATATATCACATCCTCCTCGGGGACGGCCGGGGGCTGCTCAGGGTCTGTGCAGCTCTCAGCTGCTTCCCTGGCAGGTTTTTTCCTGGTCACATTCACAACCTGGGCTTCAAACCACGCTCCCATGTCGGTGTCCCGGGCGTCGACCAAGTCGTTGATCTGCACAGAGGAGAACGCAGCTCAGCAAAGTGGATTTGCAGATTAACCATTCATCGCCAAACCTACCGGGAGTTTCACCATCTCAAGAACTTCACCGTCATCAAGACGTTCACAGATCATCTTTAAAACTAACATTTCCTCTGCTTTGCCCTCCAGTCTGCTCAGGTTGAACTTAAAAGATTATAAATCCATTTTACACCATCAGTCTTCTCAGCAAGCACAACCCATTCTTAATTAGTCTGTGGCAGACTTTCAAACTGTCTTGCTCGTGGTGTGGCAAAGACACCATAAATAATAAAATCCATTCAAACACACAAGTGAAATGATTCTGAACAGCTGCTCGAGATTTTCTTCTGTTCATTCAAGAAAGTTTCAGCCTTGACAAATGCAGTGACTCCAAGCAAAAATATTGGGAAAATTTTTTAAATCAAACCAGGCACTCTGGATGCCTTTTTGGTTTTTTTTTTTAATAGTTTTAGTTCAAAGCATAAAAATGAAAAAAATTAAATATTGTGACCTACAACATGTTGCATTTTGTGGGTTTGTGGCTTGGTTGGTATTTTTGTCTTTGTTGTTGGAGGGTTTTGAGAGGGAAAAGAAAAAAGCAACTACCCACACAACTGGGGCATAAAGGATCTTCGGAAATTCTCAGCCACAGAGGAACAATTCCCACCCAAGGGGAGATTTTAAGGAAAAAATGATGGCTTTTTTTTTTTGGTTTTTTTTTGATGACTCACCTTATAGAGGCCGAAGACGGGGTGGGTCCAGTCGGGCTGTGCTGCTGTGCTGGGCTGTCCCTCCAGTTCCAGGGCAGCCTCTCCGTTGTGGGAGCTCTTGTCGGAGTCGCTCTGGCCGGAGCCGCAGCCGGAGTCCGTGTCGGAGAGCTCGGGATCCTTCTCCTTGCTCCCAGCAGGAAGCACTGCTGGGCTTTGCCTGACCAGGAGCTGAACGATATCGTTCAGCCCCACGCTGTAATCGAAAAGGGAGTGACCATCTTCCATCTGCAGGGAAAGCACCGAAGCAGTTGGTTATTCCCCTTCTCCCGGCTCCAGACCTTCCCGCTGAAATGGTCTCTCGGTGCCAAGAAGGACCACGTGGCTTTGAAACCATTAACAGTCGCTCCCTGGGCAGCCCCTCACCATCACACTTGCTGTTACATTCTTATTCTTACTGTTTTGTTATTAGTTTTCTTATTTTTTTCAATGGCCCCACAGGGCACAAGAACAAGGTTTCTGTGATGGCGTGGATTTGTCACCAGGCTAAGCCACAGCCACTAAGACATCTGAGAAAAGGTTTTGCAGCACATTCCCTAGAAATATCAATCCTGGGAAGGAGAACTTAAAAGAATTACAGATCCCCAACATTCCCATCAGGACCTGAAGATAATTACGTGTTACCTGCAAATTAAAAAAGGAATTATTTCTCCCTTAATTCAGACACGTCCTGAACGCTAACACAGAGTGGATGCAATTGTGGATGATCCAGGTTGTTACACCATCTCCACTAATTGTGGCATTGCGTAGAAGCCAAAGAGTTAATCACCCCCTTTCCTCCAGGCCAACAATTGATTTTTCCATTGAAAGTAAACCAAAAAAGACCCAACTCAACTTGAAACCACCCAGTCTCTCTTTAGCGTGTCCTCATTTCACAACCTCTGTAATTCTGAGAGTTTATCTGGCAAGTCTGCAACTGGATGTAGTCAAATCAAGACCCTGCCCCTGCAAAAGGAGAAGTGCAGAGGCACAAATAGGTCTCTCAAGGACCTCTCAAGAGCTCTAAGGAGCACATCCTTTTTAGGGTTAACATGTAAGAGTGGAGGCCTCGGAGCAGTCAGAAGTTCAGACAAGCTTCCCCACATATTTAAGGTCTGACTAAGAAATTATACAGGAAATGATCGTCCCCTTCCAGCCCAAACCACGAGAAAAAGCAATCCCTGGAGCTTTGTTCTCTATCAGGGGGGGAAGAAGAGCGAAACCACAAAAATTTACACTTCACAGGAATCGCTGTGATAATTCAATTCTGATTTATGGCATGGAAGGCCCGTGGAACAATCCCTGGAAATCTGACTGCACGGGAAGCGATCTGGGCTTTTTCTGCTTTAGGGGTTTGAAAACTCCACGAGGACACACCAGAAAATGGGTTGGTGCTTCTTAGCCCAGAGGCAACATCAGCACAGGGCACAGGAGTGACAACAGGTGCAAACTGAAACGGGAGAGCAGGGCCAGGAATGGGACAGGAAACCACAGAGGAGTTCAAAGGACGGGGGGAAAGAAGCAGCAGCCACTGAAGACAAACCACAGGAGAAAGGTTTTAACGGACAACTCGTCTTCTAACCCTGTTTGAAAGTTTTAATAAGAAACTGAACATTTCCAGGGATTCCAAAAGGCAGATAAAGCACAGTGAGTGCAGCAGGGACAAGGACCAGGAGAGGTCGGACCGTGCCTGAACTAAGAACTACTGGAGCTGCACAAGGAGGAATTATCTTTGTAGGGCAAGTGCATCCTGACTGAAAACTCATCACTGCTACTGAAAATCGGTTTCTCTGCACTGCTTTCAGGGCAAGGCTGACAGCTGGCACCTACCCTGGACCACTCCCCAGCCCTTATCACTCGATTTACAACACAAAAAGGTGATTAATGCACCCAAATCTACCTTAACCCAAGGGAAAGGTGGGTTAAACCCACCAGTCCTCCAGAGATGCTGCACCTTCCCACAAGCCTTATTTTGTTAAATTAAAGCTGATCCAGGTGTATCCCCCCATCCTACAGCCACACCTGCTAATTACAACCTACAGATACCTCAAGCCAGCCTAAAACGGAGGGAAAGGTGGAAAAAGCCACTTAAAGAAAATCTCCATCTGCGGCCGAGTCAGTATTTCAACTGCTCTTCCTGAAATTAAACCCTTTGACCGACCAAGCCCCAGCTCAGAAGTTTCTCTGGCACGAAGGTTTCGCAGCACAGGATTAAGCAGGGTATGGAAAATGTATTTGAAAGCAGTTTCAGTTGACTTTAATGCTAATTTAGGGACTTTTTTTAACTCCCAGGGAGGAGAACAGTTGCTACTCAAGTGTTCTGCTATCAGTGCAAACCCACGGGAGGAGCAGGGCGGGGAGTCACTAGATGGCAGCAGAACACCCCAATTCCACGCGAGTGAAACGAAACCAGTGAAACGTAAATAAAGACACTTAAGATAAGTACATTAATTATAAATAAGTAAATTAATAAAGTAAAAATGAAATAAATTAAGAATAAAGAAATCAAAATAAAGGAAGAAACGAAAGATAAAGGAACTAGGGAGAAAATCAAAAAGAAAGAAATTAGAAAGAAATTAAGCGGAAAGAAGCTGAATAGAAAGAAATTAAAGGGATACAATAAATGAAAAATAAACGAATAAAAATAAAGACGTTTGAAAAGATAAATTAAAAATAAAAGAACTAAAAAAATCAAGTAAAAAATTTGAAAACTAATACGAATTAAGAACAAATACAAATAAAACCGAATACAAATGAAAAACAAAGACAAGTGGAACACAAATACAAATGGAACACAAATACTAATAAAAACAAATACAAATGAAAAACAAATACAAATAGAACACAAATACTAATGAAAAACAAATACAAATTAAAACAAATACAAATGAAAAACAAATACAAATTAAAACAAATACAAATTAAAACAAATACAAATTAAAAATAAGTACAAATGAAAAACAAATAAATACAAATTAAACCCAACTACAAATTAAAACAAATAGAGAATAAATAAAAATAAATGAAAATAAATAACGCTACGCCTCTCCAGCTGGAGGGCGAGAGGGCTGGGGTGGGGGGGTCCCCTCGGCTGATGCCGCGACGCTGTCAAACCCCCCCATCCCATCCCATCCCATCCCATCCCATCCCATCCCATCCCCGCCGCGCCGGTACCTGCTTGCCGCGGTAGAAGAGCCGCTGCCGCTGGGGCTCCACGGCGAACACCTCGTGTATCCGCAGGCGCAGCTCCTCCACCTTGGTGAGCTTGGAGAGCGAGTCCACGCGGCGGGTCTCGGCGCCGTCCATGGTGCGCACCTGGATCCACATGGCGCCGGCGCTGCCGCCCCGGCAATGCGGGACCCGCGCTCAGCGCCCGCTCCCGGGGGCGGCGCCCGCCGCGCCCGCCCGCCATTGGCCGCCGCACAGCCCGGCCCAAGCGCTGATTGGCCGCCGCCCGCACCGGGGTCCCGCCCACCCCCCCCGGGGCCCCGCCCACCCCCGGCCCCACGCGGGAGCCCAACGGCTCCGCGCGCCACTCGCGCGCGCCACAATTGAAACGCGCCCGCCGCGCCCACGCGCCGGGTCTCGCGCGATCATGTAAATGAGGGAAGGGGATTATTGGGGGGGGGGGCAGCGCGTGGTCTTAAAGGGGCCGTCACCCTCCGGCGGCCGGGGGCACACGGGCACCCCACGGCCCCTCTGCCCACCCCACCCCACCCGCCTGGCTTCCCACCGCGGGGAACAGCCTGGCGGTGTCACCGGGGCGGCGGTGCCGAGGTTTGGGAGGAGGGGGGGAGGGATGACTAACCATTGCTTTTTACTTTTTTTGTTTTATTTATGTCATCTGTGAGAAATCTCAAAGTTATTGGCAAGAAAATTTGCTCCTGAAACCCTTGACATGATGATTCTATCTATAAGGTTTTTCTGATAAGTTTTCTATGTGACATCACTGTCTTTCTTTTATTTTTTTTGCATCTTGTACATTTGCTATTGACTGAGTGCAGGCTTATTTTCCGTGTCACTTGCACCTTTCTTCTCAGTGTCTTGTCTCTGCCACTGTGTGACTTGTGTTTGCATATAAGCTTGTTTATCAGGTTTATGCAAGTCTCTACTGTTTGCTAGGGTTTGTGTCTTTCTGTGCTTTCATTTCAGGTACGGCCTTTTCCTTTCCTGTTACTAGTGCCATCTGTTCATCTCTGGAAACTGGGTAGTTACACAAGTCTGTCTTTTTTTGTAGCTTGGTGAAATATTATTGCGGGGTTCCTTCAATTTCCTGATAACACTGTTCAAAAATATCTTTCACACATGCCATTTTTGTATGCCTTTAAACTGCTTTTGGAGAATTCTCAGGATTCCCCTGCCTCACCCCCCAAAGTATGCTGTTTTATGTGAATTCCCTGGCATTGTGTAGCAGCAGCTTTTAATTGCTGCTCCTTGCTCTGCTGTGCTTGGCTTCCTCTTTCCCAATCTTTTTTCTCTCCATTTACTGCAGGTTCATAATATCTCTCATTATCTAGGGAAACACTACTTACTATACATCCTCCCTTTAAAGTTCATCTGCTTGGAAACCAGAATCTGATCTACTCACATATTCTCATTGGTTATATTTTATTTATATGTTCCTTTACAATATTCATAATAGCTGATTTCGTGTCTTTCTGCAATGTTATATCTAAACCTGTTTCCATCTTTGCCTCACCATGGAGCCACAATCTCTATCCATTTTTTTTCTAGTCTTTTTATTAGATCCAGATGCAAACAGGTTTTTTTAGCCCATATTAAGGGTTTTTTAATACCATTTAGAAATGGAATTGATGTTTACTATCTTTTCTGTGCTTCTACAGGGGCCTATAAAACTGCAGTCAGACACATCTCGGGTAGCAGTTTTCTGTTCCCACAGTGTTTTGCTAATTGTTTGCCAGCGCATGGGACATTCAAAGCCATTTCATACCCACCTGGGATTCTCCCTTATCTGATACACTTTAGCATACTATCTCAAATGTAATTTTTCAACACTTAGTGCTTGTGTTTTAAGTAGCTTAATTAAATATCTGTGAAATCAGATTCAGAGAAGTCAATGAGAACTGAGTAAGATAAGGTAAATCAGCAGGGGAACTCTACCAGTCCAGGAAAATAGGTCTTTCAGCTACTTCTAGCCGAAAATTGCCAATACCAAGCATGTCTCCTTCATCCTGACTTGTGTAAACTCTCATAATTTTAGAGAACAAGGATGCAGAGTTTTGTGAGAAGCGTGTGAGGAGCTTGCTGTGGGAAGCTCAACAGTGTGTTTCTGTCTCAGGAATGGTGTCTGGCCATGCCATGTGCAGACACAGGCAATGCAGGGGAAAGTCTCTGCTGAGTTGTCTCTTCTTCTGGGCTTTACTACAAGACTGTGGCATTGGAAGAAGCTTTCTCACATGCTATGTGATGCTTCAGAGGAGGTCAGAAATTCTGCTTTGGGTAATCTATCAGCACACTGTTCTGGTCTGAGAAGAAATAGGGAAACATAGAGGACTGAAACAGGTGACTGAAGAAGCACCAATGAAGCTTTCCTAGGGGTGAGCAAGATTCATGTTTGAGTTCTTTGTGCTATAGATGGGAGATGGAGAAAAATCCTATAATGCTTTTGTTTCCTCCTATCCCTGTTTTTTTAAAGTATTCTCTACTTATTTAGTAATTTTGCATTTGAAAAAAATCCTACTTTTCTTGGGCTGAAAAAGAGCTTCCAAAATGTCAGTGGCTCTTCCAATATAAAACTTCATATTCTTACCTTCCTTTTCTCTTCTGAACAAAGAAAACTACTTTATATTAAAATTAAAGACTGAAAATAACCCAGTGAATTAAGAATTTAAAAAGTCATCAAGTTTTGAAATTGCAACGTTATAATCAAATCTTGATGTAAGTGCAACTCTTTTACATTTAATACATGCAATCTTTTTGAAAGACAACTGACAGATCTATAGGTCTACTGGAATATTCTGAGCAGTTTTGTGTTCTCTGTAGTGGGTTGACTTTGAATCTTATTTCCTTAGCTTCAGCTTCCATTAATTTGCTTTGTGTGCAATGTGTTTATAATATATATATATTTAAAATATATATGTATTTATAATCCCAGAGTATGTAACCAAGTAACAACTCTTGCTGGAAACTTTCTGGATTTTTTATTCTTTTCTTCTTGAAGTCCTCTTTGAAATGTGAATATTTGGGTTCCATGATCTGATACAGCACTCCACTGAAGTCATAGTGTAACCGAATTGTGAGATATATTAAGTTTCCCTGCTTTTCTCATCTGACTTGTTGACATGCAAAAAAATCCTAGTAACCCTTCCACCTCATATTCAGTGTTTGTGTTCATCTCATTTTCCCTACTTTTCCATCATCACTGTTTTTTGGGTAATCTCATACTAACAAGTGGCATTCATTTTTGACTCTATAGGTATGATTTTAATGTGTGGAGTTATGTATTAGGTGCATGCATGTCTGTTGCATTCAGAGGCCACAGTGGGCTTTTGGAGCACCTTCTGCTATGTCTCTGCAGTAAAATGATACCTGTGAAAGTGGGCTGGGCTTGCTTTCCTGTTCAGTTTTCTGGCTGAAGTAGACACATTTTCTCCCAGGAGTCATTTCAGGTGTAGTGAATATCGCCTCTGAGGAAGGACTGGAAAAACTGAAGTTGTTTAGTTTTAAGAAAAGAATAGAAATTCATCTTTCAAAGCAACGGGAAGTTTCTGCACAGCTGGACCATTGAGGCCTTGGCTTAAACATTGTGATAACAACTATGGTGAAGCCTTGCCATGACTTCCCCAGGCAGTCTTAATCACTGAAGACTTTAGGAATAGGCCGGATGAAGGCAGGTGTAACTAATCCTAACTGAGGATAAGGTGAACTAGGTCCCCATCCAAGCGATATCTTCTATTTCTTTCTCGTGCAGACAGCCTCCTGCTTAGTAGTTCACATGAAATCATGACCAGCAGCCTCATAAAAAGGGAGCACTTTCTGCCCCTGCTGACATCTGTATGAAACAGAGACCTTTGTATTAAAGATAGTTATTATATGAAAGGTTCTGCATTAAAGGTTGTTATTATTGCAATGAACTTTAAGCATTTTTTAGTGAGGAGTTGTTATTAAGGGTTGATATCAATGAGTCATGCAGCTAAGCATTCAGACTTGCCACTTATTAAGAGCACTGGCAATTCTTTCAGGACAAATTATTTTAGAGTAATTAATAACAACCCCAGAGAGCTACCAAATCTCCACAAATGAATGCTCGGAGGGAAAAAAATTACAGAACTAATAGACATCAAAGAATATATGTCATGTGCCATGGCTGAATAACAAGGTTTAACTGACTATCAATTTTTACTGCTTGGAAATTGCCTTTCTTTAAGCATAATCAGAATTTTAATTATTTCTGTTTATTTCAGCAAGTGGCTTTTAGAATGCATCTGTGTACTTAGAGCATCATTCAGAGCAAGTAGAACCTGGTGTTGTCTCGATGAAAATAGTGTACTAACACTACTATGCCTGTGTGACTTTGTGTAAAATGTCCATTGTTAAGACCCCATTATGTTCTTAAAAAAGAGTCACTACGATTTGGAAAATCCAGTAACTGAAGCAAGAGCCAGGTGCTTTTATCTTGGCAATCAGAAAGATAAGTATAACACATAAGTGCCTGGCTTTTAGTGGAGAAGTGCAGTAGCAGTATGGATATGCAAGTCTGTATGAAAAAGAAAAGCAGGCTGACACAAGTACCTGATTGCCTCTGCTTCATTTTACATAGTTTGTAGTAACTGCATAGTCTCTTTAGCCCTGTACTTCTTCATATAGTGTCCCCAAGTCCCTCAGTTGCTGAAAATTAATTCTTGGACACCTTCTGAGCACCTTCTTTTGTGCAGAATCATCTATGGAAGCAGAAATTAAGCCATTCTACGAAAAGAGTTCTGCAGTGTTGAACCTCTAAATTAGGTATAGTAACTGTGGGTTTCAATTTAAATTAGTTTCCCCGAAGTAAAACAAAGGGCATGAGACTGTTTTGATAAGAAATCACAAGATCATTTAGAGTTTATACATAACAGTGTCCTTTCTAGTGACCTTTGCTTGAAAACAAATACTAAAAGATAAACTTTTGGTTAAAACACAGTGATCAAGACTCAGTCAAACTGTATTACAATATTTTTAGTTTAAGTGCATTTCTTGTGGTGATGGTTTCCCAAAGTTTTTTGTACTCATTAGTAGTTATAGTTAGTTCAGTCAAAGTAACTGCTTTTAATATTTTTCCACCTCTTTTGGATGTCATTAATGAGTTTCAAATATTAGGTCGAAGTGAAGGAAATAAATTGACATTTCTTGAGAAAAGCAAGAGCAAGGCTGGGTAGGGCACTGGAGAAATGCAATGTTTCAGTTTAGGATTGCTTGGGCTAGACACCAGTGCAGAAGAGATAGTATGTAACACGTAAATTTAGTGCCATAGGCTCAGCTCTCATTATATATGCCACTAGTATTAGCCCAGAATTATGCAGTCTACTTGTGGTTGATCTCAAAGTGGATGGAGGGACACTCACTTTGCTGTACAGAGAGGACATCTAGAAGCCTTACAGGGCAGTGGAATGTTGGTTTATGAACAAAGCAAGTTAAACATGCACAAAACAAATCTGTTTTGAATGAGAAGCAAAATCTACTGTAAAAACATGCTCTCGACCTTGAGGAAAAATTTCTTTCTGCCTTCAGACCTCTTGCCCTGTCACCCCATTTACCTCCAGTACACTTGAATTTGCAACTTCTCACTAAGAGCATCTGCTGTGTCTGCACTCTGTAGATCTGTTGTTTCCCTCCTCCACTGCACTCCCCCACACCTGATACCCCCAGCTTTGTTTGTAAGAGTTATACCCATTGACAACTCTGGAAATATTTATTTATTTCCTGGTTTAGATGATGAAGGTATTTGTGAAGAGTGGTTATAAGATGTGATTTCTCCTGGTGTACCATCATATCTTTTGTGCCTCCTGTTCTTGTGAGGAGATTTAGTGGACCTTTGAATCAGCAGCCTCTACTGATGAATCTTAGTCGAGAATCTGGAGGTAAAGAAGAATCTGGGGCTGAGGCCAGAGCAGGAGTCTGTGAAGCGTCTGAGTCTCTCTGTGCCAGACCCCCTGCACCACTGACGCACACAAGTAGAACCAAGAAGTTAGGATTTTTTTAAGCAGACCCTTTTTCCTGGACTTTTTCAAACCGACAAGTGGATCACGCTTGCTTCTTGGCCTCCCAGTTCACAGTTCCATAGGGCTTTTTCTCTGCTATTCATGACTACACAGCATGTTTCTTGAAGCCACACCACTTGCTGACACAGGGCAGGAATGTGGAAAACAAGAAGGCTAGACATCTCAGAAATGCCAAAGGTGAAAATCCCTGCATAACATAGCTGCTTTTTATGGCAATTTAGCAAGTGGAAATAAGGAGGAGAGCCAAAAAGCCTTTAACAAGTTAGGTTTTCACAGACCACGAACAAACAGTGTGTTCTTGGTCTGGAAACTGTAATAGAAACGGGCTCAGACAAGGCAGCCCAGAGCAAGATCTTGTTGCTGTGCTTTCCCTCATTATTCCTCCCCATTTCACACACACACACACAAGTAACCACCTCAGTTAACACCTGACCACTGATAAAAGATGTAGCCTTAATTCAAAGCTATAGCCTCTAAATCAACAAAGGAAAGGTCTCAGACCTAGTGGACCTTTAAGATGTGGGTAGCTGTAAGACTCCGTGTACTGGCATTAGAAACTGCTGGAAAGCAAGCTAGCATAATTTTGACCATTGTGGGTGAATATGGTCTGAAGACATTTTGAACTTAGCCTGACCATGAATATTTCTTCTGAAATTAAAACTTCTCCCGGTTGTTTGCAGTCTGAATTATTACTGTATTTCCTCATTTTTCTTACTGCTAATTTTTTTTCCTGTCACCTTCCTATATGATGCCTTTTATCTTACAATTTCTTGTCATCTCATCATTACATATTTCTTCCTTATTTTGTTTTCAGAAATGTGTTTTAGAGACAAAATATCCTGTAACTTTCAAAGGTCCCTCCTTTCTGCTTTCCTGCTTGCTGCATCTCATATCTTGAGTCTCCAGTCTCCCAGCAGGTATGCGTAAGATCTTTGTGTTTATTTAGTATAAGCAAAGTGTTTTTACTAAGTCTGAGGCAGTCATTTAAAACAGTGAGGATTACAGCAATTCTGTGGTGTACAGGCACTGATGGTGGTTGCTCTCGAAAAAACTCTTACTCTCTGCCGAGAGCCTATTATTTCACAAAATGTACACCTACTCCAGAAATGTCAGGCCCTAGGGAAGCAGCTGGAAACCAAAGCATGTTACGACTTTCCCTGCTCAGCTACTCTCCAACTGGTGTTCAGCTGGGAGTTTGCAACCACTTAGCTTACCACAAAGAACATATGGATCAGTTTGAATGTCTGAGGGAGCAATGTTCCTTCCTAGCTTTTACTGCCAAATGGAGTGACCATATCTTCTGGTTATCTTTGTGCCAGTTAGTCCCCAGCTGTGAACTCAAGGTGGGCAGCAACCTCTCTGAATCTGCTGATGACTGTGTTACTCAGAATTGTGGAGTGGGCAGGGAAGTTTCCAGGAAAGAATGGACTTGCCCTTGGTACATTTCAGGCATGATGTACCTAGTGCCCTCATCGCTAGCTCTGAGGAGGAATGACCAAGTTTGGGTCTGAAGATACAGCCAAATTTCTGGAATGTTGCATGGCACGTAGACTTAAACAAAACAAAACTCTGATTCTGAAAACTATGGAATAAGAAAATATCCCACAGATAAGGGGTATGTCTGAAGGCATTGTTGGCTCCCCTGGGCTGCTGAGATGAGATGTGTAGCTCAGAGCTCATCTGGTACCTCTACCATGTAAGGATCTATTAGCTGGTTTCCAGTCTAGCTATCCTATTTATATCAACAAGGCAATGTCCTTTCAGTCACTTGTGTAGGCTTTTAGTAAAATGTGCATTTGCAAAAAAATCAAAATACAGTCATGCCCACCTATGGCAGTTGTGTTCATGAACTGTATTTTTTTATTTCTTAACCAAAGTTTGTTTTCAGTGCTTTATCAGTTGATTGATGAAAGACTAATTTTCAAGCAAGCTATACAGCATAACTTTATTTCCTCAGTACAAAACTCTGTGCAAATGAGTACCAAAACAGCATTGCCTGCTTTGGAGTCAGATCAATCTTGCTGAAGCTCATGCAGTAGCAAGCTATCAAATGAAATCACTGTAGGAAACCTACTGCTTAAAGGGATAAGCCAGAGGAAGAGCTTTGCATTTTATGAGGAAGACTGGATTAATGATAAGCATGCTTTGAGAACATTTCTTCCTTATGGATATTAGCCTTACTAAAACATGAAAGGTAAGAACACTTCAGGACATGTATTTGCAACCATTAACTCAGTTAATTGCCTGTTCAAATTGAAACGTTTAAGGATAATCCCCATTTTGTAATTAGAGATATTAATCTGTTCTTTTACTTTTCATGCACAACACATGGCTGCTAGATTACTTTGAACTTTCTTCCTAGGTCTGTCACACAATTTAAGTATGTCTTTTATTTCCTTATCAGATTTGATACTTTTTTTCCTTATCAGATTTGACACTGTCTCTGTGTGTACATGGAGTGGGTGCTTTGCAGTTGAGTTAATGTGTGCAGTGATTAATTACAGATCAACACTACTGCTGATAACGCTAGTGGAATGAGCATTGAAGGAAAAATAATCTTTCCAAATAAAAGCTAGTAGAGCCTGGGGAAAGGTGTGCGATTAGCAGGCATGTATAGAGAACATCTGCTAATCTTCATATGGGGATTACAGTGTTCAGTGCTTGGTAGTGTCACATAGACCTGGAGATTTCTTTAAATTCTTCTTTCTCCACCAAAGGTTTTTTTTTTTTTTTCTTCCATCAAAGATATCTTAAATTTGATTGATTCCTTTCTCATAAGCCTGGATTTCTCTAATGTCTCATATTAAGTTGCCACCAAGAAGCAGTTATTTTTATGGCATTTAAAAGGTCTCATTCACTGTCAGTATTATTAAGTAAAACACACTGTGAAATGAGTTATCTTTCAGTAACGACCTTACTGTCGTTTTGATGTTTTGCCATTATCTGCAGAAGTTCTCATTTATGCTACATTATTCACTAGCTTGTATGAGTGGTGACTGATGCCACATGACAAGATGACAGTCAGTGCTTTGCCCCCTACCAGTCAGCTCTACCACTCGTGAATGCCAGTAATAGCGCACTGAGAAGTAACTTCTGGAAGAAGGGCTGATGTAGTGCCTGCAGCAATGCAGGCATCTCTAAAGTTACCACTTTTATGAGATTGCTGAGGAAGTGATGAATTTCAGATGCAAAGGATGTTTTACAGGGCATTGCTGCTAAAGTGTGCTGTGAGATACTTGTGACTTTTTTTTGATTGCCTTAGCGCTATGTCTAATGTCATGAGTCACTAACTCAAGTGCAGAATGTTCTAATAGCATATTAACATTAATGAGAAAATACTGGGAAATCTGAAGACATTCTGAGCACACCAGTAATTCTTCTATTCTTCTACTTGCAATTTTGATGAAGTAATGGCTAACTAGGTATTGAAAGAGTTAGCACCAATGTGACAGTAAAATTCTCTTTCAAGGAGTAAATGGTTTGATTTATTGGACTCTTTCTCCCATTGAGGTTTTTTGTTTTGTTTTGTTTTGGTTTTTTTTTTACTAGGTAGATCCTATTTATTCAGTCTTGTGGTTCAAAATGTGTCCTCATTTTGATCTAAAAACCTCTGTATTCTTCTAACATGTTTAGTAAGTCTTTGGAGCAAAATAGAGAACATTTAAAACCTCACAGCTCATTATTAGAAAATTACCTAAACACAGTTACTGGAGTTGTTATAAGCTCTTTGTCATAGAAGATATTCAGACTTTCACCTGAGACCCCAGACCTGGAAGACTCATGCTGGTTTTGTTCTTACATTAGATCATGCTACCATTCAATGCAACTGTGGTATGCAGCATCTCATAGAGTTTACAACTCAGTTGTGTTCACTGATTAGTACATTTCTTCTCATTTATGTGAACATTCTTTTGATGATGATGTTTTCAAGATTATTTCAATATTCTACATATAATATCTTTTAACATTTTTACCTAGATCTATTTCTATTTTTAAAAGTCTCTTTAATGAACGGGGAGTTCTTTAAAATGTTTTTCAAATAAAGGTACAGGCTTTCTTCAACCACCTGGTCTTCCTGTCAGCACCCAAGACTAAAGCCTGTCCACCTGAAAACATATGAGCAGTGAGAGGCAATGGCACAGGAAGACATCACTTCAAAGATGAGAAGTAGCTCCATTTTGGAGGTTGGATGACTCTGGAACTGGTGTTTTCTTGGTTTTCAGAACATCTGGGCAAATTGAACTTGTCAGGCAGAACAAACATATTAAAAATGGCAGTATCCTTTGTAGAGCACCAGTTGACTGATTCAAAAAACTTCTGAATTTCTGAAATTTCTAAAGCATCTGTGTGGGGTTTTGTCCATATTCTGAATGTTCCACAAGTGGCCTGCTCTTCTGGATTGGATGCCTGTTTCAGAAGACCATGTTTAAGGAAGTCTCCAAGTGCTTGGAATTATGTGTTATAATAACTGGTAGGAGTGATCCATGTGGGTAACTGCTGAAGGAATACAGAAGGGCTCTTCAACCTACAACAAGCAAGCTATATGAGAAGCTTTGTTTGTATGGATTGGTAACTCTTATTCCTGGTGTTAAATCCTTATGCTTCTGGACTCCTTGACTCCTGAAGGAATAGGGGCACACAAAGTATTCTTACAGGGCAGGACACTCATTTGGGAAATGTCAAAGCAGCCCAATCTTACCTGAACTGAATAAGCCCCCAAAGACAAAATCTAAGTTAACATCTCATCTTAGTGTTACAGAGTTACTGTAAGGTAAACAATTATTATTTTTCTTTTTATTTGTTTATTTTATTTTAATTTCTAAACTCCACAAGGTTCCATGGCAAAGGAAGAGCATCTGCACTGTTTATGGAAGCAGTCAGAGTCACGATCGGCTTTGAGCCTCCCACTTGTAGCTGGGATTCTGTCAGGGCTGGGGTACTACCATACAGTACCTGTGCATTGCTAGAGGATTCTGTATCACCCCTATCCCATTCCACATTCATCACAAAATCCTCTGAAAACTTGCACGCACAGCACCCAGAACCTCCTTGTTGACCCCTGAAGAACTTTACCTATTGTGCCAAAAATACTTGGTGGAAAAAAAAAAAATCCATCAGGAGTCACTGCAAGTGCCTGCAGAGGACAAGACTTGGTTTGTCACTATGATTGCTGGCTCAGCAGTCTTACTGAAACTCTTCAGTGAGTGCAGTAGAGGCTATAACTTCTGGAGAATTAGATTTCCTCTGGAATCTAATTTCAATGGAAATGCTTGTGGGTATTGGTTTAGGTAGAATCTCCTGTCCCTGCTGTTGCATCCATCTACATCTGGGTGCATTTTTTCAAAACACAAGCCAAACAATTCAGAGGGTAGAAATCCAGGTCAGAGTTGACATCTGCATAAAAGACTTCATTTGACCTGTGAAAAATCATACAGCATTTTGGTTTAATCATCAGCTTTTAATGTGGTGCAGAAGCTCTGTTTCCTCTGCAGGTCTGCAGGTAGCAATGGAGGTAGCAATGGTCTTTGGTGCCCATGAGTCTGGGACATCCGGCAGTGATGTTCACGTGACACAATTCCTATTGAGATGACTTTATTATGTTGTTGTTTTGGGGTTTTTTTGTGGTTTTTTTTCTCTTTTTTTTTTTTTTTTTTTTTACCTGGAGAACAGTAATAATTGTCTATTAAATAACCAACAACTGTACCTGGCTAATGTTTTTTTGACTTTTAAACACAAAAGGTAATATTTGTGCAGGGGAAAGAAACAGTCATCTCTCATCCATGTTGGTCCTCATTACTGCTAGGGACTGCCTGTACTTTTGCGTTTACTTAAGATTTTAAACTTTAGAAAGAGAATAACACAAAACTTTGTCCTTTTTTTTTTTTTTTAAGATACGTGAGAAGAACTAAACATACTTAGTATTGCTTGTTGTGATTGCATATGTACAATCATAATGTGGGAAAATGCTCTACAAAGCACCCATTTGAACAGAAATAAATTTCTGTTTAAAAACAGTGAAGCCATTCATTCATAAGAAAAGCTCTAATAGTCTCATTAGAAAATATTTGTCTCCAACCAGAATGCTGAACTCATCTGATGCAAACATAGTTTATGATTACAAAAGAACAATTTTGCTAGCAGAAATTCATGGCATTTACACTAAGGAAGTACTGAAGTACTTTCCCCCTCATGATATAACTGAAAAGCCATTGTCACTCAAGAAAGAAATAGATCATCCTACACACCCTGCAGTGCAAAACTGGTAAAAATGTCTAGTGCAGACCTGGGATGATGCAGTTAAAGGAAAACAGCTCCACAGAGTAGAGGTAGATAGATTAGTAATAAAAATAGTCTTTTGCCTTTATAATCCATAAAAAAACCCCTCTTTTTTCAGCTTTAAAAACATACAGGGAAGAAAAAAGGCTTTTCAATTTTATTTTTTTAAGCTATATCTAAGCAAGTTTGATCTGTAGCTAATTCTTTGAAAGCACTGACAAAGATGTTTTTCTTGAAAGATATTTAGAACATCATTACTTGATTTGGATTAGTGAACCAGAGAAAGCTTTTCAGCATGTTCTGGTCAGGATCAGCCTGAGATCATTAAGGAATCTTTCTGTGCACTTACCACCACAGTCACCCATAAACCAAAGCATAATGAGGTGAAATGTTTGTTTCTCTATATTTATTTACCGGTGTTGGATGGTTCAAAGAAAGGCCCAAATAATGTTTTTCCCAGTCTAAGAGGTAGCTTTATTGTCCTCTATTGGAAAGTTCATGTTGGTCCAGGAAGCAGGATTTGGACTTCATTTTGTTAGAAAAACATGTTTTATTGCATCTGAGTAATTTCCGTTGATGAAAATTATGATTTTGAAAGAAGAGTAAATAAAGCTGTGTGGAGCTTCAGCACCTCTCATGGGAAACCTATCTCTTTTCATTAACTTATGAAAACATAAAGCTAGGAAATGTGGCTGTTGTTTATGTGTGAATTGTTGAATTATTTGGAGTACAGATGTTGGCTGTACCTCTTAAAAACTATCAGCTTATGACCATATTGGTACCCCCCCACACTTTAGTGACTGAAGAATTGAGAAGGGGTTTGAAGTGGACCACTACTACTACTACGAGTCAAAAAAGGAATCAGAAGGTTAAAGAAGGAGTAAATACAGAAAGGAGAGGGTTGAGCAATGCAGTCTGTGAGAGGCTCTGATGGTGCTCCCAGAGCTCTCCGGCTCCCCTAAAAAGAGAAATGGGTGAAGAGAAGACAGCTCTGCCTGTACTGGGATAACATTTTCACATGAGTTATAAGTGCATTGTTTTCACAAGTTTAGCGCTGGTATCACTGTTTCTACTACTCATCTTGCATTTACTATTGCACAACTCATACTGCTATGTAAGCATAAGGTTGTTTGTGCTGCTCTGAGGATTCCCATTCCTCTATGGAAGGAAACAAATTAGAGATGAAATGATAATTGAAATGTTTAACAAAGCCACTGCAGGAATAGTTGTGAGATGCTCCATCCTTGGAAGTGTCCAAGGCCAGGCTGCATGGTGCTTTGATGAACACTGATCTAATAGAAGGTGCCTCTGCCCATGGCAGATGATAGATGATCTTTAAGGTCCCTTCCAACCCAAACCATTCTGTGATTCTATGTGTGTATCTGGGTCTTGACACGATACATAACCCTTACACCATGGAAAATATTTTTTAATTTAAAAACAGGAATTGGCAGAAAGTTACAAGCACCCAAAACCAAGGGGTTTAGATAGGTTAGCTGCTGTGAAGCATTAATGGCAGATGAAAATTTTCATTCCTGGACTGCTGGAGTATTCTTTTAAAGTCAGTCAGTGAGACTGATAAGGGATTAATAGTTTCTTCCTTAATAGAAAATGTGTAAGTTTAGGAGATTATGCGGTGTTGGGCTATTTGGAAAATCATATCTGTTTGATGCTTTTGGCATCATAATTTTGAGTGGCTTTTTTACTTGTGGTGGATGATGACGGTTACTCCAGTGGAAAAATTTAATGTCATTCTTGTCTATGTCTTCTGCACTGTAGGGATCTTGTCTTTTTTTTTTTGCTTGACCACAGATGAACAGATATTTGGTTGGAGCTCTCTGTTGAGTTTTGTACTCATGTGTTCATGTTTTGAAATAAATCAGTGAACAAGGAACAATAGCTCTCTGAAGCTGTGTTTTCCTTGGCTACTCAACCAGTGTCTGGAACCCACTTTAAGCCAAATATCTGTAGGGATGTCCCTAAATGCAAAATATGGGCTACCCAGACACGGACCATGGACCCTTGCTGTTGTGTCTGTTCCTGAGGCTGCAGACAAGCCATCTGCTTGCTTTTTGCACACTAATGTCTAGTTGGCTGGCAGAATTGTGGTTTATTAGCAAGTGCACCATTACATGTTTTTAGAGACTGTTGACTCTTAAGATGCAAGAGTGCCTTGCCCAGCACAGATGCAAATGCTGGAGCCTCACTAGGTTCTGAAATTGAATCTGTGACACTAAAAAAATTGTTATACAGGGAATGAGAAAGAAAAGAACAAACAAAAAAAAAGTCACTAAGGAGCTACATGCTGAAGGGTCTCCCTTGATGAACCTGGTGTGCTTACTAGAAGTTCCTGTCATGCTATGTGAGACTTTTCAGAAAAATCCTTCTCTCCCTGCCTGTTAAAGTGGATGTAGCACTGAAGGTATTTGTCGGTTGTCACAGGCATCACAGGAAGGGAAGGCAGGGAGATAGATGTCACTACTGCATACATTCCGGGAGATCTCCCCTCTGCCAGTGCACTGGCATAACAAGTTAACTGTGAGCATCTAGTTGAATACTCACTGTAATTATTCAAATGAGTTCTATTAACTCACAGCATGCACAAGGTAATATCATGTACCTAATGAGTTTTTTAATACAGCTTGCATGAATTTCTTCAGGACTCGAGAAACTCCCGGGATATGCAAT
>JAYRBT010000114.1:81479411-81523861 GCA_036023395.1 Myiotriccus ornatus
CCCCCCCCCCCCCCCCCCCCCCCCCCCCAGAAAAAGGCGGTAAGTAAGGAAACAAAAGCATGCACTCAGTCCTACTGGCACAGACCAGACCAGCAGTGCATAGGACAGCATTCCAAGTCTGCAGAAGTTGCCAGGTGTAATTCTTGCTAACACAGATGGGATCTTTACAGCACTGACTTCAGTGGGACCTTTGGTGATTGCAACACATCAACATTTCACTGTTTTTTCTTGCTCTGGCCCACACCCACTTGAAAGTTAAAAACATAAACATTCAAATGAACCCACTTATTTCAACAGCTCTATCCATGTGTGTAACTATAGGTGTGTGCTGAGCTGGGATTGCCTCTCCCATGGCACCCACTGTGCTGCACTGTTTGCCACTGATCTGCATAAAATATTCTTGTTTACAGGCTTATGGAATGTCAGTGCAGATGTTCAAATGACTGTTCAGTTGAAATAATTTCATCTAAAGCCAAAAAGAGCTATTACTGACAATAATATGAATGATCCCACAATTCACTTTTGAGGCTGAATTTTATTGGGATGGACTCTGAAGACTGTCTTATCTTCATGAAAGAGTTATCCTAGTTTAAATCTACTGAGAAAGTTTATTTAGTCAAATATATTCCATATACTGTGTGGATACTACAAATAAAATGAAAGGCTTTTGTAGCAGATTTTGTAGTATAATCAAACCAGGTTTTAAACTCCAGGAAACAAGACAGGTTGGCCTGATGGTTGGGGAGCTACTCTGAGACCAGATGCCATTGAATTTAATTCCCTGCTCTACTCTCTGGTTTCCTATAGGAATCTGAGGTATGCTTCAAACCTGACTATTTAACTTTTACCCAAGATGAGGACTGCATTGCCGTGTCTCCTCTGGAAGTAGAAACAAACTCCATTTACCCTCAGCATTAATGGTGCTTATGCTTATTTTTTGCAGAATGGGGATAACAGCACTTCCAAGCTCTCAGGGATCTCGTAAGGGAATGTAGATTACCAGTAGCAAGTAGCTCTGATATTACAAAAACAATTACCATACAAATTTTGAAGGCCGTAAGATTTGTCCATTCAGCTCAGATGAACCAAACCACTGTGTGACAAGAAGAGCTCTGAGTTAATGAGAAAGCCTGATGGACAGTCTTTACTGTTGCCCTTTCTTTCCAGTTTACTCTTTCAGGGGGAAAACCGACCAGTGTTTGTCCATCAGAGGTTTTGTTTTTCACACTTTACACTTGTGAGCTCTTGCAATCCTTCTCATCTGTCCTCACACAATTCAGGCCATGGTGAATTAATTGTTTGAGCATGATGGTGGAGTTACAGAAAAGTCAAGACTCAGACCAGTGTTCAGGGGAGTTTTTGTTTGGAAACCTGTTTGACATATTTCTGTAAGAAAGAGCAGAACCTCTACGAACTTGATATTGCTAATGTACTCCATAAAATCTAAATTACTCTAGGAAATATGAAGAAGAAATATAGGAGGAAGTGTTTCTTATCTGCTGTGCTGGAGAGGATTTATTGCCTTGGGAAAATGAGCTACTTTCTATCCAGTTCTGTTAAAGTAATGGGATTGCTAAACTTGCCTGGTGGTACCAGCCAAGAGAATGCCAGAAAACTTGTAATGTTCTTAGAGGCACAAAATTTTTTTGAATTTCCTGTAGAAATTATTTTAAAAAACACCCTCCCTATGATTTAAGGGTCTGAACATTTAATTTTGTGTAACAGGGTGCATATTGTCAAATAGATGATTAAAAAAAAGCCTTGCTGTTTTTAAAGTGGATTTATTTTTTAGTATTTCTGTTAAACTAGGGCTCCTGTATAACTACAAATGTTATAAAGAGTGAATAATTGCAGAACAGCATTTTTAAGCTCTCCTTCTACATCTTGAAGGCCTGTGTCCAGCTTGTGAAAATATATGAATTTTGATAAACCATATCTGTCATTGTTCCATGCACTGTATTTCCATCCAATCAGTGAGAGAGCTTAGAAAGCTTGGAATGGGATATTGCCAAGGATATGGTTCCAAGATATACAATAAAGTGCAAGGGTTTTTTTGTATAATCAAAAAAATTACTCTTTCTCACAGTCTCACAGTTGTATTAATCTTTATATTCACATGTAAATGATCAAAAAATGTGTGTTGTGAAATGTTGGAGTGATAGGGATTTCTGGTTTTTTTTGTTTGTTTGTTTCGTTTCTTTTTTTAAGATGTACATTTTTTCTTTAAGGACAAAAAACCCTTTTTGAAGAGGCTTTTAGCACTTCATCTTTCCCACACTCTTTATTCTTTCCTTTTGCTCCTGGGATGCTGACAGGAAAAAAACTGAACTATAAAATGCATTTTCACTTCTTGAATTTCATTGTTTAGTGGAGTTACAGTGCTTTGTGTTCCAGTTTTGGAGGCTTTTCATGTCTGCACCTAATTCTAAGCATACATGTGCCCTCATACTGCTGTATTGCAATGCTCTTAGCTGTCTTGCTGAATTACAGTCAGAATACTCAGAAATGAACCCTTGAATATATGTAATCCCTCCCTAGACCTTCCTCCCCCCAGAACTTGGCCCACTTCTCTCAGTGAATGTTTTGAGTAATCTTGAGCAAATTGTGTAAACTATATGAAAAATGAAAAATGACAATGACTTCAAATCTACAAGTCTTCAATGTTTCGATGTCCCTAAAGAGGCACAAGTTTGTTAGCCACCTGTTACTTAGAGGAATACTTAAATGTCAAGAACAGGATGCTGATGATTAGACCAATAGAAGTCAAATATGTCTATGTTGCTGCCTGGATTAACTTGCTTCCCTGCAACCCATAAAACTTTTATAAAATTAAGTAATTTGCTTCTCCTAATGCGGTATCTGGCTATGGCTGGAAAAAAGAAGTCAAGAAAAAGTACAAAGTGTGATGTTTGCATTTAAGTTTTCTGCAGAAGCAGCTTGAACACATGTATATGAGAGAGTCTGTCTCTACAGCTACGAGTGTAGATGAAGGGGCATGTCACTAATGTGAGTTCAAAGCTGAGCAACCTCTATTTTTGCTACTTGGTGACCTGGACTAGAGAGTGTGTTAGTTTTTCAAAATGTATGAAGAATATCTAGCATGAAAAACAATGAACAATGCAGAGAACATTTGGAATTCTGCCCATCAGCTGTGAAGCCTTGTGTGGGCACCTTTAAAGGTTTGGGGAGTGATGAGAGATGAGGATGTGTCAATAGCTTCCCCTGGTTCCACAGAGAGCTGCATTTCTGCTGGGACTATCAGCCTCTCATCCTCACCTGAGTTGCCCTACAGGTATGTCCACGTCCCCATCTGACCCTGTCCCATTGATGGGATTTCCTGGCCTGACCATGGATAGCCCCATGGCTATGGACTGGCCTGTGGCAGTGAGGTCTGGGCTGAGCCCATTACCACCCCATCCTGCTCCCGTGGCTTTGTAGTGGATGTGCTCTTGGACTTCCTGGTGGAGATGTGATTGGGATCTACAGTTTCCTCCTTGGGTGATCCGTCTTGTGCCGCCCGGATAGGGAGTTTTTCAACACGTGGTTATTCTGGTGGAAGAGGTTGCAATTGCTCATAGCAATTTCTCCTTTTGAAAGGAGATTTTTGACATTGTTTAACACTTAGCATTTTTTCCCCGAATAAATGAGATTGTGTTACAAAATGCAGGTGTGAGCATATGAGTGTGTTCTCTGGTGGTCATGCTGAAATCCTTGGTGGTAAGTTGTACAAGTTACTTGTGGCTAGACTGGCCACTGGGTCACCTTAGGAGCCCTCCAAACCAAGGAGCTCAGGAACTGGCAGGCCTATACTGATTTGCTTAAATTCCTCTACAAAACTCAGAAAGGGAAACACTGAGGTACTCTCTGAAGATTTTTTGATTTTTTATTTTAGTTGATTTTTTGTTTTAGTCATTGCTAAGGCTCAGACGGGTGATGTGCTGGATTTACAAAGTAGATTATTACTCCCCTTCACCAGAGACAAATCATTATATTTCTGTTTGTTGCATTGTGTAATTTAGGGGGATTCCAGCTGTAACTAAGAGAGCAGAGATGATCTTCAGGAGCAAAAAAACCCCACTTTTCTGAAGGCATCAGCTGTGAGCTGCCTTGTAGTCACCAGGGAGAGAAGAGCATTCTTGGCAGGCAGAAAGGGAAGAGACAGCCAGCAAGAGAGGAAAGAAAAGAGGGACATCTTTCCAGTATTATTGAAGTCCAAATTTCTCTCCCTTCCATCCTACCAGGTTGTTGTTAATTACTAATTTTTTGGGAAATATTGCATTCCCATAAGCCCTGTGTCAGTGTCATCCTTGTCCCTTGTTTTCTAATAGCTACTTCCTATGTTTCACCAGACAGGTTTTGTTTTCCCTTTGATTTACAGATGAGAAAGCTGCAACCTGAAACAGTAAATCTTTCTCTTTTCCTCAGCACTACTGTTGCTCAGCTGTATGAGGCTGTTTTCCTGCCTTGCTGATGGCATTTGTCATCCCCAAGGAAGTGCTGCCCAGGCCTGTGCATGCCAACAGATTTTGTGAAAAAAAAACCAATAAACTTCAATAAAAAGGTCAGGAAGGAGCAGCTGCAGCAGGCTTAAAGCCAGCTGTGATAAGAGATCAAACACAGCTGAACAAATGCAAGCATCCAAACTGTGGAAGCAGCGAATCATGGCAAGTCACGTACAGTAGCAGAGATTCCTTCTGTCCTGAAAGTTTTCTATATCTTGACACTAGTCTTTAATTCATGTCCCAAAACTGTTAAGTTTCAGGTCTGTAATTTTCTATAACAAACATGTGCTTTTCAGAGTTGATTCCAAGGAACAGGAAAGTAAAATTATTGTGTCAGGAGGGAGCTCTAGAATCATATGGAGGAAAAATCAAACCGACAGCCAGAGAACCTCCAAACTGATTGTTCCAGTGAAAACCAGTTCTAAGTTGTGCCAAAGTTTAGTGTTGAGTTCTAAATCTCAAATATACCTTGAAATCTCTTTGCTTCCTCTGCTTGGAACATGGCCACTGCATTTGCTTTGAAAGCTTTCCTTTCCTTTCAAAACTGTTTGCAAAAAATCACCATATGGAATGACAACATTTATAAAGTGTTATGGAAATGGAAACTCCAGTGTTGTTTTGTCTTCACAATGCTTGCCTTTCCTTTTTATTCCCACAGAAATACTAAAAGCTAAAAATTCAAACCAGAACTTACTGTTGTAAGATAACATATACAATTTCTAGTGGTATGCTATCTGTGTTTTCCCTCAAATATCTCAAACAGCTGGTTAAAGACTGGCCAGCAAGCTTAGACCTGTGAATGTAACCACACTGTTCCTGGCTGCAGAGTTTCTTAAAAGCAGGAGCCCAGGCTTAATCTATGTCTCCAAAGAGTCTTTTGGCCAAATACATGTTTTTGACATGTTTTTTCTTTACTGGGTATATGATAATTGATTAGTATGTTATTTATTTATTGACATTTTTAAGGTGTGAACACACTATTTTATTTTAATAATCTCATTCCACATTAACACAGCTTCTGAGCGAATGAGCTGGAGCCTCAAGCCAAAGCCAAGATGAAACCTGAAGCCTCCTGAAGAGCAAACAGCAGCACAGTTTAACACTTAATGGTGGGAAGGAGAACTATAGCTGGTTCCACAATGCTTTTTTACCCCTATTTTTTCTACTTATTTATATATGATCAGGTCAGAGGAGGGCTGAGGCACAGGTTAGAACACCGTCTTTTGATAATTTAATTGCATGGCATGCTCTCGGGCATGGTTTTGGTCACTGGTAATCAGCAGGTGCCTTGATAGGGCTTTGATACAGTTCAGGCACAGCATGGCCCAGGATTATTCCTGAAAAACAATTTGGACAGGGACACTCTTTTGTGGGAGAAAAGAGAAGCGGTTGGGGCATGGGAGAGGGATGCAAACCAGGGTATAAAATCTGAGCCAGAAAATGCAGTTTCTGTTGTAGCCTTCAATTATCAGGTTTATGTAAAAGCATCTTATTGGCTTTAGTGAGGGACAGGTCAGACTCTTAGTTGTGCGTTTGCTTAAAAAGACTTCATCAAGTCATCATTATTTGCAACCACTTTCCTTTACTTTCTTCTCTTCTTTTTTAGAGCTGTAGTTTCTTTCCATGACCTCCTTTACTGAACTGTTGTGTGGCATTTTCCTTCACGTCCTTGACCGTAACTACATCACTAAACATCAGTAAGCTGGCTTACAAAATTTGCCAGGACCTTCAGTGCGGGCTGGTCTCCTTCTCAACACCCGTGGCAAACTGTTAACATCAGCGGCAGTTTATTGGTCAAGAGTTACCAAAAAGGAAACTGGACTGTTTCTTAAAACCAGTTTAGCCACAGAGACCAAGAAGTTTCACCATCTCTGACTTAGGATGTGATGGTCAGTTTCTGTTGACATCATTGGAAAGATTCTTCTTTTTGAAAGAACCACTGAATCGGACCATTACTCAGAAGAAAATGTCACAGTTATTAAGTCACTCACACCTCTTCTTATATTTTCTTTGGAAATCCGAACTGTCAGACCTTCTGAAAACAGATCACGCCTTAAGATGATGGACAGACACATTGTAACTCAGTGACTGGTTGTTTGGTACACCTGTCATCCGCTGCTGGTGTTGCTAAATTCTAGACTGTATTGATGAATTGATGACAGAGCAGTACTGTTTAGATATGGGGCACTATGCGCATGTACTTTGGAGATAGTTATAAAATCACTACATCTTTTTTCCAAAGATGAAATTTCTTCTGAGGTGGCAACTGTAATCTGCTGCCCACCTACATTTCCAGCAACTAGTTTGCAAATGCTAATCCATTTTGCTGGATGCCACCCAAGCGCGACAGTTGTGGTGAGAACTGAGTCAGAATCTCTGGTGGTTCTGAAATTTGTCATCAGATGTGTCAGAGCTGTACCACAATATCCCTCACTTCTCAGAAGAAGCTTCTGATGGTCTCTATTAGGGTCACGTCCCCATTTCAATCTCCGCAGTCAGCCCTCCACACCACATTCATGTAACTTTAGATCTCATGCTAGATTTCCATTATTTTCCCACAAATATAACAGGAGGAAGGAATGAGAAACTAAGAACTCCTTTGCTGGAATATTTTGTGTTTTAGTTGTGTGAACTTCCATCAGGTTTACTGAGATATAGCAGAGGCAATTGGTGAAAACTATTAAAATGCAAAGACAAAGACAAGCTGTAACCCTGAATGAGGCACTGAGCAGCAGGGTCAGTGGCAGAGCTCTGTTTTTCCAGCCAGTTTAATTAAAAACCAGAAACTACCATGGCTCACTCACTTCACCCCAAAGCCTTTGCTATAAAATCAGACAGCATAGGCTTCCCAGAAGCAGAATCTCCCTTTTACCAGCACTGTGTGAAATAAAAGACCATAACAGAATAGATTTTTTACTGAAGAAGGAAGATAAAAAGAAATGCTACAGCGCTATTTGGAAAGCCTGAATAACCTGCCCACTACCCTTTTCCACTCAGCTAGAATGTGCTGGCCTCCTCTAAGGGCTGTGGTGTCCTGCTGGAGTAGTCAGTTTTTATTCTTTGTGCCCAAATGAGCCCCTCTTGGAGTCTGTTAGCTGCTACAGAGGATTTCATAGGTAAGAAGGGATGAGAGTTTCTGGACCTCTACATCTCTACATCTCCCTCCCTCCCTCCCTTTCTCCACTGGGGAAAAAGGACCCTGTGAGTTGTTTATGAACTGAAGCTGCATAGGAAGAGACAAAGAGATACTCTTGTTTGCACAGCTCTTTTCACTGGGCTGTGCTGGCCCTCAGCATTCAGTATATATATATACATACATATATATATATATTTATTTTCTTTTTCACAACTTTGGTCAAGCTGACACCTACCCTTTGGGCATTTAGCGTATTTGGGTTTCCAGTGGTTGCCTTTATATTTTTATTAACTTCAGAGCTCCATCCTTTCCTTCAAGCTTTAAGAAACCAGGATCTCCTCCTAAGGCAGTTATTGCAGGGGGTTTTGAACTTGAACAGGCAAAGATCCATGGTGAATCACTACAGTCTTACAGTCTTTAGAAAATGAGACATCAGTGGGAGCTTTTGATTTTGGCAAGTTTAGACGCTTTTTCATCAGTAACCCAGCTGTTACTGTTAATCTAACTGCTCTGGGATGTTCTGTGCACCAGTCCCTGCTATCTGAGAACCAGGACTGAGGATTTTTTTATAGCAAAAACTCTCCCAAGAACTTATGTCATGAAAAAATTTTGCAATTCCAGTTGAAATTAGTGTAAGAGCAAAACATCTTTTGAGCATGCTTTTACCTTGGGTGGAGGGTATCCTCTATTTCCTTAATTCAGTTTCCCAATGACAATCAAAGTCGAGCTCTTTATTTTAAAATACATATCTGAATTTTTTTAGTGGAACATTCAGTTGCTTTGATAGTACCTTCACCAGCTTTTAAAACTAGATAAGTATTTCTGTACAACGACAAATTATAGTGGTGTAATAATAATTTAAGCACCTACAACTCCCTTTCTAGAACAGGCATCCAGTAGGAAGGAGACGGTTAAAAAATCCTATGGAGATTGTTACTGGTATGTATTTGGAATCAGATGGAATCCATTTTATTGCCAGACTTGTGTTTAGCAGTAGCAGCTAAAATCAAAAGGATATAGATGTGGCTGTTGAAGGTGTAAGAGTGGTGGGATGGATGCTTGATGCAATGGACATGGGAAAATACATGGCAACTAATTTGAATTAGATCTAAGTTGCCTTTTCCCCCTTACCATGGCAGGATTGATGACAACATCGATCAAGAACTCAAAGAGCTCCTTGCTCTTCTTGTTTTGTTAGTGATACTAGAAACAAGAAACAATATGCAGGACACATATGAACTAGAGAATATGTTTGTATACACAAACACAAACGCACCAGTTGAAGTGACATATTACTTATCAGCTCTAGGGCAAATGTAGGTCAATGTCCAGAAGCCTTGATCTGTAAGTTGCCCTGAGAGAATATTCTGTTCTGAATCACCAGCAAGGTCTTTTGCTTCAGCAGGGTTTGTCAGTCTCTCAGCTGTTACTCCATGTCAGGTTTTGATCATGTTTGCAATAACAGGGGTGGAAATGCCAGAAGGAACAGATGAACTCCTCAGAAGCAAGTGTTCTATTTCTATATAAATATCCTTTGCAATAAAGGGAAAGAAAGAGAAAATGCAGCAAATCTGTTGTACAGTATCAGAAAAGCTTTTGCTAAACAGAATGTTTTTATGAGCAGTCAGCAGACTGCTGAGGCTCTGGTGTTAGCTTAGTGACAGTATAACAAATTACAGTCATAATATAAGACTCAGTTCACTTTCACCATCTTGTGCTTATTTTAATGGCAAATAAAGACCTTGTAGTTTCCCAGGGGGTTGTTTGTTTGTTGTTTTTTTCATTTGTTTTTTTTTTTTCCTTGTTTTGAGTTTGCTTTTTTTCAATGAAGATTTATACTCCCTCTTCCTGGCATTCAGAAGACTGTAACTTAAGTCAACAACAAAGGGCTTCACAAAGACCTTATTATCTTCTTCTGATTTATTGGTGTGACTTTGCCCTCTCTCTATATAGATAAGTCCCTTAAATCTCTGCAGGCTATTGTGTTTAGACTATTCTAGGGCAACAGCTTAGTGAACTTAACAAGTGACTAACCTAAATTTTACAATAAATAGCCTTTTAGGATTCTTTTCTTATTACCCAGTGTAATTTTTGGGCTCTGCGGATGGGTGTAATAGTCTGAACTAATCAATTCAAAGAACGATGGCTGCACATGAGGTCCAGTGAATTTCCTGTTGTTCAATTCATGCCAAAGCAAGTTAGTTGAAAGACCCCCATGGCACCCAGCAGAATTAGATTACGGATATGGGAAGAAAAATTGAACATGACCCAAGAATGTGCACTTACAGCCCAGAAAGGCGAGTCATTCCTGGGCTGCATAAAGAGAATCATGACCAGTGGGATGAGAGGGGTGATTTTCGAACCCCTACTCCACTCTTGGGAGGTGCCACATGAAGCACTGCATCCAGGTCTGCTGCCCAGTACAAGACAGAGCAAATCCAAAGGGGGGCCACAAAGATGGTCAGAAGGTTGGAGCACCTGAGAGAGTTTGGGTTGTTAAGCCTGGACAAAAGAAAGACCTAGGGAGGCCTTGTAGCATCCTTTCAGTTCCTAGAGGGAGCTTACAAGCAAGACAGAGAGTTTTTGTAAGGGCCTGTAGTGACAGCACAAGGGACAATGGTTTTAAACTGAGGGAGAGTAGATTTAGATTTGATACAAGGAAGATTTTTCTACAGTGAGGCTCTAGCACAGGTTGCCCAGAGAAGCTGTGGATGCCCCATCACTGGAAGTGTTCAAGGCCATGTTGGACATGACTCTGAGAAACCTGACCTACTGAATGATGTCCCTGCCGTGGCAGAGCGGTTGCACTAGATGATCTCTAAAGGTGTCTTCCAACCCAAATCATTCTGTGAGTCCAAGTTTTTCAAGTTCATGTTGCAGAAGTACAGAAAAGTGCAGTAAGTGACTGGATTTTTTTTTTTTTTTGTGATCTCCACACTCTGGTCACACCTCAAAAAGCATTGATGTTTGAACAGTTGGAGGGCATCCATCATCTTTTGCAAGACTGCATTTCATCTGTAACATCTGGTGCAAATAAGTAAATTCCTTTTGGATGCTGAATTACTGTTCTTTTGAAATATTTTGCAGATTTTCCAGTTCTGTGTTATTTTCCTTGATTTTGGCTTATGTTTGACTGCAGTTAATGAATATTGTGTGTTTGGGATAGAAGCACTCTCCTGTTTCACCTGAATGGAAATTGCTCCTAGGTGTGTGCCTTTTCAGCGTGAGGTAATTTATAACTAAACAGCCCATTTCCATAAAGTGTCTTGTTAACAGTGTTCTTATTTTCCTTTAATTATAAAACCCTGGAGAACAACTCCAGATGTATTTAAATAGCTTTCAATATTTAGGTAGATGGATAAGAGCTCCTCTGCTCCCTCCCAAGCCCGGGCATTGTCCACCCTGAAACCCTCTGGGGCAGTTCCCCAGTTTCAAGGCCAGTTCCTTATGTTTGTGTACTCACAGAATTTACTGCCTTGTTTGTTCAGTGGAACAGAGAATCCCATGATATATACTGAAATATTTGCACTCTGCTAGAAGTTTGCTACATGAGGAGAATCTAGGGTGAGGGCACTGGGATGCATTCTCAGCAGGCGAAAACTGGCAGGCCTTAGATGGAGGGAAAGGTGTTTAGCTTTGCAGTAGTGAAGTGGATTTGCCATTGTATGTCCTCTAGAATACTGAACATTAAATAAAATCTTGGAGTAAAAGTGAGGGCAAGGTTCTAGGGAAAGCTATCACCTTACCTCTCTCTGTTACTAGTGATAGATTTGGGGAAAACATGAACTTGTAGGACACATTCAGAGAAATGTTTTTGTGTTTCAAAACTTACCTATTATGCAGAGGCTACAGGGACTCCACTAAAGGACACTGCTTCTTCTTTAGAGAACTTCTTGCTCTTTATAAGCTAAAGCAAATCAAGCAATGTTCACACTAAAAAAATTGCATTGAGCACCAAAGATGAATTATCACTTATGCATTTCCTGCTTTCATTTTGTATGTGGAAACAAACTTGCAGACAATATTATTCCTAAATTAAATGAAATGTAAACTGGCAGGTGCAAATCAGGACTGTATAATTTGTTGCTCATTGGAGAATTCTTTTCACATGAATTTGTATGAAAACGGGTTTGGGAGCCTCAGTTAAGATTTATAACCAAGAATGAATTGCAAGTGATATTTGCTCAGTTAGAGAGAAATCATATTATTGGTTGTCTGGAAAAGGCTGTTTGCCTTGGTTAAGTGAAGTGTCTAGGGTAAGTTACTGGTTGCACAGTGCACAAAAATAGTCAGCATTTGGATCCATAATCAATGTTTCCACTTCTGTTTTAGTTTGATCTGATCCTGTGACATATTGAGCACGTGCTGTCAATGATTGGTTGCCCAGCAGACAGAAGTACACCATATCAATAGACTGAGGATTGTATACTGTTTGTTTTTTTTTTTTTTTTTTTTTAAGTGTTATTGAGAACAGCTTTCACCTGTTTTGACAACTTCTTAGGCCTCTGGTGTTCCAGGTGGTGTTGAATGGTAGTGATGAGTTAGGATTCTTCTGACTCCCACAATAAGCTGAGCACACCTGGAGAAAATGAAAAAGTATCAGCTGCTGGGCTCAGCTGTGCCGTGCATTGGGCTCACTGGAGCCAGCTGGAACCCTCTGCAATCCCCACTGCCAGCTCCTCACCACCTATACCCAATGCATCTTCCTGCCTTCCTGGGTTTTATATCGTGATTATTTTCTTTCAAGGTCCATTTTACAGAAATATTTATGTGTACAGAATATGTACTAAACAAACTTGTCACCTCAGCAGGGGACATTAATTTAGTAATGGTTCATATTCTGTCTAGATTCTGTTTAGGGCTTTGAGACCTACCCTCCCCTTGAGAAATCAAAAGCCATTTTTATCTTTCCTAGCACTCCTGAAGAATAAGTTTTGCCAAAAGCATCAAGAAGTGGAGGTCAGCATGGCTGGAGTTGGTCTGTCACTTTGCCTTTCTCAGTAGAGGGAGCTGTTCCCTGCTCTTCTCCAGCCCCTCGTAAGAATTATCTGCAGTTTGCCAGGCAGTTCTGGGACATGCAGTGAGGACCAGGGCTGAGGCAGGGCATATATGCTGTCCTTCAGCACAGCAAGTGCCAGAATTTGGTTTGTATGCTGCATTTTCGGCAGGTGGAAGAAGAGAATTTAAAGGGCTATGGCTGCAAACAAAAATTAAAACCGGTGTTTTCAAACATGGCCCTTGCATGCCCATGTGCTTACAGCAGATTTTTGGAAGCATTCCACATTTCATGCTCTCCAAAGGGAGAAATACTTACTGAATGAAAACACTATTTTTTAGCAGTTTTGTTCTGTAGCAGAAGTTGTAGCTTTTGTGCCTGTATTTATAAAGGCTGGAGTATAGGTCTATCTAATTCTGTAAAGTTTTCCCATGTATAAATTAGAACCAAAGAGGGGTCCCAAACAAGGAACTCTCCTTGATTCATATGCCTTCACACCAAGGAGTTTGGAATACAGACATCTATCGCATTTGTAGCAGCAACAAATCTAAAAACTTGTAAAAGCACTTGATCCTTTCAAACCCAAATTTTACCTAGGTTTGAACAAGATAGAAAGACATGTCATTAGAACTCATATAAATGTGACATGCAAAGGAAAAGTGCATGTGAACTAGAGGCTTTTCTGCATGATTTTCTGACAGGCTGAAACTATTGCTAAGAACACAACAGGAATTTAAAGCCAACTCAAGGATCATATTAAACCTGAAATTCAAATTATTAATGCAATAGTAGATGTGAGTTTAGAAAACTAACTTATCAAATGAAAATATCTCCAAAAACATCCTCAGGTTACTTATCCTTTCCCAGATAAGTTTGATTTGGTTCACAGTAACCATGAATGTTAATCAGTGCACTAAAACATATCTGCTTGGAAGATTTGTTTTTACTTTGTGACTGAACCTTTTCATAAAATAAGTAAAAAGGGAGCAGGAGGAGGGATCTCTAAGCAAAGAATTTGAAGGTCACTCTAGCACAAAATCTGCATGGTTTTACATAACCTGCAGCATCTGAATATCTTCCAGAACTTGTAGCTGCTTTTTATTTTAAATAAATTCCCACATTCTATGATATAACTGCCTTTGTGTATTTTCAGATCTTGTATATCCTTCTTTTTTAGCATCATTGCACAGTAAATATAATTCCAATAGATGCTATATTTGGATGTGAAACATCAGTTAAGAGGCTGTCCAAGTTGGAAGTCGAGACTGTCCCTGGCAACAGTTTTCTGCTGAGCTGTAAATGCAACATCATGGCAAAAGTGACAGTAGTGATCCTGGTTTTGGGTACATAGGTAATTTTCCAATCAGGTAACTTAAGCCAATCGTTTGATTGCTTTGCATATTGGGACCTAAACTTAAAGTAAACTTTGATTCCTGTTAAGGAGTTGTGGAGAGAAGAGCCCTGGGAAATTGCATTTGTATTGACCTGAGCTTTCTACATGATGTGGTTCATTTCTGCTCTAAACCTTTCAAAAGCCCTTTCTTCAGTAAGATAATGAAATCTGTTTTTGGAGGTATTCTGGGCATACACTACTAGAATTTAATCCAGACTCATATATGCACATTAAAGGTGGATATTCTTTATCTGAAGTTCTGTCTACTGCTTTCTAATGACTTCAGTTTGACATCTGAGAACAAAGCATACAGGGAGTCTCTTGTTTCTCCACTGTCATGTAATGGATGGCAGGTAAGCTTTCAGTGTAGCATATACTACTTGGGAGGAATTCTTGTATTTAAAGATCGCGGCTCAGTAGGAAGTCTTGGTAGTGTTCGCTTTCTGAAAAAGCTGTTGTATCAGTTTATCGTATAAATCTTATTTATAAACTATCTGTGCACTATGGAAACAACCCTCAGCACCGCTATGCTCCAGACACTGCTCATTCGTCCTATAACCCACAGTGAACACACTTTTAGGAAGGCTCAGAAAAATGGTGTTTTAATTTTTCTATTTGTCCTGTAACATGTTCGTGTAACTGCTCCTAACATTTTTGCAACTGTGGCTGGAATAACAATCCTTCTCTTCTTTCACCTACCCTACCAAGAGATAACTACCCAAAGTCACATAAACTTGTTCAGTGTCTGTGATTCTCATCACAGTCGTTTAAAACAGAGCTGTATGCAGTTTGTCTAGCAAGGTCACCAAATTATTTTGGAACCGTAATCACAGCTTTTATGACTGTCCTTTTAATCTACTGCTTTTATCAGTTTTACACTCTTTTTGGAAGGAAAGAGCTTCCAACTGAAAAAGTTTTCATCCACATGAATATATCTGAATCTAAGAGAGCACTCATATTTTTTTTTGTACAATAGACCAACACATGCTACAACTTCTGAAAAGCCTGTATCACTTGAGGTTTCAATAACTAGATGCATTTGCAATCTCTGAATCAAATTTCCCACTTGTGAAAATGGGTAAAGGTTTGTTTAAATCAGCAGAGAAACACCTAATTGCATCATTTGATTATTTGATTATGAGGATCTCACAGGATCAGCATTTCACTTGTCTTAAATACTAGCTAGATTGCTTAGTCACATAGGAGGCCTGCCTTCCTGCAGGTTGTTTATTTCAGTAATCTTCTTTTATCCATTGTTTTATTTTTGGTATTATTTCCAGAGAAAATGTAAGGAACACCTTTATAAGTGAGTCCTTAAACCACTAGAACTGCACCAGCCAAATTAAGTGCACGAGCAAATGCAAAGACCATGATGACCTTAAAATGATGTCTCATAGTGAGAAACTGAACTGCCATCCTTGATAAATCCAAGTTTTCATCATTTGTTGTTTTAGAAATAATAAATGGGGTAAAAACGGGACAGAAAGTAAGGTTCAACAATATTTCTCCAGAAAATTGAAACAAAACCTCACAGTACCTGGAGAAATAACATGTCTGGCCCTGAAGAGGGAAACGAGACACTATCCAAATGCAGATATTTTTCAGTAAAGTATGGCATTATTTGTTATCCCAAAGGAATAATCTAGTTTTTTCAACATTTACTTTTCTTGGTGTGATGTGTCTATTTGTATCAGGAGTTTTCACAGAGATATGTATATGCAAAACCTGCACTGCAGGATGCTGTTCCTTCTCGGACAGACCATTAATATCCTTAATGTAGGTGGATTAATTTATTTTGGGGGAAGTTCTATCACAGAAGAAGTTCTTGATGAAGATTCTGTTCCTGTATAAGTGCGGATGCTTACTTGTAGCTGAAAGACAACAAATATTCATTATTTTTAAAATCCTGCTGATGGTTTTTGCCTGCAGTAGTTGAACATAATAGAAATAATAAATTAATCTGCATTAAAATTCTGTGAAGTTATTTGAATGTTTAGAAGAATGAAAAATCTGAATGTTTAGCTTTGAGAAAGACAGCAAAATCATTGAAAACGTAAGTGTTATTCTCAACATCACAAACACAGTGGTAAAATCTGAAATCAAGACCTAATCTGGGTTAATTGCCTGTGCTGAAACCCCACTACCCTCTCTTAGAGAGTAGACATAGAAAAGCTTTGCAAACTTGCTGGATATTCAAAATGAGCTGTGGCTCCATGTTTCCAAGTTCACATCCCCAGCAATGTTCATGTTTGAGTCTTCTGCCTTGCAATATGAAGAAAGAACAAATTGCTATCTGTATGAACAGAAATTATTTTGGTGTAGAGTCTATCTGTTGCTCTGCTGGACTGTAAATGGTAATTACTTTTCTGTGATCTATATTTCAGTGCCCTACTGACAAGTAAAAGCATGCACAAGTAGTGAAGTTTATTGCCAGTACAAATGAGCAGCTGCAGAGAAATTATTTATTACACCCTGCCACAGCTCACAGAGTAAATTTGGTTCAGATGCTGAACAAATGGTTTGAATTTTGTTCCAAAGGATTATGTTAGTGACATAACTGCCGCCTCTTCAGGAGTGAACATTGCTTGAACAAAAGGCAAAATTCAGATTGATGGGGGTTTGCCTTTTTTGATCCAGTTCATTAGCAAGGCACCTAGGCAAGGGAATCCCATACGCCTGGTCATAGAATCAGAGAACCATAGAATATGCTCAGTTGGAAGGAACCTACAAGGATCATTGAGTCCAACTCCTGGCCTTGCACATGAATCACACCATGTCCCTGAGAGCTTTGTCCAAATGCTTCTTGAACTGAGACTGGCTTGGTGCTGTGACCACTTCCCTGTGGAGCCTGTTCCAGTTCCCAATCACCCTCTGGGTGAAAAATGTTTTCTTGATATCCAACCTAAGCCTCCCCTGTCTCAGTTTCATGTTATTTCCTCCAGTCCTGCTACTGGTCGTGAAAATAAAGAGATCAGTACCTACCTCTCCACTTCCCCTCACAAGGAAGTTGTAGACTGCAATGAGGTCTCCCCTCACTCTCTTCTTCTCCAGACTGAACAGACCATGTGACCTCAGCTGCTCCTCATATGGCTGCCCCTCAAGGCCCTTCATCATCCTCATGGTTGTCCTTTGGATGCTCTTCAATAGCTTAATATCTTTTCTGTATTCTGGCACCTTAAACTGCACACAATACTCAAGATGAGGCTGCACCAGTGCAGAGTAGAGTGGGTCACATTGCTTGTATCCTCTAGATACTGAAACCTGAAAGAAACAGTAGCTCTTGTTCAATATTATGTGCAGTGCTGTTTATCCTGGTGTTTGGTATTGCCATCCTGGGTTAAAATCTCCATTAAGACATATTGTTAGTTATTACCATAATGTCCATTGGCTTTGAAATACTCAAAAGGATTTGTGGGGTAATACATTGCTGCCAAAGCTTCTTTCAAGCCTAGCTTTCACAATAATCAGGTATAGCTGGCTGTATATTATAAAAGCTGTATATTATAAAAACAGTAGAAGAATATTATACTGTCACCAAAAGCAGCAGTTTTACAGATTTTTGGAAACAAATCTTTTCCTTACACCCCCACATGATCAAATTAGACTGCAAAATTAATTTAAAAAAAATCACAATGAAAATTTTTCTTGGACAAAGCATATTAGAGTGAGAGAAATAGAAACTGGGAAAACAACTGGGGAGGAATCAGACCAGAAAACTTCCTCAGCATTTTCTAGATTGGACAAGTTCATTCTATGACATTCAGGGCAGAAATTTGGTGAGAGAGATAAAAATGGAGAAATGGTAGCAGTGACAAATGTTCTCCTGACAGAACCAGGATTTCACTTAGCACAACCAAAACTGTTTCATCCAGTAGGGCCATGGAGAGCAACTCTCATGCTGAAAAAAAGAAATTGCCTTCCATAGTATATCTCCCCATTGTGCAGTAGCCTATGAAATATTTTATGCCTCGGACTACCTCAGGAGGACTGCAGCTTACAAAGTCTCTACTTCATTAGTGTAAATATATGCAACATACAAACCAGGAAAGGAACGTAGCAGGAGAAACAAAATAGTTACAGTTTTTAAGGGGTACGAACATTAGAAGCAGCTAATTGAAAACTGACAGGAGCTAACACAATCATGAAAAAATTAAAAATAAGTTAATTAAATGGAAACATCAGGGTAAAAAAGACAAAATATTCCAGAGGAAACCTACAGGTATAGATAAATATATCAAAAGGATACTTATTGCTTCTCATTAGAAACGTGGTCTAGAGTAAAACTGAGCTAGTGATGCTTATAAGTGGCCATGAGTATTCTCACCTGATGTGAAGAGATAAATGTGCCCTGTGCTTCTGTGTGATGCATGGCGAGGAGTAATCCTTATTGTCATAGCAAGCAAACTTATACTGTGATTGCTACGGTGATCCGGCATTTTAATAGCAACTGAAGGACTAACCAGCTCAAGACTCATTCCTGGGAACACAAACAAGCAAATACCTGTCATGATAGGTTATTTTTTCCCCCATTTTACCAACCTCTGGAGATTAAGCTCCTGAAAGTGCTGTTGGTCAAACTGGAAGACGAAGGGCCCAATGGCTTTCAGCCATGGTAGCTGGTGGGATCCAAATGAGCAGATGATGATGGCATGGTGATGGTTTCCAGCTCTGTGAAGGAAAACTCCTGCTGATTTAGAAGTTCTCTTTGATGAACACCACATGTCTATACTGAACTTTCTCTTCTATTTATTTTAAATTTCCTATAAAAGTCATTTCTATGTGAAGGGATAAAGAGGCTATGTGCTTAAAAAGAAAATCAAACTGCAGTGCTTAGAAGTATGTTTATTCAACTGTGAAGTGCACTGTTGAAATAGGGATTGACAGACGTTAGCCATATTTTATCATTACTCTTGTGAATGCCAGGACTAGAAGTACTCAGAAGCAGCTCATGCCAACAATAATCTGAGCCATCAGCCCTCAGTTGAATATGTACTGAGAAGATTTATTCTTCCTTTTTTTTGCCTTTTTTTTTCATTGTTCTTATTCCAGACTTCCCACAGCAGATCTTAATGAAAAATATTCCAGATTTCAGTGACAGTTCCAAGTAACTGACGGATGGAACAAAGTGCACTGAGAACTTGATTCAAGGAAGACGACACCTGCGATAGAAGAGATGTAGGTGCTTACCATTGATACTGCACTTCTCAAGACTTTCTGTCATCTGCAGCCTAATACTGGACAAGTTTAAAATGTGTTGGCATCCTAGTCTTTGACCTTCTAAGCATCCAGATTTTGACTTTTCCCCTGTCCAGAATAATCCTCTTTGTGGTAATGGTAATCACGTAGCAACCATCCCATACCTACAACCTAAAAGGACGCCAGTCTTGAGCAGCCTTCTTCTGTCTGCCTTGCTCGAAGGTGTGAATTGCTTGAAGGTAGGTGATGGGAAAAGGGCACACTTCCTTCAGGATGGTCTCATGCACAACATGAAACAGCAATGGCCTTTGTCCTCAGTCTGGCACTGTGTCCCTTTAATGCCCCAGTCCCATCCATGCATTGTTCAGCCTGCTCGTCAGATATATTGTCCAGCGAGGGTGAGAACTGCAAGGGGAACCTATTTTTGGGACAAGAGAAAGCTTCCCCTCTGTTACTGTGTCCCATTGCCTAAAAATAATTTGAGACTCATTTTAGCATGTGAGCTGTAAAATGCTCTTTAATTTCACCAGAGGAGGATTAGCTAAACAGCCTACTAGCTCACATATGCCTCATGGCTTGTACAGTGCAGTCATGAGGAAGAAAAGATTCAGGACTAGTTCTTGACAGAAGGGATTTTTCAGTTTTATGTCTCTTCCTGACCTATCTCTGTCATCTTCTCAGAAACACACACACACACACACACACTCTTATTTAATTAAACTCTTGAAAAATCTTGAGAAAAGCAGAAAGGTTTCAAGATTCACTCCAGGTCAATGCTATGTTCAGCTGCATAGTCTGTTCATATTCTCATCACATAAGCTTCTGCCTCTGAAAAAAGAATAGACACAAACCATCTGATTGATTAATGGGATGCTGTTACACACTGTCATTATAAATGTGTACAGTGAACTAGTGATAAAAACAGCATAATATCCAAGCATTTTTTGTTAAAGGATTTACAAATGACTTCTACTAATGTATTTGAAAAAAGTATTTCATAACTTCTCTGTCAAGCTTTTGTAGGCTGCAAGTGCAGGTAAAATTCTTTGAAATAATGATTTACTGCAATTACTTAATTTCCTTTCAAATATATTTATATGCATATGCAGAGAGTGTGTGGGATTTTATGAAGGAGGGAGAATTAATTCAATTTTTTTTTTTGTTTCTGTACAAATAAATCCCTGTCAAGCCTTGGAGACAGAGGGAAAAAAGGAAAAAAGAACAGAACTTTTATGTTTTCCAGAAGTTTCTTGATATATCAGTCCTAATTTACTTCACCTCTAAGAACTTAGAGGGGAGGTTAGAGATATTTTTTCCCACTGGGGAAAGCTGAATGGGATTGCTTTGGAGGATCACTTCAACAGTATGCAGGAGAGCGATGTCCACCACAGCTGTTTGAGAAATGCTGCTTCTGCTTGAGAGGTAAGGCAACATGCTTCATCACCTCTCTGAGAATCCTTCTGCTCTGCAACCCTAGCTTTGATCCAGAAATTATGAAAATATGTTTAATAGCAATGCAGAGAATGAGTTGTAGAGCCATTTATAACAGCCAAAATAATTAAGTCGTGACCTCTTCATGTTCCCATAAAACTGTTTTTCCCTTGGCATCAGGAGATGAGTCAGCAGTAGTGATAACAAGCGTTAGAGAAATACTGGAAAAAACAAGTGTCCCGAGTGCTTTGGCAGTGAAAAATTAAGCTTCAAAGTGATTTTTTCATGGAACATTTTTTCTCTCTCCAGGACCCCAAATTGACTGACTATATTAAAAAATGAAGAAAAAGGGAGGTGGGGGGGGACAGAGAAACAGGACTTGGATAATATTTCTCAGTGTCTGCCAATATCTAATATGCTTTTGGAAAAGTTGCGTAACACAACCTACCAAGAGAGGCCTGTTTGAATAGAGCTTATAATCCTTTCTATTTGGTGCTGTGTCTGTGGTTTTGCAGAACTGACCCACAGGGCCTCATTTTTTGACTGGTGTAACAGGCTGTATTGTTTCTTAAGCCTATAGGGATGAGGAAATTGTCCTCTGAATGCAGCCTGACAGATCACATGCCTGACCAGAATTTACCATCACTTTACCATCAGCTCAAATATTTTTCCTGTAGGATGCTTTGAGTGATGGGAAACCTTGAATGTCCTCTTTGCTGAAGGAGAATCTTTGCCTCCAGTGATACAGTGATACAGTGATACAGGCAGAATATAAAGGAACTTGCAATATGAGTTTGAAATAATTTAAACAAATAATTGCAAATATTATTTTATGGTTTGCAGTATTTTCAATATAATTTCTTCAGATATTTTAATCTACTCTCTATGACGAATTAGAAGTGGTGTTGGAAAAGTTTTTCACTACACATAAGTCAGCAATTTAAAGTTTCAAATGAAGGAAAATTACTTCTAATATTTATCTAGTTTTGTTTTCATGGCCTTTGGATAATGGCTATGAAGAAAAAGGAAAGGAAAATTGTTGTAAAATAATTTTTTGGCCCTTCTTCAAGACAGTAAAACACAAAACTGAAGAGACACATTCCTATGTGTGAGGTAGTTTATGTCCAGGGACCTTTTCAAGGCTGAGACCAACACTGAAAACTGTAGCCTGAGTCTGAAACAGGCAATTTGCCTTGTGAATAACAGTTTGGCATGGATGCAACATCATCTTTTTCCTGAGGTTTGGGGCCTAGCTACCATCCAAAGCTACTGTCTTTGCAGTTTCATTCATGTAATGGCCCCACCAGCGTCCCCTCGCATAGACACATGTTGTGCATGGTCATACCACACCACAAAAATCTTGTCAAGTTGGGTCTTTTGCTGGCTGGGCTATGCCTGTTTGATGCTGGAGGATTGTGCATCCAGCTGCTCTGGGAGCAGATCCAGCAGAGGGTGACAAAGATGGTTAAAGAACAGGAGCATCTCTCCTATAAGGAAAGGATGAAGGAACTGGGCCTGTTCAGCCTTGAGAAGATACGACTGAGAGGGGTCCTCATCAATGTCCATAGGTGTCTGAAGGAAGAGTCCCAAGAGGATGGAGCCAAGGTCTTCTCAGTGGTGCCCAGCAGTAGGACAAGAGGTAACAGTTGGAAACCGATGCACAGAGAACTCCACCGGAGTATGGAGAAGAACTTTACTGTGCGGGTGACAGTGCACTGGAACAGATTGCACAGGATTGTATTCAGAAAGTTCTTAAACATCTCCAGTGAGGGAGACTACACAGACTCTCTGGGCAATGTTCTCTAGGATGACCCTGCTGGAGCAGGAAGGTTGGACCAGATGAGCCACTCTGGTCCCTTCCAGCATTATCCACTCTGTAATTCTGTAATCTATCCCCTTATATTTAGTGCAGAATTTTCCTATGCTGGTGCTCTATGTAGCTGGGACAAAGGGACCTCTGTTCCACCTATCTACAAAAATGTAACTATGCATAGGACTTTTGACAAACAGAGGAAAGAAGGGGCTTTGGGCATTCTTGAAGGTAGGTAGCATATGAACTGGGGTGATGAGACTTTGAGACTGCCTCTGAGGGTGAAAAATTGCCTGTTTTTAACATTCTGCAGAAAATGTTTGTTGCTGTGACTCTAAAATGATGTTTATTGTAACAGTGATTCTAAAAGAAGGTGTTTCATAAGGTATTACCCAAGAATTTTGCCCTGAACATCTTCTACTTGAAACAAGTTAAAAAAAAAAAAAAAAAAAAGACCATTGCTTTCTTGTTTTATTGTTCTGCCTGGCACTGTCCTGTGCAGAATGTTTGAGAATCTGACTGCACTGCAACAAAATTTTTGTCTTGATCCTCTCTCCTCATAGTCATGAGGATATCTCTCAAATTAGCTGGGATTTGGTTGAAACCTGCTGAGAGGGCTATAATGTTCCAGCTTTCAACCCAGAGCTGTGAGAAATATTCACCACAAAACCTAAAAGTTTTCAAGGGAGCTTAGGCTGAATATCAAATGCAGTGAGGGATTTACTGTTGGGTGGGAATCATGTAAAACTCTACTTTTGACATACTTTTGACCTGAAACCTGACAGTACTCAGATATTTCCACTGAAGTTACTCTGAGGTTACAAAGCCAAAAGTTAAAGAAAAACTCAGAAACTGCAAAGGTGGCATGAAAAGCTCAAACTTCACCCAAATCTACTTCAGATTTCATTCTGGATTGAGCTGGGTGCTGCTTAGCCTCTCTGCTTCCAAGTACGCAACAGGGATACAATTAAAGCATTGCAATCTATTGCAGGCATGAACACAGACTAGTATATTGTCAAGCCTGAAAATAATCAAATCCACTTTGTATTGTCAGAAAAAAAGTCATGAATTATGAGAATAGGAGTGTCATTGGTGATTTTTCTTAAGATTTGCTCTAGGTCATTGTTTAGAATCCTAGCTGGGACAGAGCTTTCCTGGATATCTAATCTGAGTTGTTCAGTGTTTGATGTTGCCTTAGGACTGTCCAGCCATCTCAGCCTTTGACGATGAGCAGCAACTTAGACATAATCTTGTGCAGTGTATTTGTGTTGTTCCCTATTTAAAAAATTATATTCTTTTTTCTTGTCTTGCATAGGAATGACTACTCAGCAGCAAATAGAAATAACAGCAGGATTTACTTAGGTATTTTGCCCAGACTGAATTTAGTGGAAAACCACTATCAGATGGAGAAGAGGCTGTATTGTGTTTGCAGATGAGAATATTCCTGGGACAAAAAAGCTTTTCTCTGTAAAAATGTTACTGCAGAGGATCAGGCAAACATTTCCAGCTCTCTGAAAAGTCCAACTTCTGAGATCTGTTGTTCCAACAGACTCAAGGAAAGTCATGCACGTGTATGTGAATTCTCTTATGTGAATAAAAGCATTTTGCATTGCCAAATCCTACCTTTTTTGTCAGAAAGGAATTTTCTGTCTGGAGACAAAGAACATCTTATTTCTTCCCTTGCTTGCTTCCCTAATTGGAAGCTGCAATATAGATGTGCAAAAAAGGATATGCTTTGAGCATACCTCAAGGGTGAGCTGTCTAACCAAGGAAACAGTTCCATTCTTCTGCTGTGAAAAGAGCCTGGCTTTACAGAACACCTATTTTATTTCTCAGCAGGGCAAAAGACAGCAAGGAGAAAAGAGTCGGGAACTGCAAAACATTAATATTAATAATTTTTATGTGCAGCATTTTGTAGTCTGCTACAGAATTATTTATTTTGTATTTATTTTAATAAAAATGAATTATTATTTATTATTTATTTTACATTGGATAGCTGAAGTTCCAGAATTATTCTTTTGTCGCTGCTTCAGACAAAACCATAATTGAATCACTGAGGAAAGAAAACATAAAATTCCAGACTAGACCTGTTTTTTGCTGCAGAGTGGGCTATGCTTTCAAATGGTTTCCATCATACACCTTGCACTTGGCACTCACAGGTGCACAAATGGAATTAGCAGCTTTCAAAGGCAAGACTGACAGTGCTCTCTGCAGAGGAACCATGAGGTGTGGCCTGTCCTACCTGAGTGTAGGTGACAGCTTTGGCATAAGTCATCGTGTTAAATCTTGAATGTCATGGTGTTCCAGACAAAAAGTATTGCCTAAACTAAAAAGTTGTTAAATCTGTTTCATTGCCAGAAATGCCACAGCTCTACCAATGCCAAATTACTATCATAAATGGGACACAGCTGCAATCAGTATGATGATCTTCATTCAGCAAATTTTAATGATCCAAATATCCCAGCTAAAACCTGTGGAGTTATTCAGGTGTTTAAGATTAAGCATATGCATATTTTCTGTGTACTATTTTGGAAGGATAGAAGTATAACTGAACCAAGCTCCAGATGCTCTGTTCTCTTGCTGACATAGTTTGTAAGTTGAGAGTAATATTTGTCATCGAAGACAAACAAACAGAGGATGACTCAGTCTCACCCTCACTCAGAGGGGAAGAATCCAAAGAGAATTGGATTTCCCTGTTCAGAAAAGTCCACACAAAGGGAAGGGAACTCACAATTTTCTGAAACTGTGAAATGCAATCCCATTAAAAACAGTTTTTCTGCAGCTATTAATATTAGGTCTGTGGTTAAACACAGCTGAATTCTCTCTTACAAAGAAAAGCTGAAGGAAAGCCTTGATATTATGGTGAACTTCTGTTTCTTAAGGAAACACACAACGATACTAGTCTCACATGTGTTTCTTCTCAGATCAGTGAGAAGTACTTTTCAGATACCAGCAGCCCCTCATCCCTGTAAAGTCCACAGTGAATTCAGTGCAGATAAAATAACATATTAGACCCCCCTTCCTCCTATTAAAATCACTGGTGTTCTACTGACAGCTTATTTTTCTTATGTTCTTGATGTCTTAGTTTTTTTACAGATAGTTAAGCTTGTGGAAAAACAATACACCAAACAAAATGATTAAAGCAAATCAGAAGATCACATTAAATACTCCTCTGGGTAAATTAATACAAGTTGAAAGGTTTAAGTACTGAGTTCATCAGAGTGTCTCAGAAATATCCTTCATTATTTTTTATTAACTATCTCACCTTCCCTTGTTAGAACCCTGTTAATTTTGTTGAGTATGCGTGAATAAAGCTTGATGGATGGTGAAAAATTAGCCATAAAGAACATCGTAAGTAGCAAAGGGCCATTAATCTGGCAAAGTCTAAACTTTAATTTCAGCATGGTGAGGAGGATACTAATTAGCTGTAATTAATATCAAAGATCTTTTGACCATTGTCAAATAAATGTTAGATGGTGAATAGCTCTGAGGAGCTCATGACACTGAAACACCATCTTTCCTGAGACATGTCAGCACTGAGCCTCTCCTGTGTTATTCACAGAGTTTCCCTGAGCAAAGAAAGAAGTGCTGCTGCTAGTTCTCAGTAAAAGATTTCACCAGGAGGGGAACATAGCTGGTTCGGGGAACTAAATACTGAAGAGATTAAGAGAAATGTGGGGATGATCCTCATGAACTTCTGTCCAGCAAGGGAGAGGGGAGGAGGGCAATACTTTAAAAGAAAACTTTTGAGTCACCTTTTCTGAACTGCACATCTGCATGTAGTTTGTGGAAGGATAAGATTAAGCTGCAGAAAACAGTGTGAAACTAGTCTGGATCGGGGGGTCAGCAAGATAAGTACAGTGCCCCCTTTAGCCATGTAAACCCTCGTGGTGGGCTCCTATTTTCAGTGGAAAAGTTCGTTCAGAGACATTCTTCATAAGCAGTGCATAGGGATATTCAAAGAAAAGTTAAACAATTCAAAAGGAATCTAAGCAAAACGTACTTCAGTTAAATAACATATTTGCAATATATTGGACTCTTATTTGTGATTTTCCTCAGGGCAGTATAAGCGCAATAACAAAACAGATGAGGTGGAATGCTTGATTTAAAAAGGTTGTGTCTTCAAGGGCAGATTTACTGTCCAGCAAGGCTCTGCAGGCTAGTCTTCCCAGGCACAGCAGTTCCCAGGTTTGGAATGCTGAGGCAAGAGCCTTGGAGCGTAATGCGGTCCAACTGCGGCCGAACATAAGGTCACAACCAGGAACACATGAGATGAATAAATCTTTATTGGGCAAGGCTGCAAAACATTAGGTAATGGGGTTAGTGACAAAAAAAGAACTTCATCTGAATCATGCTCCAGAATGTGCACAAGAACAGAAGTCCAGGCCTCTCGCAAGGGGCAAAATTCATGTTTCTGATGCTAATAGGCAAAAAGGAAAGAAAAATCAAGGAAGAGGTTTCTTCTGCTTGTGTAAGTACATGCATTGTACACATCTACAGTGTTTCAGTTTGCAAAATGTCATGGTATTTTCCATAGTTCATACTGGATGCTAACAAAATCCTTTTTACTTCTTTTCCAGCTTCCGTTGCCACACTTGTCTTCTGCCTTCTTCTCACCTTCTTTCTCACCTACAGATGGAGAAATCGAGCTGAGAAAATACAGAACAAAAAACCCAAACAAACTTTCCATTTCTGGGGAAGAGTTTCAGTGCTCATCTCCACCCTGAACTGTGGTTGATAGTTAAGAAATCCCTTCTCCTTCTCCCTAGGGGAAGTAAAGTACTGAGAACACTTTGCTTACAATGAATTAAACACTTAGTTGTGAATCATGTTGAAATTAATTTTTCTGTTGAATTAGACTGTGCCCAAAGGAGATGATTACATGGTTGAGTGGGTTGCTGGGTAAAACCTGAGCTGTCCATCTATTCAGGTCCGATATGCAATAGCCTTTGGCCCAGAAGTTTGGGGTCCTTCTTCAATTCATTTATTGAAACATACACCCCGAGATATTTCCTCAGAACAAGGACTGATCTCCTGTAAGGGAGAAGAGCATCTAAGAGGTTGTGAGACCTTGAAGAGAAGGCAAGAATGTCAGAAGGAATCAATCCTGCAAAGTGGATCCAGACCTTAGGTTCCCAGCTGATCCATTTTAACGATCTGTGCTGTGACTGCTGCTCTGAGCAGGATAGGGACTCATCCAGAAAGACTCTACCCGCTGTGCTGAGAGACCTGTGACCACCTCTGGGATGCTTTGGTCCTTGCTTACCTATGGGTCGTGGGCCACCTTGTCCCAGACATCCGCTCTGTATCTGAGCAGCACTGCCTCCCTCTCTGTGTCAAGTGTGGCCTCATCTACTTTGGGTACGCAGCACTTCTCATCTCAGAAATACTCTGAACTAAATCATGAACTTTTCAGGTCAGGACTGGGCTCTTCTTTTCCTCTCTTTGACAAACAACACCATGAGGGATGTGCAGTACAATACACACAAGCAAAAACCAAGAAACAATAGAATTGTACAGGGTGTGCAAAACTCATGAATAAACTGTTACTGAGAAAAGAACACACTTCAAAGAGGAATCGGAAGGAGAAGAAAAGAGATATTCAGTCAACCACATCTCAGGCACATTTCCAGTTTAATGGGCTGTCTAATGGTTTGTTGCCAGAGAGAAGGGATGAGAAACAGGTACTAACACATTTTTCTGCACTTGTTGCTGCAAGAAGAATAAGTAACTTGTGCATTAAAATGAGACTCTTGGTAAAACTGAATATGGGTGAAATTGAGATGGTGCAGTTTGTATGGAGTGGAATTGCATTTGAGATGTGAAGTTCCACTCTTCCCTTTCCTATTTCTGTTTTTATTTCTATTTCTATAACTGTGCATACGAGGTGTCTTTTGGTGTATTCAACCAAGTCTGTAATGCTTTAAAAGGCTTTAAAAACTGGTTTTGTGAAAATAATACTCTAAAGCACAAAACTGTGTGTAAACAGACACGTCATGATCTCTGGATTTACATCAGATAGAGGAACAAAGGAACATGAGCTTAAAAAGAAAGTAGCAAACCCAAAGGAAATCTCTTCCTGATAAATTATAAATCTTCCTGATTAATTAGAAATTAGTTACAGAAAGAACACTAAAAGTCTGCTCCCACTACTAAGGCAGGGCTGCCTCTGACAGAAAATTTTGTTCAGTGTAGTCTTAATTGCTTTGGGCAGTGTTGTTACTGTTTACCTCTCTAGGAAATGGCTCTAGTTTTAAGAAGTTTAAAGAAATAACCTTTGAAAAATGAACTGAAATATCATTTTCATAGTTTTGCATAGTTCAAGTTCAAGTGATGATATGGACTGAGTTTTGTCTAGTAGTTCACATTTTGTCTTTGAGCACCATCCCATCTCTTCTGAATAGCCTTTCTCATTTGCTTTCTGCACTTCAGATGTGGGGGGAAGGCGTGCTGGAATCGGCTCACCCATATAAATAATGCTGCTGCTTGACTCTGATTTTGGTTTTCCCGAGGTAATTACTCAGTGCTAGACCAAGGCACTCTACAAAAACCTCTTTTCTCTCTCATGCTGTCCTATTATGTGTGGAATTGATTTTCTGACTCAAAGTCAGCACCTTCATCTTGTATATTGTCACTCTGGAGGCTCACCATTTATATTATGTGTGAGGAAAACTGCCTGTCATGTTATTTAGTGAGTAATATGATTGTATAGTACTTGCTTGTGTGGAGAGAGTGGAGTCAATGCCAGGAGATTAATGTGGAAGAAACACAGGGACGACAGACTGCAGGCATATAACCCTATGTTTACTGAATAATTTTCTGTGCTGAGATGTCATTGAGTTGAAATATATTATAATTTATATTAATATTAAAATCTGAAAGGGGCTTTTTTCCTTTGACGAAGTCAGGTTGGTTGGAGTAAAACTGCATTTCAATACATGGATTGAGTTACTGAATGCACCCAGAAAAACACAGCCTGACTACTCTGCCTTCCTTGGCAATATTTCTTATCCCAGTTGGCTCCACCTGACATCTCATGCATGTACCTAGAAAAGAGATTGGTACCTCTCGAGTCTTCACAGGTGGCTGCCCAAGAGGTGTTCCAGTGTTAGACTGGGCTGTAGACTGGCATTAATTCATAGTGCATGCACAGTTGCTTGAGCAATGGGTAAAAGTTTGTTGGTCCAGAAGTGGAAATCCTTCTTCACTGGTTGTAACTGCCAAAAATATTGCTTCTTATTCAAGAAAGCAAGATGCTGAAATTCATCTATGGTCTTTGTGATTTTCCCCTTCAAATATTTACAGGGAAAATGATGATCATGCCTTTTTCATAATTTAATCCATTCTTAGTCAGAGAATTGTGTTGTATTCATTTTATAAAACTTTTCTTTGTAGAGTTAGTCAGTCTCTGGAGTCCTTTAGTCATGTGTGTTGCTCTAATATGAAATCCCCTCTCACTTGTCCGTGGGGTGGGTCTCTGCTTTATGCATGAGGTTCTAAGAAAGATTTGCATTCTGTGTAAAAAGGAAAAGGAGAAGGAAAGAACTTTGTGAGGTGAAAACAGCAAGCACCCATTAGATGGAATTCACTTCTGTTCATAGACTGATCCATTTAGTGACCACTGGAATTATCAGTTTCTTCATCTGAGGACTCATGTGTGGGATTTAATTTAGGTTAAAGATGGTTAGGACATTATTTTATGTAGGTAGGATGTTATTTTATGTAGGTAGGCTGCCTCTAGCCCCCCCTTCTGTACAGGGGAAAAGGGGTAAAGGGAAAAAGGGAAAAGGGGAAAAGGGGAGAAAGGGAGAAGGGGAAAGGCTTCTGAAAACAAGCTAAAAGTGACAGATGCTTTGCAAGCCATGGACCTCTGGCTGCTTCTAAGGAATTTCCAAACTGTAGCTAACAAAAGTACAAATTCAGATTTACTGTACAAGGATCTGTAGCTCCGTTGAATTGCTTTGAACATATCTGAACACTGAGAAAGGCTGGTCAAATACTGTAGAGAATAATAATAGTAAGAACAACACATTTTTTAGAAAAATAAAGCTAGAGTATTGCAAGTTTGAACAGGTTTCACATATTACTAATCAAGGAATTTCATTTAGTGCACACAAAATTTATGGGATTCAACGACTGGCTGATGGGATGGATACCCCTGCACAGGGATTGCTGTCTTCCACTTAGTTGCCAAATCTGAGTGACATTTTACATGAAGACCTGTCACTGTGAAAACATTTATGTGCTAAGAAGTAAATTTAGTACTGTTTGACTTCTATCTAGCAGCAATTCAGGATGTCTGAATTACATTAGTGATTGGAATTCAGGTCTTGAGGAAAGGATTGTGGACTGTAATGATATTAATCCAAGACAACAAGATATGAACTCATGTACATAACCTGAAAACCGAGATTTACTTGCAATCTGTTCTACATATTTTACTATGTATTATTGCCGTATAAGCTACTGTGCTTGGATCAAACTAAACAGAAGCTCCCATTTATTTTAATGTGATTCATACACTTTTATTTGTGCTGCTTCACTTTTATTTTTCTAAAACAAATTATAGTAATATGACTGACAAGGGTATGCACATACATATCTGAACTTGATGTAGATTTATCCTTAAACTAAGGAGAGGACCATCTAGATGAGCTGGAGAACATCCTTCAGGGAGAGAAAGGGAGACTCACATACACCAGCCTGGTGCTATAAATGCCTGTTTTTGAAATGATGAAGAACAATGAAATGCTTGTATCTAACTGGATGCCTAAGCTCAACTCCACCACTAACATTTTGTTCACCATTCCTTTTACTGTTAATTAACCACTTGGACAGCTTCTATAGCTCCCCTGCACAATAATTTTAGTCTCTGGAATATTTTATTTTAGCCTGGCCAAGACAAACTCAGCTCTCTGTAAAGTTAGCTGTAGTTCAAGGAACAATCATGCATGCACATGTGAAATGTCTCTTTTCTGTACAAGATGACCTTGAATACCTTCAGTGGAAATATTCCTGTGCTGAGAAGCAGAGGCAAGTTCATGTCAAGTAGCACCATATCAGTTAGTGGATTCATCCTTCTTTCTGTGCACGTTGGCTGGGTGTGTAATGTTCTCCTCTGGCATGTACTTTGCACATTAAAATCTCTTAGTATCAAGACAGTGAACTTCTCAGGAGGAGGGAACATGCTAAAGAGATGCTGGATTTCATAACTTGGCCAGTGCATTACTGCTGCTGGAAACTGGGGGACTAACCCTTTATTCCCATGCATGAGAAGTGAGTTTACAAAAGGCACTTAAGGCTCCCAGGGAAGGCTGGAGGAATGAGGGAGAGAACTGTCTGCCTCGCGGCATGCTGCAGTGCATGCAGATGAGAGCAGGGGAAAGACAAACTTATGGCGAAGAGCCTGCTTTCCTACTAGGTACTTCCACTGAGGTTCTGCTCTGTGGATCACTACAGACAGAAGAAATACTGGACGTCTCTCAGTTGTAGCCCTGAGTCACTTACCACAGGCAAAACACTCCAATTTTTAATATTCAGGAGCCTTTAAGCAGGCTGGTCCTGCAACCTTTTAAGTGAAAGAACTATAATTGAAGGTTGAATGCTGAGTCCATTATCAACTAAGACACCATCTCGTTTGGATATCTAATACCAAAATGGGCAGGACAACATGCCATCCGTATAGGGACTGTGAGGCCAAGAATGTTTATCAGCAAACTCCTACAGGAGCTTTGTGACAAGAGAATTCTCAAAGGAAAAACTATTAAAGTGGTAACAGAGAGATCACATTAAGACTGAAACAGCACAATTTAAACACTTCTATTCATATATTACTCCAGTGTGTTTCATCAGTAAAATGTTAATGCAAGCTAGGGGTCTCGGAGTGCAGAGGTAGAGTTTTTTGGAACTGGTTTGGAAAAAGTTTAAAGAACCAATCCTGTTTTTTATTTCACAGAATCATAGAAGATGCTGATTTGAAAGGGACCCACAAGGATCATTGAGTCCAACTCCTGGCCCTTCACAGGACCACTGCCCAAGAGTCCCACCATGTGCCTGAGAGTATCATCCAAACACTTGAAGTCTGTGACTTGGTGCTGTGACCACTTCCCCGTGGAGCCTGTTCCAGCTCCCAAACACCCTCTGGGTGAAGAACCTTTCTCTGATACCCAACCTAAACCTCCCCTGACACAACTTCAGGACATTCCCTCAGGTCCTATCACTGATCACCACGAAGAAGAGATCAGTGTCTGCTCCCCTCTTCCTCTTATAAGGAAGTTTTAGACTGCCATGAGGTTTCCCTTAAGTCTCCTCTTCTCCAGGCTGAACAGACCAAGTGACCTCAGATGCTCCTCATATGACTTCCCCTTCAGACCCTTCCCCATCTTTGTTGCCCTCTTTTGGATGCTCTCTAAGAGCTTAATATCTTTCTTGTATTGTGGTGCCCAAAAGTGCACACAATAATCAAGGTGAGGCCCCACCAGTGCACAGCAGAGGGGGACAATCCCCTGCCTTGAGCAACTGGTGATGCTTTGCCTGATGCCCCCAGGACATGTTTGGCCCTCCTGGCTGCCAGGGCACTGCTGACTCATATTCAACCAGGAACCCTTTCCAGCCTCTCATTCCCCAGCCTGTCTGCACATCTGGAATTGCACCATCCCAGATGCAGAAACCACCTCTTCCCCTTGTTGAACTTGATATGGTTGGTGATTGCCCAGTCCTCTGGTTTGTTGAGGTCTCTCTGCAGGGCCTCCCTGCTTTCAAGGGAGTCAACAGCTCCTCCCAGTTTTGCATCATCTGCAAACTTGCTTAGTATCACCTCCAGTTCTGCGTCCAAGTCATTTAGGAAGTTGTTGAAGAACACAGGAACAAATAAGCCTGTTTTATTTCTTTATATAAAAATAGATTTTCCCTGCTTATTAAGCAAAGCAAATAATTGCTCATTTGCATAAATCTTAAAAAAAAAAAAAAAGCAATCAATGTCTCGCAATTTTTTCCTTCTTTTAGAAGAAAGCACAGTCCTGCGTTCCTATCTCCGGGCAACGTGGCATGAATCACAGAATTTTTAGGGTTGGATGGAACCTGTGGAGACCATCTACTCCAACTAGGGTAAACTAAAGCAGTCACACTGGAGTGTTTCCAGGTGGGTTTTGTCTCCAGAGGCTCCATGACCTCCCTGGGCAGCCTGTTTCAGTGCTCTGCCACTCTCAACATAAAGAAATTCTTCCTCATGTTGAGTTGAAATTTTCCGTGTTTAAATTTATGCCCATTGCTCCTCATCCTGTCGCTGGGAACCACTGAAAACAGTCTGGCACCGTCCTCTTGTCACCTACCTTTGAGACATTTATATGCATTAATGAGATCCCTCTCAGTCTTCTCTCCTCTAGACTAAACAGGCCCAGCTCCCAGAGTCTCTCCTCATATGAGGAAGATACATCTTCCTCATGAGGAGACATGATCGATTTCTCCTTCTGTCTTTTCTAAGGCCCGTTTTGCCTTGTGAGAAATTCTGACTGGTGTTGAATACAAGAGAAAACTTAAAGGTGGAAGACTATACACTCAGCTAAAACTTCTGCATGGTAAGGTAGATGAGAGAAAGAAGTAAGGAGCTAGCATGTGCCATGCTGTGAGTGTTCCTTGACACATCCTTGCTGATTTTCTACAGACTGATGAAACTTTAAATGCCTCTTGGGCTTTGCTTTTTGAAGTTTACTCATATTTCTGAGCTTGCTCATTTTATTTTACTCAGCAGAAATATCTGCTGTAGGACTTCAGTTGTCAGTTAAAATCTCTAAAACAGATGGGTAGAAAGCTGACCAGAATTTGCACCCTTGCATTTTGCTGATGTAATAAAGGTAAAATCTTGTCACAGGCATATGTCAACTGTCAAAAGGTCAGATTGTTTCTATATCATAGTTCCCCTTTGAAACAATCTGATCTGTCATAAATCATGATTAAGAGCTGTTTCCCTTTCCCAGGCATTTGTTCCTACCTCTACAATGCTGCTCGCAGCTACCTCAGTTTTGCAGGTGCAGGTCTGTTTAGGGTTGGGATAGAAGGGGATGGAGGGAATGGCTAATGAAATGGAAGGCAGTGAGGATAGGAATGAGTGATCACAGGGAGTCTCCTGCAAATGGAACTCTAAGTAAAAATTCATGTATGACTGTGACCATGAACTCTGGTATTTTTTTTGGTTGAGCATGGCACATAATAATTTGAATGCTTGTTCCCAGGTCAGGAAAACCTGGAGGTCTGTGGACAATAGATACTTAGTTGATGGGAAGAAATTATTCTGGTCACTTGGTTCTATAATGGTCCAGTTACTTGACATTCAATACATATGTGAATGAGGGGTTTCTGAAACAGTTAGATACATCTGTTTGAAAAGGAAGTTAAATCATCTGCTAGTAGAGGTCAGCATTGGCCCTGACATGTTGGTCTCTATCAGCTGTTCACTGGTTTTAGTCCTGTTGCAAATGCTACCTGTGGAAACCGAGTCTGTCTGAATGAAGCAGTGTAAACTGGTCCTCGCCAGCCTTAATCTGGATGGTCCTACATGTTTTCAGTCAGTTTACTAGACTGTCAGACGCAAAATTATTATGTTTGACACTAATGTTCACTTGAACTGCAAAGCTCTATAATATTCTCATCTGCCAATGTTTTAATTACAGGGTAGTATTCGCTAAGGGAAACTAAAATTAGAAGTGGATGAATGGATTTTGATATCCATTTTGAAGGGGGAGATTTTTTCTTTTTCTTTTTTTTTTCATTTTTTTTTTTCCTTTTCTCAAGGAAATTACATTCTTGGGACAACTGCAAAACCAGAAAGACTAAAATGGCCCCTCCTGAGCCATAGGGCGGAGAAGGCTTTGCAAACCAAAGGTCACATAGAAAACTACATCTATTTATAAGTGACAAAGCATAAAAATAAAAAAGAGAAAAGGTTGGTGTGCACGTGGAAAAGGGATTCAGGAGAGAGGGGCAAGAAAGCAAGGAAGCTGTGATTTGCAGTTCTGTCAGCGATGAGTGAATGAACACTTGTGCAAAGCAGCTCAAGAACAGAAGAAAACTGCAGTGGTGGAAGAGTCCGGTGATGCAATACAGGCAAGAGCGTCTCTGTCACTGATGGGATCAAGGCATGCCAGAGTTTCCACAGAGCTGGGTTTGTCAGGGAGGTCCCATCATACCAGAGTCTTCAACAGCTCCTTCTGAGAGCTATTCCCAAATGAGCACCGAGTTTCACATTAGCTTACAGGATGAGGGCTGAAGCTTCCAAACCGCAGACACATAAAGTGCTGTGAGAAAAGGGAGGCCTGAATAAATGTAAGTACTTCAAGATGGGAACTCAACAATGTTACGGAGTACACCTCCAAAATGGGAAGAAGAATGTTGCTTGTGTACGGCTCATAACTAATCTCTGGTCTCTGTCTATTGGGCTGATTAATCTTGCAGTAATGCTTTCTAATTTTGTTCTCTTTTTTTTTTTTTTAATATGTATAGCTGCTCTGACAAAGGGAATTAGAAATAAAATTTGATTTAATAAAATAAATGAACATTAAAGATACTGGAGAGTAGTTCAACCATACAGGATATCTTCATGGATTAGTAATATGTGTAACACATTACGGTATATATTGTGGTGTTGTGACATATTTTTATTTTAAAATTACTATCAGTGATATAAAGTGTTTCTGTATGGTAAACTACTGAATTACTGTAGACAGTTTTTCTCTTCAGACTCTCTTCAAGTCTATACAGCAGCACCAGGAGCCAATGGGAGTTTTCTGTTGTGCGTAATGCGAGCTTGGACACCTGTGTCCACAGCAAATTTTGTCACTTGAAGATGACAAAGGTTCAAAAACTTGCTTTTGTTATGGCATCTCTCAAGTAGTCTTAGGTAACGATGCGTACAACATGCCATGTTCATGCAGACATTTGTTGCCTCACTATGCTTAAATCAAGAGAGAGGCGTGAATGCAGCCCCTGGAGACATCCTGTTCCCCAGACTGTGGGAAACATCCCTTATGCAGAATATACAGTCTTAAAATCAACCTGGCATGTGACTCTGGGGTTTGAGGAGTTAATGGCATTGGCCCTTATACTTAGTATTTCAAACTTATGCATGCATAGCACTCTAGAAAAACAAATAAAGACAAATGTGAGAGAAGCAAATAGTTCATACTCTGTAGAGTTTACTGTTTAAGTTTCGCAAGACTATTGAACAAATCTCTGCATAGGTAGGGCACAGAGAACCAAATGAAACTAACCATAAGCAGAAAATCATGATAAAATGAAGAAGGTAGATAATGTAGTTCCACTGGAAATCAATGTAAAGACCTAGGGATATGAACAGGTTGGTGTTTATGTTTGTCTACTTTTATAAATAAGATAATATATAATAGTATACTTTAATAATGTAAGAAAGGAAAGTGCAAGGATTGTCTGATAACCTCAGAAAGTAGATGCTGACAGAAAGGGAAAAGGCACACACAGAGAAATATATTAAGGAAATTTTACGGAAGGTCAGGAGACTGCTTGAACTGAGAGAAGAAATCATTGCAGTTATAGAGGTGGCAGAAGTAAGAAAAGACCTGTGTTTCACGGAGGCTGTGGAAGCTGCTTACAACAAAAAAATTAATTTGGATGCCAGGCAGCCACAGCTTGTGATTTATGCAAAATTGGAAGGAATACAGAAACTTAGCCTAAATACAGTAGCTGTCGTAATAGATGCACAGCTCTGGAAAGGCAACAAAACTTAAATATAAAAGAACTGCAATGAGGTTAAGCACTGGCATAATTGTGACGGAGTTTCTGCCTGCGGTTTTACTCGAAAGCAGCGCCCACAGTCAGAAGCTCGGGTGACTGACCCATGGTACGTCTCACGTGACGCTCGTACGCGTGGCATGGGATGTAGCAGTAAGCATGCACAGATCAGCGGTACTTGCAGCGCTACTTTGAAAATTTCTCAGCAAATCTGGGTAGAGAAACGTCTGCTAGAGTTATGGTTAGAGTCTAACTTCCAGTCCATTTCTTTTTTTTTTTTAATTTCTTATAACATTTACAAAAAAATTGTTTTCAGCTGAAGTTTTCTTCACTGAATGTCCGTTTAAATTTAAATTAAATCCAAACTTAAGGAGTTTCCAGTAATGGGTAAAAAAGTGCCTTTTCTTTTACGATCTGCTAAGACCACCTCAGCTTTAGAGGTAGAAAAACATATACTCACTGAGACTTGCAAGTGAATTGAATCTCAGAGAGTCAACTCAGTAAAGCAATTGACTATTACTCGTACTGCGGTAATACTCTGAGACTCCTGTGGATTTTCATTCAGTGGGATTTGTTGATTCTGAAGAAAAAAATCTGGGTTTTTTATGTTTTCTTTTAGAAAAAGTCAGTGACGTAATTTGTTCTTGTAACCGAAAGGTCTTTATCCTATAATGCAACAGTGTAAAACTGAAGACTAAAAAATTAAATTTTCGATGTTTTTCTCCAATATTATATTAGCTTCTTTGCTGACTCTTTCTTCATACAAATAACAATTTGAAAACCCCAAACAACCAATCAACAACAACAACAACAAAACCGAGCCAAAACAAAAAAACACCAAAAAAACCCTTGCAAATAAACCTGAAAATAAGGCACAGGAAAATATGTAGGATAAAGAACTTCTATGATTTTCATTAATACTGTTTTTTTGAGCTCATGAAATTATCTTTATATTCACCTTTATTGTAATACCTATACCTACAAAAGGGAAAACTGCAACTTCATGTCCATTAATCTGATTTGAGTGGTTTGCAGAGTATTAGAATAAAGAGTGAAAGCTATTTCAGTGAAAGAAAAAAAAACCAACTTACTTACCAAAGGAAGACTATGCCAAGTTAATCTGATACCTTGGTGAGATAACTTCATGTCAAAAGATATGTGCTAGTTATTGAAGGTTTGCCATTCATAGTGCAAAGGGCTTTCTCATTAACAGTGTCAACATATTCTAAAGGGATTTGGTTGGTCCCAGGGCTGAGAGTGGGATAGGCCTTGTCTCTAGAAATAGCAGAGAAGGGAGTAGGGAGATTTCAGCTATGACAATGATAGCATGAGGAGTAATGGTGTGCACTTGCTGTGAGTAACTTCAGAAGGAGGTATCTGATTGTCAGAGTGTTAAAAATCAGGAAAATCTCTGACTTAGAGGCAAATAACCTAGTTATGAAGATGGATCTTGGTAAATGTCTGGAACCATATGTCATGATCAGCTGCAGTTGCAGACAGCTGAAGCCAGTGGTCCAGGGATATCCTTTCCACTCTTGAATTTCTTTACACTGACTATTGCCGTGTAAAATGTCACTGTTCCGTGGGTGTGTACATGTGTGTGCTGATAAATGAAGTTATTAAAGCCAACCATTCTTCTAATTATTGTTATTATAGAAGCGGCATACTCTTCAAATTCTTAGGAACAATTTAAAAAGAAAAAAAAAAAGAATCAGCAGAAATGGAGTTTTGAAAGCATCTTGGTATCTTCCTGACTGCTGGAATCAGAAAAACAATTTATGTTTATAGAAATTTGTATTCCAGTTTCTTAGCACCTAATCTAGGATAAATGGGAGAATATGATTTTTTTTGTTTGCACTTCCTACTTTGTTTAAAATGGCTACAGGGTACATAGTTGGCATAAGGAACCTTTAAAGCTTCTCTGTTTATTTTGAGTCTTTTATTTTGGTTTGGGTTTATTTTTTTTTGTTTCTTTGTAAGTGGTCTCCTCATAAATCTGAGAAAACTAAAGGAGTGAAAACCATGCTCACCACTATGGATACGATGCCCCGGCATCTTGAAAGCTGTTTGGATCTAGATTACTCAGCTGAATATTTTCTATGGCTTGGCTCATACATGCCTGTTCCTCTACACACCCTTTCATACCTCAGCTTGAATAAACTCCTCTAGAGCTCTGCCTACTATGAAGATGTACATGTGTTGAACTTACTGTGATGGATATTAGAAATGGATCTTTCATTTATTGGTTCGTTATTATACTTTCAAGTATTCAGTCTGGAGTGTTGTTCCCAGGATATAGCAAATTGTGTTTAGTTTGAATTGCAGAAGTCTTTTGATCTCTGGAGATGCTCTTAAGAATGCAGTAGATGTGAAGTACTTTATCCCACTCAGACAGAAGTGTGCTCCATGAAAGAGACAGCCTTTATCATTGCAGTTGCAGTCTTTGCTTAAACTGGAAATTACACAGTGCCAGAAGACAGGCCCAAGCACTAACTTCATTGTCTACATTACTAAATTGTTTAGCAGTCCCTGGAATAGTTTGTCCCTGGGCAGTCAGCCCAGGCCACTTCCAAACAGTTCCTGGGCATGTTTTGAGAATTAGCACGGGCCAGGCACCATGCCCAACATGTACTTTGGATGCGGGCACCCTTTTTTGGATGATAATAGACTTCACTAATGCCAGATGGTCTCAGAGCCAGAGGGAGTAAACACAGTCTGATTGCATATGCCATGTGCTAGTGCAGAGGATCTCTTGTGCTGTAAAATGATAGCTTCACATGTGCGTACGTGCACATCTCCATGTTTAGAAGCTGTAACCTGAAAGACTACATTTTACAGAGGGCAACCTCAGACTGGGACTTTGTGGCATCCAGGAAGACAGAGTGGGCATTATGCAATTCCTGTATTGCTGAAGAAATCATAGGCACATATCAAACCCTTGGACCATATGTTCAATGCACCATCTCAAACAAACACTAAGTATAAATTGGCTTTAATCTGTCTTGGGCCCCCTCTGGCCTTAAGACATATTTATGTTTCTTTGCTGTTCAGACTGCCTGAAATAACACAGGGTCTGTGTTACAACCCACCAGATGGATGTTTTTAGCATACAAATTAAAAGGTGTATGTTGTATGCTTTAGGAAGTGGTATGTTCAAAGATGCAGCATCTACTGGAATGCTGTTACGAGCCTGTGTTTTGGGACAGAGCCACAACAAATGTAGCCCTGACCATTTTGAACTGAGAGCACCTCCTGTTGTGTTTGGGCAATGCTTACCAGAGTGCTTGTAAAAGTGGTCCAAAATAGAGGTGAGGAGTGACTTCACGAGGCGACTGATCAGGGGTCCAGCATGTGGTTCCCACACTGGCCCTCTCTTCCTGAGAAATGCAGCTGTACCCCTGGGTGTGGTGTCCATGGATGTGAGATCCTTATCTCTTGAAATATCCTTGCAAGTTTTAGGTTGTCCAGTGAAATCTGTGAGATAAACTACCTTTTTTCACGCAGGGCAAATTCTGATAGCAGGATGAGGAAGACCTCTTCACTGGATTCCTCTGCTGTTTTCCATGATTACCAGTTATCAGGGCTCAAGTTAGAAATATTGTTAATTTGAAGAGGCAAAACCTGCTGAAAAACACTACAAATCTATGGGGATTGTAGGGTTTCATCCTGACGGAATTCATCCCAGAATCCTCAAAGAGCTGGCTGATGTCATCGCAAAACCTCCCTTGATTTTTTAGTGGTCTTGGGAATCTGGAGACTGGAAACTGGAAACTGGTGTCTATGCCCACAAGTGTGTCTGATGGGTTTTAATTGTTCCAGTTCCACTGGTGAGTACAAATAAATTCTGCTGAGGTTTGATTTTTCCCCATAGTCTTTAAGTTAGACAAAGAATCAGATAGATAGGCTTTTATGTTCAAATTCTTCTCCCGGTTTGAAAGCTTGAGATGAAATATAAAGTTACTCCTCCTTGGCTTTTTTGCTTTCAAAATTGTAAACCTGTTTCAAAGAACAGAACTTGCTACAGTATGTTACATCGAATGAAGAACACTTCAGGAAAAACTTCTCATTAAGGAAAACTAAGAGAGTCTGGATATGAAAAAGTTATGCTAATGATTATTACAATTAACATTAATTAGATTTTTTTAGTCTTCTTTTTAATCAGTAGTTTTGCAGAATATGAAATCATCAGGGGTAGGCATGAAAACACTGAGCAAAGAGAGTATGTACTGAGAGAAGCTTGTTGCTGTTAAAAGCTGCTGAAACGCATTACAGTACTGAGCACCTGTTTTCAGTGTTAAAGTTGACACTAGAAATGGGTAAATCTTTTGCTGCTACAGTTTTTGATCTGGCTATTTAGGTTCATCTTGGTACGCTAGCTGAACACTTCTGTAGCCCAGGAGCTGATTTATGAGGTAGACATCTCCACTTACTGGGGGAAAGATGGTGGTGGCTGGAGGCAGGAACTTCTTTTTTATCTTCTTTTTCATCCCCTGCTGCAAAGGACCTGAAACTGAGAGTTGACAAGGCCAACCAATGTCTGCAGGACAGACTCGGACAAAGAGGAAAACACAGTTAATAACTATTTCAGAAGGATATATATTGATAATACGAGATGAATTTTCAGTGGTTGTTTGGGGGGATATGGCAGGGAGGTGTGTTATCTGTCAGCAAGAAAATGAAACTGATAACTTCCCTGATAACATAGGTGGTGGTTTATTGTTTTTCCAAACTTTTCAATGTGCTCATGAGTATTATTTAACTTAATCTTGCTTCATGGGGATGGATTGCAAAGAGCAAAGCAAAAGCTCAAAGAAAAGACAGTTCTTTTTAGTGAAAGAGAAAAGGTTGGGCTACTTCGTGAAGAAACTGGATTTTCAGTTCAGAGGCAGTTTTACAGTCCTGGAGACACTAGAAATTAAAAATTGTTGTCTTCAACCTTATTTATTTGGCTGAAGAAGGTTTACACTAGTTCAAACCAACCATAGAACAGAGGGAAAAGTGCATACCTCTTCCATGTTATTTACAGCATTTGCCAAATTTCTACACCTTCTGCTACATGGGTGCTAGCAGTGCCCATAAATGCCCTGGAAATCCTTGTTATAAGTTTCTGTCACTGATCAGGAATAACACAGTATATTGTGTTATTATATATTGTGGCAGTTTGTTCATAGTCACAGTCATCTGTAGATGCCAAAATGCAGTCATTTCTACTACTACCAAAGAAATGGCCTTATGACCTAAATATATTTAACCTGTCAAGACTACTTCTTATACATTTTTTTGCTATTAAAAACAATCAGGAAAACAGCCTGAGCATTTATTTCTGTTTTCATGGGAAAACGTTATGAGACTGGTATAGTAGGTAATTGAGGGTATGTTTGTGTGGAAGTTGTATACTGTAGGCATAAAGAAGTAAATATCTGCTGATGTGCTCTGAGATAAACCCTTGGTTGAGAAGTTGTAGTAAGTATTGTGATGAGAAGAGAAGGCACCAGACTTCTGACAAATTATTCTTTGAGGAACTAAAGGACACTTCCAAATCAACTGCCCTTGTCCTTATGGGGGACTTCAACTTGCCAGAAGTTGACTGGGAGCATCACACAGCTGGTGCAACCTGGGCCACAAGATTCCTAAAAAACCTGGATGACAACTTTGTGGAACAGGTCCTAAGGAAGCTGACTCAGAAAGATGCCCTCCTTGGTCTGCTACTTGTCAACAGAGTGAGCCTCACAAGTGAACTGGAGATTAGTGACCATCTTGGTCACAGAGACCATGAAGTGATCAACTTTTAAAATCTCTGCTGACAGGAGGAAAAGTGCCAGCAAATCCTCCACACTGGACATGAGAAGAGCAGACTTCAGGCTGCTCGGGGAATTAGTAAGTAAAGGTCCCCTGGAAAAATGTTTTTGCAGGTGCTGGGGTCCATCAGTGCTGGTCACTTTTCATCACCTCCTAAGGGCACAGCAATAGGCAATTCCCAAATGTCAGGAGTCAAGCAGGTAAAGCAGAAGGCAGGCTTGGCTGAACAGGGAACTTCCCTTAGAAATAAAGCAAAAAAGGAAGGTGTATTCCCAGTGGAAGCAAGGTCAAGTGACATGGGAAGAATTCAGAGATGCTTCTTGCCACTGTAGGGAGAAAATCAGTGTGGCCAAAACTCAACTGCAGTTGAAGCTGGACAGAAATGTGGGGGACAAATGCATTAATGGCAATAGGCAGAGTAGAAATATCATCAGCCTGTCATAGGATGAGGATGGTCACAGGCTCCCCAGGGAAGTGGTCACAGCACCAAGCCTGACAGAGTTGCAAGAAGCATTTGGATGATACTCTCAGGCACATGTGATTCATGGGGATGGTCCTGGGCAGGGCTAAGGGTTGGACTTGGTGATCCTTGTGGGTCAATTCCAACTCGGCAACTTCTGTGATTCTGTGATTCCCACTGAGCATGATATATGTATCATTTCAGATGCATATTTTACCCTCTAAATGCCTGCAATCCATGGTTGCCAGAAATAACTGCCCCATGTAGGCAGTTGAGATGCAATCACATTATTTCCCAAGAACATGAAGAGGCATTTTCAATTGTGCATCCTACTCAGTCCTTTGGGCATGTGAAATCTGCAGACCTAAGTATTATCATTTTACAGGGTTTCATGTCCCATGAAGTCACCACTTTCTCATGATTCATAGACAAATAAACAGCCATCTTGTACTCACACTATCTGGCTTATTTTCTGTTTTATACTCTCTGTTTTTACAATGGCTATGCATCACCTCCCTCTGTGGTGATGGATCATAGATTTCAATCATTCTTTGGCTTACCACTTCCTTCTTGTCCAACAAATAGAAATCTTTAAAAGAGAAGGTCGTTACTTAGGAAATCAAGTGGTTAAGTGTTGGGGATAGTCCCAGTTTTGTGTTGGTGCATACTGCAGTGGTCTTGTGAAAGATTAGCCTAACTGTCACTTGACACAGCTTTTATTTGCAATGTTTTGAATGAAGGATATTACACACATTTTAAACAGCATCATTGCATTTCTACCTCAAATTTGAATTTATTTTTCTTGATATTTGCACTTGTTTTGGCTTCAGCTTCTGACAGTTTGTTATGTTTACAAAATGCAGAACATTTTTTTCTCTAAAATGATCCCCCTTAAAAAAAATTAGAAAATCATTCCCTTCCCTTCCCTTCCCTTCCCTTCCCTTCCCTTCCCTTCCCTTCCCTTCCC
>JAYRBT010000114.1:81523961-81548961 GCA_036023395.1 Myiotriccus ornatus
CCTTGCCTTGCCTTGCCTTGCCTTGCCTTGCCTTCCCTTCCCTTCCCTTCCCTTCCCTTCCCTTCCCTTCCCTTCCCCCCGAATAACGAAATAAAGAGAATAAAGTTGGACAGTAGGATTATAGTGTGAGAAAAAATAAATGCGTCGATTTATGATGTAACCCCAGTTCAATCATTAGAGTTGCAAAGAACAAGAAAAAATTGTAAACAGCAGCTCTTCCTTCCTTTATGGTTATACATAGCCAGAGGATATGGTACATATCCTCTGGCTATGTATAGAAAGTGTGAAAGGTGGCCTTTCTGACTGCATCTTTCCAAGAACTTGTTGTGCTTCAAACTAGTACATATAAGAGGAGCTGTATACATGTGGAGAAGGGTAAAAAAAGCCTGTTTCCATAACTTTAGCTAAGCACACTATTACTTCTAGCTGTCATGTTCCGCAGTTTGACACACACAGTCACTAAACCCCATTTCCTGTTCTTTGAGTACTGCCAGTCGTGATAATCAGTGTAAAACCGTAAGTGGTGAGAGGACTCACAGCCTACTTATATCACTGAGAAGAAAAATAATGGGAGTTATTAAAAAAACCCCAACAAAATAGAGGCAAATGTGGGAAAGTCCTGATAACTGACAGGTCCACTATGCTGGCTGTGGCTATGACAGCAGCAAGGAGTCCTACACTGACGCAGGTGAAAACTATTTGCTAATATATAATCAGGTGCTAATAATCGTAAGCGTAAGACAGATTTCAGTCACTAAACAGACCTTGTTATACTCTGACTCTACTTCCTCTTTTCTCCAAATGAGATAATGATTAGAACTACTTTTTCAACAAGAAGACCAGCGAAGGGGCTTGACTTGTCCAGAAGTACTGAGGGAAAGCTGTTGATGGAGGGATGTGCACAACAAAAGTGGTGCCCAGGATTCCTGAATGTTGGGTGCCAAGAGGTGATCAAAATGGAGGTAAACATAAGGTTTTTTAATGAAAATCTTGGTACAAGTTGTGAATGATGCTTAAGCAGATGTCTAAAATGACAAATGTAGGAATGGGGAAATTAATGGGACAAAAGTACTGTTTCAGACATCTGTATTTTCATAAACTGTCAGTGTCAGGTGGTTGTGAATTTGGCCTAGAACTTCCCCAGACTGGTTTGCTATACTGTGTATCCTTAGTGACCAGATCTGTCTCCTCTTCATGCCGCTGTTTTCACTGTTTGATTTGCACTCGAAATAAAGGATGCTTGCACAATGTTGATAATACTTGCTCCTTCTAAATCTACTGCTAACCCTGGTCATTATATTGAACTGGTAGCTACCTAATATATCAAATAAATAAATAAACATGCATATATCTCTCTCTAACACAGTATCCTCCACCTCTTAACTTTGACAAAGAGCTGGAGGTATGGCCAGGTGGGCAGAAAGGAGGAATATTGCTAGTTTGACAGTATCTCACCTTTGAACACAGTGATGTTTTCGTAGTCTGAAGCTGACATCTGTTTCCAGACAGGCCTAAAAGAGGGCAGTAAAATCTGTCACACCTGGATGCTCCCCTTCATCTCTGACACAATGCAGAAAGGTGAGAAGTGATGAATTAGACCTGGGTGATCTAGTTTAACTTTTATCTGGGGAAAGAGCTATGTGCAGAGACACCCTCGCCACACAGACATGAACCTCCCATGAAGGAAGCAAAGTGTGACTGTTTCCATAATGTTACTCGTTACAGCTCTGTCCAAACTGTGGCTAACCTCCAAGCTTCAAGAGTTAGGGTGTTTTCATCATATGTTGTTGTGAGGCAAGACGAGTCCCTTTGCCTGTCAGAGCCATTGCAGCCCATTCTGCAACCTGGGCTGATTTGCTGCGGTTGGCATGAGGTTTGCATGGTTCTCTCTCTCATGTCAGGAGGTGTGTGTGAGACTGCTTTTGTGATGTTACTTGTCACAGTTAAGTAGAGAAAACTCAGACATGAACGTGATCGCTTTGACTAAGTGGTTTGACCATGACAAGACAGCTAATGAACGTGTAGATGTGGGGGAAAGATAGACCTCACCACTGTCTCACTGCATCCTGGCCACTCACAGCTTTCTGATCCAACTCATTTTTATATCATTAACAATAATGTGTTGCTAGCTGTCATAGGAGTGCTCTGGTGTCTTCACAGAACTGTGGTTTGTGTCTGGCAAATCCTAACTGGGTATGGGACTGCAGAAAGGGACAGATAGTGCACCCATCAGGATCCTGGGCTAGCACCCACCTCCCCTGCAAGTCTCAACCCAAGGCTTGTCCCTCCTTTGCTTCCTTGCTACACACCTTGTTTCTTGGCCTTGGAGTAGCCCCTGACCAAGCGTGATTTCCTACAGGTCGCCTGTGTGGTGTGGGCAGGCTGTGCCTCCAGGGAGGGGCAGAGTGCCTGCTGCTAGGTCAGTACCTGTATGGTTCCCAAGTTCTCTGTAGCTAGAAACTGCCCTTCAACCCACTACAGAAATGATGTGATTTTAGAGATGCTAACCAGACCTTACTTGTTCAGGTGTTAGAAACTGAATGTCTAGAGTTAGAACTGGAAAGACTTCCAAAGGCAGCACCAAGCTCCCTTAGGTTGTAAGAATTCAACCCTGCACTCTGAAATGGACAACATTTCTGGAATGGTGAAATACATGTGAATGGGTACTCAATACCTTTCTGACATATACAGATAAACTGACTGCATTTTCATTAAGAGATTAAGGAATTTCAGCGTTCTGGAGCTTGAACTTTTTTTCAGTTAAATTGTAAGAAAGACCCCTGCCATAGATCTGTCTCATTTCAATTTTTATTTCTCAACAATTTGTGAATCCCAGTCATGGTTAACAAGTTTAATTTACCAATATAGATGTAACTATCTTCAGATTAATACATAGATAGCGCAATACCGTCTAAAAGTGCTAAGTAAAAATGAGGTATTTGTATATTTGAACAGTGATCCTAGTGTTGTTTGCCTGCAGAGATATGCAGCTGGCTTTATTGATGTAAGAATTGCTTCTCTCAAAATTTTTTGTAATGAGACAGATTAGTTTGTTTGTAAATTTTCTATGTTATTTATGTCAAGATATGTACAGTGTGAGATTTTGATAGAAGTGAATTGGGTTTTTTTACGGTTTTTTTCCCCCCTTCTTCCTAAATCTTAAAGTATGAGGCAGAACAGGCAAATTATACAGGAGAAAATTGTCACCATGAGTTGCACGAGTGCTGGCAAGACACAGAACTGCAAGAGTAGGAGGAGCAACTGGTTCAGGAAGAGTTTTCCACCTTAGCAGTGAGTATACAGCAAGGCACTCTTACTGATCTCAGATCTATTAATTTCAACTTCTGTACCTTTATGGGATTGTGCCTATTAAAAGTATTATGTCTTTTCAAAGTGAGGTTCTTATTCACTGCAGACATTTAGGCTCAAGTAATTTATGCTCTATTTATGTGTCTACACAGGAAATGTGGCACAGTGTCTGTAACCAATCCCACAACCTGTAAGTACTTGTCACATATTTGGCTGCTAGTCTGAAGGTTAGAATTAAAAAGAACCTAATGAAAATAAATTTTTGTTTATGAAGCTGAGCTAGCTGGTTGGCAACTGCCTTCTATATGAAGACACTTGTGTGAAACTTGCCCTTGGAGCAGGAAAACAAAGACACTTTGAATGGTTGCCTAGCAGTATGTGGGAGTTGTCACTGGGATGAGGAAAGTACAACAGAATCCCACGGGTTTGCTATGGCAGAAAGCTGAGGTACAGAACGAACAGTCATTCAAAAAAATGCCGAGTGGTTTTGTTTGCAGTGTTCCCATATGAAGAATCATGGCTCAGTACCTTCAAGTTCTCTGTGGGAGCTCCATTTGTTGGTCCAGCACTACCACTTTGTTTCCATGTTGTTCAAAACCCTGCCTGTCTATCAGCTCATCAGAGAGGAATCAGATAATTACCTTTTTTGAAAGCAGGGCTATTTGTGGGCAATGCAAGATACAGGATTGCTGGTTAGTCAGCAGTATCACCCCTGTGCTGTTGCAAGGCAGGAATGAGGTGCCCTGTGCTCATGAAGCAAATAAAATTCAGGGACAGTGACCTCCCTGACTTCTGTGGCAGCATATCAGTGTATGATTTTGCTGTGTGACACTGTCAGCTCCACTATGGCATCTAGGAAAGGTGAAAACTTTCCCTTGCTGTTCAGGGTAACACACCAGGACAAGCTGAGTCCTGAGAACCTCTCTCTCTCTCGTATTTCTTGAAAGAAATGCTCTGACAACTTTGACTTTTACAGAGCTGTACCTGAATTTAAAAGAAACCCCAGAATGTCAGGATTTGGCTTAAAAACTGACCAAAAAAAAAAAATATAATTTGAGAAAGATGCAGCTCTGCTAGGGAAGTGAAAAGAAAGACACTTTTGGAAGCCACTTTTCCTCTAAACCTGTTTCTAAGGTAGTGGTACCTTGCCAGAAATTTTCCAGTTCCCTTTAAAGTATTGCTGGGATCTGACCTTGTGTGACAGTTTTGACCTCAGGGGAATTTAAGGACTCTCAATAAATCATTAAATCCTGTCATTAGAAAGTGGAAAATACTTTATTTTACTAAGCATCCAAAGAGCAAAACTAAAGACAGTTTTAAAGGTGAATCAGATGAGGTCATCATCCCAAATTTCATATAATCCACTCTTTATCATAAATCACAAAATGCATTTCAAGATAATTACAGATTTTTGAAAAGGTTAATTTTACTAAAATATAACACAGCAGTCAACTAACAAGGATACTTGAGAAAAACAAATGGATCATTTTCATTTTTTTAAATAGGGAATTTAATTTTATTAGCCTTTGTACATCACTGTAACTACAGACAGTTTAAACACGCATTTACAAAATTAGACTGGAAATTTTATCTCTGCTTTCCAAGAAGGCTCCAATTCAGGAGGTATCTGAGCCTGGGCTTTTGGGTCAGCTCACTATAATGATAATGGGCATATGCAAAACTCTTTACCAAGGTCTGATTGTAATTACATGCACATTTTACAGTTCCAGAGCAGGATAGGGCAAACCTGCCTTTGTATCATCTGGCTGCAAATTCGGGTATGTGACCCCCTGCTGAGAGCATCTGAGGTCGTGGCAATGATGCATTCAACTGCCTACTGCCCAAAAAAAATGTGGAATTAGTAGACATTGTAAGAGATGAAGAGTGGTGAAAGTGGAAGGGGACAAGAGATAGAAAAATGGTGGATGTGGGGGCATCCAGGGAGAAAAGAGAGAGAAAGATGGTGGGTTTTGCAGTATGGATAGAGTGGATGGACTCAGGTTTGTCTGAAGCCTCTCGAAACACAACCTTTTTCAGCTGGGCTGTTCAGCTCTGCTCTGAGGACTTAAACTTCCATAGCTTATGCTCATGGGTTTAGTAATGGTGATGGGTGATGTGTGCACTCCAGGTAAATGGAACACAGTTTCGCTTGACTTTGCCTAGTTTCGTTGAAGCCACAGGAATTTGAATTAACTTGTGTTGTGTTGCAGCTGCTAAAAGCTATATACTTACATAGTCTCTGACTGCCAGCTGAATCAAAGTAAGAAGTATTATGGTCACTTATTTGACTTTTGGTGTGCTGTACGACAGACTGAACTTGGAAGGGTACTTCCCAGAACTGGGGGGCTCTTCTGGATGCTTTTATGAATAAACCTGCTTGTGGATGGGCTCTGAACATAAAAATACTTACTTATTCTCTGTTCTGGGTTTTTCAATAGAGTTCTGATCCTATCATGGAGAAAAAAAAAAGGTTTAAGACAGAGAAGAGTGAGATTGATGGAGATAAACCTTCATTCAGTGAGCTAGTTCATCTGCAGAAGAAATTGCTGAAGGTTAAACTTATCAAAATATGGTTCACTGTTTGCTTGTACAGTGTGAGGTGCCTTCATACCTTAATAAACGTTTGCTGCTCTAACTGGCATTAACAAAAATGAAGTTTTAGTCTGAGGACTGTGAAGAAGACTCTCTTCTCATCTCTATGCCTACCACTAAATGGAAAGACACTTTCAACTAACTCTTGGCAAGGGGCCTTTGTCTAGTCATTGCAGTGAATTAGCAAACAAGAATGAAGATCAACTTTGGGAAAAGAATATCTACATTTTTCCAAGACTCCAAGTTTTTAGGTGGTTTCCTTTCATTTATCGTAGACTTCTTACATAGGTTATTCTGTAGGTAAAGGATAATCCGGGTGAATTTACGTTGTGAATAGTTTTGGGATTTTGTTGGTTTGTTCATCTGTTTTCCCTTTGTACTCGGCGCTGGTGAGGCTGCACCTTTGGTACTCTGTCCAGTTCTGGGCCCTGCACTACAAGAAAGACATTGAGGTGCTGGAATGTGTTCAGAGAAGGACAGCGAAGGTTACGAAGGCTCTGAGAGCAAGTCCTAAGAGGAGCAGCTGAGGCAGTCTGTAGAAAAGAGGCCCAAGGGGGTGATGTTACTGCTCTCTATTAAATACCTAAGAGGAGGTTGTAGCAAGGTGGGGATCAGCCCCTTCTTTCAGGCAACAAGTAACAGGACGAGAGGACACAGCCTCAAGCTGTGAGGAGCCTCAAGCCAGGGAATGTTCAAGCTGGACATCAGAAGAAATTTCTTCACAGAAAGGCTGGTTACACATTGGAATGGGCTGCCCAGGGAGGTGGTGCAGTCACTTGCCCTGAAGGGTTCAAGAAAAGATTGGACATAGCATTTAGTGCTATGGTCTAGTTGACAAAGTGGTGATTGGCCAAAGGTTGGATTAGATGGATTTGATGACTGTAGACATCTTTTCTGATCTAAATAATTTTACAGTTCTTTGATTTGATTTGTTTATTTGTTTGTTGCTTTTCTTTGAAAATTTTGCTCCATATGTGAAGGTCCATTTCAAAACTGGACTTATAACAACTGTTCTCCATGTAGTCACCACTGTAGACTTCACATGAATGAAAGTTTTGTCTCTGCCATGTTAATGAGCTTCCTTCCTCTCCTATATTACCCTATGGATATTTAAAATACATCTCCTATATGTTAGAAATTGTAAATCTGGCAACTCTGTTGCGTCTCCAGGACTGAAAGTGTAATTTGATTCCTGAACCTGTTCTCTCTATTTGATGAACTGTATTACCTATATGAGTGGGCTTCCCAGTATGAATTTGGTTTAGTAGCTTGAGCACTGAATCACCTCTGAACCTCATACACTCTCAGTTCTTAAACACAGAGTCCCTGTAGCCTCCTGCCTTTCTCCAGTTTTGCAGAACTCTTCAGAGCTTCAGATTTGGAATGACTTAAAACATTTATTTAAAGCTTTCCAGTTATTTGACACCATACTGAGATTTACTGAACTAGAAGGGTAAGTGCTAGTAATTAATCAAGGCAACCTCTCTGTGCTGGTGCGACGGAAGTGAATGAGTTCCCAGTAGGGGATTTAAATGGAAAGCATTAAGTTTCAAAATGAACTGGATGAAGTCAGGGGATTAGAATATAATTCTTTCAGTTCTGGCCATTTAAAGAAAGGGAGAACTCTTTCAGAGGAAGGAACTGCATAATACATTGATGGGCCATCAAACACTAATTGCAGGCTATTAGTTAAAAGTGACACCTGGAGTCTTAATATTGGGTATTTGCATGCAGGGCACAGGACATTTTCTTAAATGTGAGTGGAGCTGAATTTAGGCCAGCAACACTTATTTGGTATGAACGACAGCCCAACTATGTTTCATTGGAAGTGAAAGATGGTCCTGAAAGTGCATTCAGGGCACTTTGTCTATTCAAAAGATCCAGTCATGGCCATTTCTTCATACAGTGAAGAAATGTCACAACCACCCACACCCCTGAATGTTTCCCTCTTCTCTGCTTATCACCTGGGTGTCATTGCTCTCACTGCTGGTTTTGCAGACTGTACAAATTATGCAAAGATGAAAGAACATTGGAGTCACATACATTTTCAACCTCTTGTACTTTTCCCTCTGCAAAATTTTTTTGTTTCTAGGGACCTCTGTGAGGGCAGCACAGGAAAGCTTTGGTAAGAGAACAATTTCATTGTGAAGAATATAATGGACTGAAGACACTCTTATCTGGAGAGTAGAACACTTCTGTTGCATTATTTTGTATAGTACTTATACAAACATTTCCAACTACAGCTATGGAGTTGCACTTTTAACATATTTCCTTTGTATTCTTTATAATATTTGGTTGCACGATGTGAATTTCAGTATCCAGTGAGGTTGATGTGAAACACATTTATCCTCCAAAGACTAAAACTGAACCTATTTTCCACCACGTAGCTGTTGTTACACAGCAATGCACATTATAGACAGAAACACAGCTCCCAGGTAACACCACTGATAAGAACAGGCACATCTGAGAGATGAAAATGAACATTCAACCTTGTCCTTTTGGTTTGCTTACCATGCAGATGGAAATGTCATTGTCTTGAGTATTTATAGAACACTGACTTAAGCCTCGAATCTGTTATGGTTTTAGTGAGAAATGGTGAGCATTTGTCACCTGCTGCTGAAGATGAAACTGCAAAGCCAAAAAGAAACAAATATCTTTACACAAACAAAATTCTCTCATCTTGTTTTGACTGTTGTGAGATTTTTCAATATCCTCAGCAGTAATGATGTATCAGGTTTTTTTGTGAAAATACAACTTGATTTTTTTAATCACTTAACTATTATTTCAGAAGGTTTTTCTTAATTCCTCTGGAATAAAAGGGCTGGAAAGGCTGAGTATCAAAAAATCCTGACCTTGTGACAATGCTTGGGAGTTGCTAGTAATTTGAAGGCTAGAAAATAAAAACTGGATGTACTAAATTTCTGTAATTTAAAAATATTTCTTTACTGATTCTTTGCCAGGAAGGGACAAACTGTTAAAGGGAGAAACATTCTGTACATGTCTTGAATGCTCAGTATAGCAGTTCCGGAAAGAAATATTTTGAAATCACGACAGGGGTTTCTGCATAAAAGCTGGTTGAGCAGAGGTTCTATTAGAGAAAGATAGATCAACTCTTTTCATCATTCCCTGCTTGAAATGTTGTTATACACTTTAGCTCATCTGTCTGTAATTTTTTATCTTTGTGACAACCTTTTTAGGACAGTGGTGAAGTCATTAGGACAAGAAAACTAAAGATGTGTTTATTCCAGGAATTTATTTCAGGAATGGATGCTTAGAAAGAGTATAAAAAGTCATGTCATTGTGTAACTCTTTTATAAAAACAGCTTTAATTTTTATTATCCTGACTAATTTTATGTCATCTGTAAATTCATCACTTATCCCATCTGACAGTTCATATGTAAATCTATTAAACAGTTTTTGTTTGGAAACTGGTTCAGTTCCTGAGGTAATTCTTTTATTTATGCCCGCTCTGGTTTCACTTCGAAATTAGTTACGAATATACAATAAACATTTTCTTCCTTATATCATGAGTTGTCAGTCTCTTATAATTTGGGGAGGCTCCTTGTCAACAGTTTTCTGGAAACTTACGCAATTCTGTGAATCACACGGTCACTGTCAATATACCTACTGACCCCTCAGTCAGACATATGTATGAGATCCTTGACATTCTACTGCAAAAACTGCTCTAGTATAATCAAGACATCAAAGGTTAAGCAGATCTATAATTTCTCATAGTTTTACGTGCACAGAAGTCGGACTTTCTGTTGTAGGTTACTTTCACCCTCTCTCAATACCCTTTTAAAAAGGGGGATTTACACTTGGGACTTTCCATTCCTGAGGAAGCATTAGTCAGTAGATTACCACTACACCAGAAATTCAATAGTCTCATAGTTTGATTTTTATACCACTTAATCTTAAATGCAATGGAGCCCAAATGATTCTTCAGGATTTACTTTGTCAGTCTGTTCATAAATATTCTCTACTGACCTTCTGGTAGCTCACCAAACTTGAACCTTAAAAGAAAGGGAATGTGAATCTTTCTGAACTTTTCTTGAATGAATGTGGATAAAAGCAATTAAGTTTTTTATTAAAACATTCACATTTTTTAGTTCTATTAGCTCTGTAGACTGTACAAATTTTCTGCCAGGAAGGAAAGAAGTTCTTATTTACTCAAATTAACCTTCAAAATCTGTTTTCATCTGCCTTTTATGGTTTTATATTAGTTTTATCTGAATTTGTCCTCATTTTTGTTTCCCTTCTTCAGATAAGACTCCTGCTTTTTGAAGGAAATCTTTCTAATTTTACATGTCTTCCTTTATTGTTGTTCAGTCATTCTTTGGTGGTCCTTTATTTCTCTTTGATTGGAAAGTATTTTTTACAGTGAGTCTTCCGTTTATCTGTCTTGAAATAATTTCAAGTCTGCCTGTAAGAATTTTATTCTTCTAGTCTTCCTTTTAATTTGTTTTTAACAAGCTTCTTCATTCTTTTGTTGTTCTCTTTTTTCTTGAAATTGAATCTACTTCATTCTTGCAATTGCTAAATTTGAATATATAGTAGTCATAATTACAGAGCAAGTCTTCAAAAGTAACATGGCAAACCACATCTCATCATCTTCTCAGGACTAAGCCAAATTGCTTCTTCACTTGTGGGTTTTCTGAGTCATAAGTTTAACAAGTGGTCATTTACGGTATTTAAAACTTGTACCTCTGTATCTTTTCTCACAATGACATTCCTTCAGTTTACATGGGTCTAATTGAATTCTCCCACATTTATTATTTATTCTGCTCTGGCAGCTTCTCTGACTTCTGTTTAAGAAGGTTAAAGTTACATCACTGCTCTCCTGGCTGGTAATACCAAGCTTCCTATTAGGGCAAGATTCTCATAACTGAACAAATTGCTGTGGTCCTGGATGCAGTTAAATTGTTTATCCTATTTTTCCCATTTAACTCCCTTTCTCTCACTCCTATTGCATTATAACATCGCTTTAACTTTGCATTCCTATGTAATTTCTCTCAGAGAGACCAAGCCTACTTGGGTCAATGACCCAGAGCTGGTGACAGCTTCCAACAACTGCCTGGTCCTAATCAAAGCTGTCCTACCATCCCAACGAGAAGCAGGAAAGCTGGGAGGCACTGTGGCACCTCCAACTTTGGGCATCTCTGTGGGGATGGGGCCAGGCACGGCATGGTGGGGCCCACTGCTGGGCAGGGCTATGGGCAGCTGGGGACTGGCTTTGTTGTGCTGTTAATGGGAGAGGGATCAACAGTCCTGGGGGCCTGAAATGGGGCATGGGCAGGGTGTGGGGATCCCTGGGGATGGGTAAGGGCAGGCAGGGCTGGTAGTGATCTTGGGGCCCTGACTTTTGTCCATAGTTGTTTTCATTTTGTTCGTCCTTCACAGACCTCCTGGAACAAGTGGCAGCGTTTTCGTTGTTGATGGCAGGACTCTGGCACAGAAAAAAGTTTCATAGTTAAGAAAGTAATATACCCTGTTACACCTACAATGAGATCTAATATCTCCTCCCTTTTATGTGGGCTGATTGCCCACATAAAAGCTAAGAGCACCACAAAGAAGGTTCTTCCTTTCTTACAGATGTTATAGCTCATCTCTCATGCCTAATTGACTCTGAGAGTGTTAGGTTGGCTTCATATGCAAACTGTATTAAAATTGTTTTAAAGAAGCCTATTTAAAATATACTATGGTGAGTTCTCACAGCATTTCCATTTGCTAGCAACTGTAGAGGGACTGTGCAGTTTCTTCCCTTTCACAAGCATTTTTGACTTTCCCTAGTTCCCTAGTGAAATTAGTCTTCTGCTACTGTGACAGAATTAGTGTAGTTTTCACATCATTTCATGAGGGTCTATTAAATACTTTCCTCTAATCCTATGATGAATTGAGAGTTTCATAAAAACAGTGCCTAGGTTTCCAAGGGGTAAGCTAAAAGCTGGCAGTGCAGGATATTTTTGCTTATATGGTAAAGAGCTAAAGGCATCTCTATAGCTGAAGAACAGCACAATGCCTTTTGGCATGCTCAGTTCTATTAACTGCTTTGACAGACTGTCTGTCTTATATCTGAAAATAAGAATTTTTATGTGGTAGGGTTAATGTTTAAATATACTTAATTGGAGCTTATGCTGAGGCAAGAGGTGGTTTGAGGGTCTCTCAGGATCGATGTCAGTAATACTCCTAGACTGTGTTTATTACTGCCCTTTGATAATTCCTTATGAAAAATCCCACCACTCAGCAGCAAGAGCATCGTCATGGCAATATTCCATGTAGCTCTCTGTCAGCCTAGAATTGCCTTTGGCACATGAAGAACTGCAGGAATATGGATAATGAAGGGCTCAAAAGCTAACTTGGTATCTTTCAGAGAATTATTTTAAAGGAATTAACTTCTTATGTATGTGCTACCTGAGAGTGGGATAGTCATTTCAGCATTCCTCAAAAGTCTCCACAGGCAGGACTCTCTCTGTAATCTAGCATTCTTATCTACTATATACTGAACTTCTTGTTGCCCTTTTCAAAGAAATCACATAGTTCTGGTGTCTTGATTCAGCTTTGAAAGGGAAAATTTACCTCAAAAGCCTGTATAATTTTCAAAGTGTTAGGCGCAAAGAAAATCATATCTTGAGCTTCAGGTAATATATTATCAGAAAGAGTTAACTGAAGGGAAAAAATTTTAAGTAGAATTTATCGGGACTAAGTTCATGCTACAATTGTACAAATTTAAAGGTGATCTTTTATTATTACTTCTACTAATGAAAGACACTAAATACTTCCAAAAGTAGAAGTCTTATCAGAAGGCTTAGAAAAGAAAGGAAAATCTGACCTTACACCCCAGGCTTCTTCTTTAACTCCTAGAAGTGCAGCCTTGGTCTTCCTCTTGATATGGGAAAATACCGGAAGGTGAGATTAAAGAAGGATGGGGGGCTTCTTTCAACTTGCTGTTGCCATAGCTTCAGCATGCTTTGATAGTAACAGTGCTGCAATTTGTTCTCCCTCTCAAGGCATTTTGTTTATAAAAAATACAATCTTGGAAGTCAGCTGTGTGTTTAGTCGAAGTGAAAATGATCTCCAGAGGTCCTTCCCACAACATCAATCATTCTGTGCTACACTTCTAACAAGCCCGTTTAGGAACCTGCTAGTTCCAGTCTCCCCAGCTTCACTTCAGCCTCTTCCCACATTTTTGTTGTAAATTGATAATTTAGGGATTTCACTGTAAAACACTGCTTCTTCAACCCCCAGCAAGTGCCTATTTTCTGCCTCGGTAGATAAAATCTCCTTGTATTTGGCATCAATATTTCTCTTTGGATAGGAAAGATCGAAGTTCAATACTGTGGAACATAGTCCTCAGTTTCCCTTCAAACCTGAAACTAAATATCTATAGTGGAAACTTGACTGGGTGTGGGATTCCTTTACATACAGCATATTGTAACCTTTTCTACAAACTGTTTCATGATTTAGCATGCTGAGGTCAATTTTTTTGGCAGTAATAAGCACTAAGATGACACCAGTTTGTGTGGGCTGCATTAAATCTGGGCTAAAAAAACCCAAACAATGAACCATAGAAATGGGATTCACTCTGTGGCAGGGAAGATTTCATCAGAGCTCCTGAAATGCAGTCAGTATATGTTTTTTCTCTTCTCTTTCACTTTTCTACAGGACCATCTAGCTCTTCAAAGAACATCCTTCACTGACATATTTTCAAGGCTGAAGTTGGATGTGTTCCTAGGTAAATAAGAACCAAACTTCATATATACAGTGGTAGCCAGGTCATCTTTTATTTGGTTTTGTCTGTGACATAGAGGCTTGGGTTCTAAAGTACTGGAGAACTTATTGTTAATGTCTTGGCTGCAGCTGAGAATTCTCAGTGGTAGGACAACTTGTGGCAGCTGCAATTTCCCGGTACAGCTAGATGCTAGGCATGTGGCTGAGTATTGTGGCTTAACAAGTTATCACCATCAGAAGCAAACAGTGGCTAGCAAACACTCAGGGCTGATGTCATGTTTTGAAAATTTGAATTCACTTACAGCTATAGTTAATTCTGCAGTTCTTGTTTGCCTAGCTCTGGGTAATTGCTAGTTGGGATGGTTCCACCTATGCTCATTGTGTGTCTGGTTTCAAGATGAGCAATAAGGTTTGAATCATTGACCTTGGCTCCAAATTAGAGGACAAATTTGCTCCCTCACCCCTTTAGCAACCTCTTTGACCTCTGGGGGCTTGATTTCCCTGAAATACAGAGATAAACCTAACTTTGTTTCCTGATGATGGAGTAATAGGTGTATTGTACTAGTATATTTTGAAATTATTTCTGTTCTTAATCACTGAGGAAACTTTCAAAGCTTTTTTCTTTGTTTATTTCTCCATTCAGTTTTTGCCTTGTACTCTTTCAGTAGGAAAAGCAGAAAATGTTTTTAAAAAATATTAGAAAAATGGGGAGGAAATCATCTGCTTGTTTTTCTCTGACACAAGTCTCTATCAGCATGGCTTTGAATTACCTCCCCCATCTTGCCCTAGATGTCTGTTGGTCAACGGCTGGTCCCACTCTCCCCTTACTCCTGTGTCTCTCTTACCTCTGAAACAGTTCATTTCGTTTCTATGAATCTTGAACACACATTTATATGCTGTAAAATGAAACAGATGAAAGTGATTTGAAGGTTTCTGAGGAGCAAAAATAACCTTTTTTGTAGTGTGTCATGAAGCTTTCCTGAAGTATTGGGTCTGGCTGAGGTGGTGTTAATGACCCATTGTGTGGGACTGCACACAGCAGCTTTCCACCTGTGATGATTTCCTACCACAAGACAACTTCCATCAGTAAACGGAGCATAGCCTCTTTCATTTTCTGGTAACTCATTATATGGTGGCGCTTCTTGGGCACAAGTCACCTCTTCAGGCAATGCTCCAAAGTCTCTGGCCAGTCCAAAACCTCTTCTGGGATTCGCGGGAAATTGGGATTGTGATCAAATCTACCCACTTACTCCATGTATCATGGGTTGCATGATCTGTTGAGGGGATGTTCCCTTTGAACATCCAGTGCAGCACGGGCAAACGTTGTGCCAAGAGGAGACATGTTTCTGTTCCAACAACTTCTGAGGCAGCTTGAACACCCTCATAGGCTGCTAACAGCAGGAAAGCAGGCATTCATCGTCTCCAACGGCTGCCTGCTGTGGAACCATTACACATGCTGAAGCCCTGCTTCTTTGTTACTCAGAAATTAGAATCAAACCAAATATTTTTGATAAAGTATTACTATTTGATCTTCTGTCTCTTTTCTGGCCAGTTCTTTATACAGAGTACACTGGGACAGCTCTGTTGTTCCTAGTGAAGCTCTGTTATTTTGTGTCAGTCCTGATCACATTTTCAAGCTTGTTCCTCACTCCCCACCTCCTACGTGGTCTTACACCAGCGTAAGAAGGAAAAGAAATTCTGGCCATAGAAAACTATTTTAATAGTTTTCATTTAACAGACAGTTCATATTAGACATATATTTTCAATAATTCTTGATACCAAAAAGGAATATTTTTTTAGGCTCTCATTGATGGCAAACATTACTAACAAGAAGTGATCTAAGTTCTTCATATCATGGACTGCACTTTATCTTGCAATAAGGTTATCTTGCACTCACAGGAATATTATTATTTTACGTTGAAAACTATTGTTCACTAACCTAATGCTAATTGTAGTATTTTTACCTCTTGAATATGTTGAGATACTTGTCACCAATAACTTGTCGCCAGCTACTTCACAGAAATTATATACATCTATGGCAGTCAAAAATGGGTAGGAAGTTGTGTGCTACCACAAGATCCAGGCAAGACTTTTTAATTTGCCTTATTATTTATTATTCAACCATTTTTTGCTATCCTTCTTTGGTATGTACTTATTTTTTCCTATTTCAAAGCTGGGCTAGGAGAAGTTTCTAAAAATGAAGGTGCCGACTTTGCTAGAAATGCAAGGAAAGAAAAATTGCTAGTGTTGGTATAGTTATATAGTCATCAGTGATGGTACACAGTACCTGTATGGCATCCCACACCCCTATGGAAGGATGCACCCAGTTGGGGCGGTAAAAGGAAATCACCAAGATGAAGTTTAAATGTGAGATATGTACTGTGCTAAGCTGTGCATAAAGAAATTTAATTCAAAAGTACAGAATGACAACAACAAAATGCTTAAAATAAATCTGGACCTCAGTAACCAATTCTGTCAAACTTATGAGAATTTTATTTTCTTCTTCTTGAACTGACAAAGTTTCATCTGGAAGGCTTTTGCTCACTATTTTTTGCCTCTTAGAAATGGAGAGACAATTTGGATAACAGCAAAAATTTAAAATACAATTTAGGGAATGTCATATAAAAAGAAAAATAATTCATTTTCTTTGGGGGACTGGAATGGACTTTCCGTTTGGAAGCAGCCATTAATATTGCATTTTAACAGTAAGGGTTTTTTTTTTTCCAAAGCTACTGGAGAAGGATAAAAAGACATTTGATTTAACTTGCGACACTAGTTTTATTTGGACTAGGTATCACTTTTTTTAACTGTTTGGCAGCTGAACTGTCATTCTGGAGGATTCCTGAGCATTTGCTTGGATTAAAGTTTCTGAGGAATGTTCCAAGTGTGCTCCAAGTAGTAGGTTTGAGAGGGTACTTAAGGGTCACCTGGAAGTTCAGATTTGACATGTAACCTTCCAGCTCTAAAGTAAACTTGGCTTTCATTCTGCCTCTGATTTTGTTAGTCCAGCTGTCAGCATAATGACAGTCAGGTTCAGAAGATGAGGAATGGGCAATAATGAACAGATACATTTTTGTAATCCTTCAAGTTTTATGGAAAATGACTTTTGCAAGGTGTCAATCTGCAGATTTTTAGAAAAAACAACTCTAAAATGATACCTTCCCTATTCATCCTCTCTGTTTTCTCAATCTGTTCAGGGAGGTACAGGCACGTATTATAATTTCTTATTCTCTCTGTTCCTGCAGCAAAAATGAAATGAGTGAAGGTGTGCCTTTTTGTTCCTGTAATCCTTCCCAGCAAAGCTCATTCCTGTTTTTCTAACCACAGGAAAAAGCTGTCCTCTCACCTTCTTATATCGCTGTGTATGCTGGGACAACCATTTATACCTCTGTCGACAAATAGCTCACCGAGACTTGGAGCATTTGGTCTGACTTTGTTGCTCTGTACCTTTCCCATATTTCCAAACCAGATAATTCTCTCAGGGCCTTCCATCACTGCCTGCTGCTTCAGTCTGGTAGGGTACCTAGAACTGGAGATGGTGTGACACACAGTAGACTTCAGTTGTCTTCCTAAATGCACGGCAATGAATACAATGCCATTCCTTTAAGCCAGCCATTCCTTTAAGCACAGTAAGCTCACAGTATTTTGCCCTATATACTTGGTAGAGTGGGCAGCAATAAAGCAGTTAAATATACACTGTTAGTATGTTAAGCATAAAGTAGTTAAATATACATTGATATAACTGAATCTAATAGCAGCAAGAGGGTAATTTGGTGTTTCAAGCAAAGTCTAAGTAAGTGTTGGCAGTATTAATGATTCAGAAGAATCTGTTCTGGTCCAGTCCTTAGCCAGTTCTTACATTAAATGTCTGTAAAGAATGAACTAATGTCATATTTAGTCTAATTCCAGCAAGACTCAAAAAGTCATCAGGGCAAAACCTGACACGTTGCAACAGCCATAAGGTATGGATTTGTGAGGGTTTTGTGTGTACATTAAAGTAATATTATTGTTTTCACTTTGAGGTTATTAAATTCCTGCTAAAACAACAAAGCAACTGAAAAAAAATTGGCACAAAATATTGACTTGTCAGAATGAACCCAAGGATAACTAAGTTTTTCTCTGTGCCTTGATCTTCCTGTTCATGGGTTTAGCACAAGTACATGGAACACAACAGCTCATTCTCAGCTGTGGTCCTTGCAGAACAAGGACACTGCAGTGAGTCATGGCAGCAATGGAGCAGCAGCAGCAGCACAGAACCGAGTTTCATCTGCTTTGTATGCTTCATTGTATCTGAATTTCCTCTCACCTGTCCTTTTCTCTTCCTCCATTTTAATAAGTAAGGAAACATTTAGTAATAGTTGGAATGTCCTTGCTTGTTGTAACTGTGCCTTTGCAGTTTATATCTCCATCTATTAATTTCCACTTGTTAGTTATGTTTTGTTTGTGAAAGTAGAAAGAGAATGATAGCTGTAAAAAGAGGCATACTTCAAGAGGTTGAAAAAAATGCCAGCAGGTTCTGAGTGCAATGCTCACTATTTGAGAGCTGAGCACTGTTCAGTCAAAAGTCCCTGACTCCATCTGTCATGACACTGTAGTCAATAGTAACAATTTTTTAGGGTTATGTATGTGGGTAAATAGAGACAAATACTTATCACTGGAAGGTGCTGACACCCTTCTTGCAGCTGACAGTGGTGAGTGTGGTACATATTTGCTACAGGTTAATTGAATACTGTGAAAAATGTCAGTATGTTTCTCCAGGATAAGCTTTCCATTAGTTGTACTTTGTTCTATATTTCTCCCCCTATATCTCAGAACTGGTATTGATGGTATAATGTTTAGGCACATAGTCTGGTGTTATTCAGTATATTCAGAAATACAAGCAATTAGTTGTAAGGAATGCACTGTGCAGTCTTGTATTTATTTCAAAGTAATTTATTTTCATATATCGTGGTATTTGCTTTGCTAATACTTGGGTCTCAGTAGCAAGCAGATAGTATTTTTTTATGATCTACTCAGTCTCTTTGGACTGATTTTTTCAGTTTCATAACTGGTCAGTCACCTGGGTCTATTATCCATTCACTGTCATTGTTTATGCTCTAATATATGGAGAGATTTGGGGACGTGAGAATGAACCCATCCAGTGAGAGGAAGCAAGGTCTGTAGGAAGGCACACAGACATTGTAAGAGAGCTCTATTTCCAACCTTTTACTTCTGTGAGCTCCCAGTTTAACTCGGTGGTGGTTCAACATAGCACTCCTCAGAGAGAAAGCCCTCTAGTTTCCCTCCCAGGTGTTCTGGCACGGACCTCCTATGGATGTTAGTGCTGCTTTTACTTTCCTCTAATCCTCCAAAATGAGAGTGTGCTCTCCAAAACTCCTGCATCTGATCCAGCATTCCCAGTGCTTGCCATCTGTGAGTGTTTTCTACACAACTTCAGAGAAATTTTCTCTGAATGAAGTCTTTACCTCAGCTTGCCATGGGTACTCTTTGCATCTGAGTGCAATTTGTTTCCCTATGCCCACGCTTTTCCTAAGCCTGGAGTAGTGCATGTGTGCAGCAGAAGATGGCACTGGCCATGGTTGCATTAGCCATTGCCTGTTGTGGAAATGCTCAGTCTCTGGATTCATTCCCACCAGGGAACCCATTTACTCTTAGTCAAGTCATAAAAGGGTCCCAAAGAACATAGCAAAATTTGGATGGAAAGGCCTCAGTGGAAAAATTTCACTTCTTGATAAGTTTCAAGAAAAAGCAAAAAAATGTATCTCTTTTATTCTTTTCTTTTTAAATCTACTAAAAGTATTCACAGTGTTGGAGAGTGTCTGAACCGTGTATAGAAATACCTTGTCGGGCAATTTAGGACTTAATGCTTGGACTTTAGCATTAATGCTTGGAGTAGTGGGAGTTTTTAGCCCTGTGGTGATTACTGGTATTCTTCAGTAAAGCCTGGAGCATTTTCTCTACAGAAAATAATTATTTTGATGCAAGAAAAAAGGAAAGAAATCACACTTCTAAAAAGAAGACACTACATACGCAAATCATTGTGTGGAACTGGGAGAACAGAGGTGGCAGCAGGTTTGACTTATCAAGTCAGTCAGATTAATCTGTTCCAAAGCAGCAGGCTTCAAGACAGACCAAGATCTACTGTTAATGAAGGCTAATTGTGATGTTTATACAAACCAAACTCCTGCATAGTATTTAAGTTGTTGTAACTTCTATTGCAGGCATGTTATACTATGTTTCAAGATAAGAGCCCACAATGAATACAATTTTTAAAAGCACTAGGTATCAGCTTAACAGGTTTAAGTCATAGCTGTTTGAAAACAGCAGGAATTAGCCTGCTTGCTGAAATGTCTGTGTAGTTTCTTCTGTACTGACTTGTCTTGTTTTGAGTTTGGTATCACTTTTCTGTGCTGCCTTTATAACTAAGAATCTAAAAGTTTACCAGACCGCAAAGCAAGATAAAATACTAAAAATAGTCTTAGGACATATTCTGCCCTAAGAGTGGTGGTCGTTGGATAGGAATTCCCTAGGAATGTTTTGAATTATGTGCATCTGCCTAAAGCTGCCTGAACAACCTCACCCATCCAAGGAATATTTTAAACTCTGGGTTTGCTACACTTCTCTGGGAAGACTGTGTTTCTTGAAGCAGACAAAGATGGCCTTTCCCCAATTAAGTTAGTTGGGTATGAGTACTTATGCAATTTAGTAGGAGCAATTTTAGAAGACTAGCAATATATGAATAAAGGCAAGTTGCCTGTAAATGATTATTTCTTTTACCCAGGAAAGTGTGAAGTGATAAAATCCATTCTATAATTTCAGAAAAAGAGTATTTTTAGGATTAAAATTAAAAATAAAAATGAAAGACCGCTGAATGGTTCTGAAGTTTCTTTTACTACAGAAAAGTATTTAATTCCCGAGACACCCTTGGACAAAGTACCCTGTAGTTTTAAAGTTAGATACATTTACTACGGTGGGAACAGAGAAAGTGTGCTTATGTGTGTTTCTCTTCGAACTATGTCCCCAGCTGTACTGAAAACACAATATATGTTTCTGGTAGAGTGACTGTTCCATTTCATATTTATGGATAAATCAGTACCCAAAGCCAATGTCAAAAGCTAGTGATCTTGTAGATGAAGAAAACGCCCTGTAATTTGCTACTGGCATCACAAGTCTTGGGATTTTAATCTTTAGACAAAAAAATATATGTATTTAAAGCCAGGATCTTCATAAAAAATGTTCAGACCACATGTAGACAAACACTGACTAGACAATTTACCGCATCCTATGCAATTCACAACTCTAAAAAGACATTTATTCTTCTTCCTTTTTTCTTTTTTTTCTTTTTTTTTTCCTAAATTGTATTTTTCCAAAAGTGCTTTGCTTCTACTTTTAGCAGAAAAGCATCTGTTTGGACAGTAGTCTAGACATACTGTTATTTGAAGGGAACAGGTACATTCTGCATGTCCTGCCAGAAAATCTATTGATTCCGTAATTAGTGCCACTGCTGGAAAGAGCAGGCTGAACAGAGCAACTCAGTGAGTGAATGGGTTAGCTGGGCAGGGGAATCTGGCTCTCTGTATGGGAGCGTACTACTCAGACTAGATTAAAAAATAGAAAAATCTGCTGAAGGAAGCATTTGTTTTCTCTCTCTCGAGACATTCTGCCTGAAGGCTGATGTTTTCAGTTTGACTGCTGCACATGTACCAGCAGAGAGACACATGAGTTGCACTTTGCGTTGGAGTCTTCATGTGTTTTATCAAATGACTGCTTAATGTAAAAAAATAAACAGTATCTTGGAGCAGGGCTTGGAACTCAGGTTTTCCTATTTCCCAGAGAGTGCCCTCAATGATTTGGCTAGAAAGTAGCATTCCTGACCTACTAAATCTTGAATTCCTTTATAAAGGTGGAACAGCTCCAGTAGAAAGAATTAAACCCACTACCTATTCTTCAACTCCAAATATTCTGTATATCTGCTGCTAGAGACTCTTCCAGGCAGTGAAGCAGGAAGACTTGAACTCCTTTTTCTGAACACAGTCTTGGACCCAGGGTTCTCGTTTTCTGTATAAGTGTGCTAGACATGGAGCTGTTGGTAAAAGAAAAATAAAAACAACCAAAACACAAATGGCTGTCCTGTCATGCTTTAAAAGGAGCCTATAGGGCTAAGCTTTCAAGTCTCAAGGTTGGGAAGTATCTAAGACATCATTTAACAGAGTTCTGTGTGGCCTTCTGTCATGTTCTGCCTCTCTTTGGGTCCCAGTTTTCCTGCACGTTTATGTGCAAGCACTGAGGACTAGGATGATGGGTCTGGGACTCAAGCTGATGTTCTTAGTCCTGTCAGTAATGAGCAAAGGTTTGGGTAGAGCAGATGTATCCCACACATCAAGGCCTGCCTACGTGGCTGGTGTCACAGGTATGGCTGTGGCAGTAAGACCCTTTTGCAGAAATGAGGGTTGCTGGGAAGAGATGAGATCTATTTCACAAAGAGGGGACAGAGCATCTTTGCCAACAGGCTTGTTAAAGCTAGCAAGGATAGCTTGGAAGCAGGTTCATCAGAGGCAGATGCAGACTGGCCCACAGCTAGATGAAGGACTGGGCAATAGAGGGGAAGTGTACCTGGGAAATGGCAACCTGAAAAGTTCTTGTACTGTGCTTGAGATGGCAGGAAAACAGGAACCTGTTGTAAAGCACAGCTTGGGAAACAAATAGGAGAATATGGAAGTCTCCGCACAGTCACATATATCCAACATCTCTGAGATGACAGGTACTAATGGATGGCACAGCTTTCATGACTGAAAAGATGCAGTGGGTGGGCACTGGTTGGATAGGAGGAACAGGCAGGGAAGATGAGTGTGGGGTTGCACTCTGTGCAAGGAGAAGCTCAAAGGTATGGAGCTCTTTAACAGAAGAAGGAAAGGGCCTCAAATGAGCTTATGGGTTAAGATCAGAAGAGAGGCCAACAAAAAGGATCATTTTGATGGGAAACTGCTACAGACTACCTAGTCAGGAAGATGAGGTGGACAAAGCCTATTTTAGAGAATTAAAAGATACCTCATGCAAGAAACAAAGATCCTGGTAATTCATGAGGCACTCAAATATCTGCTGGAAGGGCAGGAGCATGGAAGGCAAGTAATCCAGATAATTTTACGACAATTTTTGTTTTTTGATGCAAGCACTGGATGAAACAGTAAAGGGAAGTACTATACTGGACATGCTGCTTGTGAACAGGGATTAACTAGCTGGGAATGAGGTAGTCTAGTGGCAACCTTGCCTGCAAAGATCATGGCATAGTGGTGGTTGATATCCTTCAGGAAGCAAGGCAAGCAAGTACCAGAGACCAGAGCATGAACTCTGGGAGCTCATCATTTAGAGGGAAGGAAAGTTCATTGCTTGTGAAGGACAATCTTCTCAAAGCACAAGAATGATTAATCCCAATCTCTGAGAAAATGGGAAGGTGTAACAAGCTGGATGACTGGGAAATTCTTGGCTGGGATCAAATGCAAAAAGGAAGTGTACAGGGCTTAGAAACATGGGTGGGCTAACAAAGAAAGCATATGGAAATGCCAGCCATATGTGTGGAGATGGAATTGGAGAAGCTAACTCTCACTTGGCACTGAAAATGGAGAGGGATGTAGTGGGTAACAAGGAGTACTTCTGCTGTGTTTGCAGCAAAAATGAAAGACTGACAAAATGTGGTATCCCTATTGAATGGGAAGACAGTCTAATGAAAAAGGGCTTGAAAAAAGCTGATGTGCTCAATGTTGTCTTTCTCTTGCTCTTTCCTGGCAAGGTCTGTTTTCAGGCCTCCAAGTTCTCTGTGCGAAGTTTGTGGGAAAGAGTTACTATCTACAACAGAGAATGATCACTTTCAAGACCAAATAAGGAAACTAGACATATACAAATCCATGGAGAGTGCTGAGGTAACTAACTATACTCCTTGAAATGTCAGAGCAATTTTTTAATCTTAAAAAAGTCATGTCCCGCTTTTATTGAAAACAAACAAAAATGGCAGAAAGGAAAACCCAGGGAACTACAGGCCTGACTTCAGTCTCTGGGAGCTTGTGGAACAAATACTCCCAGAAGTCACATCCAGACACATGAAGGACAAGATGGTGAGAGGGAACAGCCAGCACAGATTCATTAAGGAAAAAATGTGACAGGTTGATCTAACTGTGTTTTTTGACGAGAGGGGAAAGCAGTGGATGTCATTTCCATTGTCTTTAACAACCAAGTCAGCACAGTCTTTGTAGTGCCCTTGCAATTCAGCTGGTGCAATATGGACTGCATGTGGACTACAGGTATGTGAAACCTGGCTGAACTGCTGGACTCAAAGGGTTGTGATTAGTCATTTGAAATCCAGTTGGTTCTTAAGTACTAGTGAATGTCCTAAGGAGTTATAGCTGAGGCTGATACTACTTAGCATTCTTCATCAGTGACCTGGGCAATGGGACTTCAAGCTCAGAACGTTCACAAACTACACTGGTGATTTAAAGGCTGCAGTACAAAGCTAACATGTAGCAGGACCCTGATAGTTTGAAGGTGTGACCATCCTAAACTAGTCTATGACTTTTCCACACCGAGAACCAGATTTCCAAAAGTGAGATGCTGTGAAATGAGAGCAAGATCCACTTCACATAACTGAGATGAGATCCACTGGCTTCTGAAGGGCTGCATTTGGCTGAGTGGCAATATAATAATGTACTGGGGAGACCGTGAAGGTGATTAACAGAAAAAAATTACAGTGGAAAATCTAAGACTTCTACATGTGCTCTGTTAACTTTCTTGATAAAGAAAAAGATCTGAAAATCTTTGTATATAGCCAGCATCCAAAAGGAAAGTCCCCATTCCCACAGATATTATTGGAAAGAACTGCTTAAGACAAAAGTTAGTCTTGCAACATTTATGAACATTTACGATTTAAGGTGTCTTAATCAGTGAGGTTTTTTAAATTTTTCAACCCTTTATTGAAGTAGTTATATCAAATTATTTCCAGAAGATGTAATTCAAGAATGATCTGACCAATTCTGAAATATGTTTTATTTTAAATGCTATGACTAGATCATACTTAGATGCTCACAAATTATGTTACTTTGAAAGGGAGGCATAAACCAACAAAAAATGGTAATAAAAAGATTATGGTGTCTTGCAAATGAATAGCTGGCTACTTAATGTCAGGATGTAGAATGTAGAAAGTATTGACTGTACATTGAAAATAATGCTTATGGTCAAGTGAGTATTATTAAACTTCAGAAAATAATTTTTTTAGGTTTTGAAACAGTCTCATTCTGGAAGATTATAACATCTCAGTGATTAAATGAGAATGAGATAGTAACTATATAATGGGAAGCACTACTGAATTAACTTCCAAAAGAAA
>JAYRBT010000114.1:81549061-81585294 GCA_036023395.1 Myiotriccus ornatus
AACATCTCAGTGATTAAATGAGAATGAGATAGTAACTATATAATGGGAAGCACTACTGAATTAACTTCCAAAAGAAATTCACTAAATTTTTAATACTAGCAAAGGGCTGAGAGACATGCAGCTGCAAAGAATTTCATTAAAATGGCAATGCTCAAACCTTCATTTGATTTTAATAGAAAATTTATGAAACTGCTGTTAAGACTAGATGGGGGAGATGATCACTATAGTTCTTTAATTAATATAACTGAGGGACTTAATTTTACTTAGCTTTACAATTGTTTCTTCATTTTCTCCAGTTCCATGCTCTGCTTCCTAAGAGCATGTGTTTATCAAAACATATTTAGATTTAAGCTTGAGAATAGGTTTAAAAACAACAATTTGGTTTTCAAATTAAAACATTCTTCATTTCTAAATGAAAGGAAAAAATCTATTCCTCAGTGGTCACGGCCAAATGTTATTCCCCCAGTGGAAGTATGCATGCCCATTTTACAAAGAGGGTATTTGTATCTTGAAGTTGTGTCTGTTGTCTAGGATGTGGGAAATTGGCCACTGGCAACCAGTCAGAACCATTTAAGGGAAAGATTTGCTCATCAGTTTTGAACTTGGAAATTGCTGGGTTTGGACATCTCATTCATTAATTTTGTGACTAATGACTCAAGACTTACCAAAATTTTTGTTTCCACATTTACTAAATTGTCCATTGTGCCATTTTTAAATGACTGTGCCAGATTTCAGGGAGACGTCTGTGTGAAGAGTTTCCCCATGCTTAAAAAAAAAGGTAAAATTTTAAAGGCTTTTTTTTTTTTTTACTGATATAAAAAAATGGTACAAGGAAACCCAGATATTTAGCATGAAGAAATTGAAGAAATGTGAAGAACAATATAAGTTAAAGAGCTATGATGACTTTAATTTAACTGTAAGATTAACCAGCTCAAAAGTGAATTGCAGTAGCTCATATTCAGCCTGGGATTGTGGAATTTCAGGCATAGCACGGAATTGCTGTGAAGTGGATGTGTTTACCTGGGCTGGGGATTGAGGAAAACACCTTCTGTCAATGCAAATAAGAGTTTAAAAACCACAACTGGGACATTTTTATAGCATATAAGTAACTGAAGCATAGGTTTTTATCTCTCCATTAATACTAGCTGGCATAACAGGTGTATGATAGATTTCTACTAAAGAACAATGTTCAAATAACAAATCATGTCCCAGTAGTGTAGACTGGGAAGCTTTTAGGGAAAAGAAGGATTATTATATCTGTTTAAAAGTCCTCTGAAATTACTGTTTAATGCAGTTCTACACTTAGATACATTTGGTCTGTAAAGTGGCAGACATAACTACGCCAGTGAATAGGAAGAATAGCTGCTGTACTACTCCTTTCTCTGGGTAACTAAATTGTAATTACTATAGAGATGAATTTACAGGCCTCAGGTAAGCATTATCCAGAGTATTTGCTACAGTTTTACCACATCCTAAATAGAGATAAGGCAGGAAAACTGGGTTTAGCTGGATGTTGTTCATACCTCTTAGGTGTCTGAATGTGACTATCTGGAAGCAGTGTCAACTCCTATCATAAAAGAAAGCAGGAGGATTAAGTGTGTGGTGTAAGGCAGACAACTAAACATGGACTTGTGGAAATGACTTACAGAACTGAGAGTCTTTAGCTGTAGTTATAAAGTCTGCCATTTGAATTTTTGTGTGAAATTTAGACTCCAGCTACCAATAAATCAGGCTGCATTTCCATCTTCTTCCAAATAACCTTCAGTGAGGTCACCCAAAAAGAGATAAACAACAATGTTTCATGGAAATATGTGCCTCTGTTGTTGCAATGGGAATTAGAAGATGAGGCAGCTCTGAAAGATAACTTGAACATGGTATTTCTTTTAATTTTCCAATAAATGATACTTGGAAGAAGACTTCTCAGCAGAAGCCAGAAATGAATAGTAAATTACATTTTTTCTTTATGTAATGTACACGCTGGTTTTGTGTTGGGGGAGGACTTGGGGTTTTTAAAAGAACATTTGCAATATAATACCGCAAAGTTTGAGAAGCCATTAAGCAAATTGGGAATCTTATACATGAAGGAAACATTATGTTCAAGGCTTTAGTGCTTGCTATGATTAGAGTGCTCTTTGTGGGAGATTTGTTAATATTTCCTCATCCTGGACACCTGCCAAGCTTAAGTCTTTAATGCTCTGAGACTGAGTCACAGAAGTGGGGACTGACTGCACAGAGCTTGCTGACTTACCAGGAGGTGGGTGTGGGAGGTAGTATGCAAGTAAGAAAGAAGAGGGGCATGAAAAATAATCTCGACATTCTGTGATAATCTTTTGTTTAGAAGAAAGAACTCCACGACTTCAGGGTTATCTATTTTCCAAACTCGCAAACGCAAATGGGACATTTTAGAGATGTGATCTCTTTTCATTTTTCAGAAAGGATGTCTAGGTGTTTGGTAAAAAAAAAAAGGGCTAGAGAAACAAGGGATAACATGTCACCGGACATGGATGGTTAAATACAGTATCTGCCCATGATAATTATCAAGTGAAATTAATAATTTTGACACAGAAAAGAATTTTGTTTAACGTTATTAACTTCATTTGATAATGACTAGAATTCAGCACAAACTGATTTAAGCTTGCTGAAAATAGACTAGGTTTTCTAGATCATGTATTATGGACCTGGACTGTGCAGTCCCTGAGTCTCTTTGAAGCATATGCTGAAAATCATTAGATAAACAGGAATGACACAGATAGTAAGAAATAACAGCACTTGTGAACTTCCTTAATCAAATTAGATGAGTGTAATTAAGTATACAACCTTTGTTAGGGTATGTGAGGGGGGCTAATATGCAAAGTTCAAGTGCTTTGGGATGGACAAATGATCACTTGTGAGTTTGGAGAAAGCTAATGAAAATGGATATGACTGAAGGATTACACACAGAGCCCTGGATCCTGAAGTCATTCAAGACAAGACAAATGTCTAGAATACACCCACCTCTGGTATGCTGATATGCACAAAGCCTGCCTAGTGCAGGCTTCACAAATACTGGTTTTAAGCTGGGAGTTGACAACTGAAGATGGGGCAGCTACTTCTTCGGTCTCACATCATATAACTGAACATGTCTGTTCTTCAAGTGAGCTGAGAACAAAGAAGTGAAAATTAGTCTAAACTGCTCTCAGTGCTGGGCTTGCCTTTAGGCTGGTATATACTGCCTGTGCTTATACATCAGCTGACATCATCCTGCTCAGAAATTACAGTGTAGAGCATAATCTAATGATCCCTTAGAGAAAGCTCTCTGATCTTCATGTCCCATGCATGCTAGTGTCTGATGTGCCATAACTATATAAGTTTCAGACATAGGTCTGGGAAACTTGCACAGTTCCAACCATCAACCAAATTGACCTGCGTATGACGTTTTGTGTTTATTTCCATGTTCAGATTCAGAGGTGGATGTATGCAACTGTGTAGGATGGGTCTGAACTGTGGCTGTCAGTTCTCTGTGAAAAGTAAGAAGGTAATGACATAGGAAAAAGGGATTATGCATGTAAATGAATTCATACTAAGTTCCCTGTGTTCACTCATGGAGAGATTAACAAGTTTTGGGAAGAAATGGGACCATTAACATTATAAATTTTTATATCATCCAGAAAGTAGATCTAGTTCATTATTACATCTCTTCCACAAATGAACTTTGGTCTATAAAAGCCTGGCATACAAAGGCATGGCAACTAACAACACTAACTAAAATAGCTTTTCCCTTCAGTGGAGAGAGGGAAAATAGTTTTGTACATCCAGGAAGAGCCAAGGAATGAGCTCAAGAACTAGATCCTAGGTCACCAGTTAGCTGTTAATTTCCTTTTGGACTCTGCCTCAACCATCTCCTAGACACCATCTAAACATGGCTGAACACATTACACTACAGGTACTGTTCCCAATAGTTGGTATGAGTGAAACTTTATCCTATGAGCTTCCTTTATCCTATTGAGTTCTCAGTTCTATCCCCAAAACTTGTTACCATCAAACACCTTTTCTTGCTGGAACCAGGGCATACAGAACACTGACCACAGCCCTCTCATTTCAGAGACTTTAAAGGGAGAAAACAGAAAAAAAAATTATAATTGTCCCTTGAGAAGTCACAGTCCCAGCAGAGCTGTGAGTTGTGTGCTGTAACGCAATGTGCCTATCAAGATGTACTACAAGACCTCACGAGCCAAAGCAGTCTCTCCTTACCAGCCTTTGCCTCTGCCAGTTGCCTTTTGGAAATATCCTTGTGCTTCTTTAGTTCCAGGTGAGAAATGGCACAGCGCAGATGGAATACTGGGCTAGCTCTTGGACTGTTGTGGTGATTACCTCTCCAGTCACTGAGGGTACAGAAGTAGTGTTGACACTGATGAAACCCCCAGGTCCTGACACCAGTCACAGCTGCTTTTCTTAACGCTGGCATTATCCACAGACCACTTTCATGGAAAGTAAACACCTGAGGAGTTTTTAACAGTATACAGCAGGCCAAATTGGTGCTCTTCTCTTCTGATTTGAATTTTCCAGAGCCCATTTCTGCCGGCTGGCTGCCTTCCCAGGTGTTTTGCACTTGAGGGAGAAAAAAGACTCCAAAGAAACCCCTCAGAGCACAACAGTTTTCATAATCCTTTTAATACTCTTGTATTTGAGTGTTATCTCCTCTCCCTGCCTGCCATGATAAAAAAACCCAAGTGTTTGTAATCCAGGCATTATTTCCTGTTGGGCTAGAAGTTTTAAGATAGCTTGACATGAGGCTTGAGAGCAATAAAGAAAGTTATGGAAGTTTATGGGGTATTTGAGAGGAGAGGAAGGGCAGTGATGTTCACAGATGCTATTGATTTAATTTTATTTATGAATCATGGAGAATCAAATAAAATCAGAGCAGAAACAACTTGCTAGTTAAACGTAAGATTGTATTTACCTACCCATGTGTTTCTATACTGCTGTGACTTACAGTGAATATAGAAGACTTTGTTGCTCAGTAAAGAAATGCAAGAATTCAGTCTTTTCCATCAGAGACAGAAGAATTGAGAATATACTGTTTCTGTCTCTTCTGGTGTTAATCTGCTAGCCTTTACCCCAAGGTAAAGTCTCATTGTTCTCATTTAATTTTTGAAGACTTTGCAGCTGAAATGCTGCATTTCCCCCTTCTGAGTCACATGTGATTGCAGCTGCTCAACATATATATGCAGGAATTCACTCAGTTTCAGTAGGGAATTTGTAGGCTGAAGTCTGCATATTTTATATACATGTACATATATATATATAGATATAAAGGAGATCAGGGAGGGAAAAAGAATCGAGGGAGAAGGCCTAAAATGCCCCCTCAATGCCATTAGAAGATGAGGGTCTGTTTGAAGATTCTATAGACAACAATGAGGATATTTATTTCTACTGCACCTTCTACATTTTAATCTAAATAAACATTGCCCTAAAGCAAGAAAGGAAATGATTCTTCCTTTTGATGGTCTCTGAGGTAAATCCTTCAGTATGTTGCCCAACTGTCTTTTTTTTTTTTTCTTCATTTTTTAATATGTTTCTATGGCAAATATTTCTTCCTCTTAGGTTCAGGCTTTGGATTTGTCTGTTTTGAGAAAGTGTCCCAGGTTGGAGAGCACCCATCGGCACGGGGACAAGGGCATTTAAAAGGAAAATATTTTTCCACTGTAAAGAATATGGATGCAAACACTGGATTTTGCAGTTAATTTTATGATTGAGATGAAAGCTTTACTTTCAGGAAAATGAAGAGGAGAAGGGATGCTAACATATGTACATAAATGTGTGTCCATGTGTATGTAAAGAGGCACATTATATATATGCATCCATATTAATGTAAAGGCCTATTCCTCCTTTCATAGGAACGAAGGGAATTCTCACACAGATTTTATTTTATATAACAGGGGCCTTGTTACAGCAACCTAAAAAAAGCAACTAAGGCTTTGATTGAAGTGTTTAGGCATCTGAGAAGCCTACTGAATTCATGGGGCTTCTTCACATACTTAGAGTCTGGCATGTGTGTAAATACTACAGTGTAGCAGGGCCACAAGGCCTCAATTCAGCTCTTCTAAAATTCAGTGGAAAACTTCCTTTTGATGTTAAAAGCAGTTGGATGGGTTTATGGCGTGTAGTTTTTGTGCTAATGTGGAGTAAGCCAGCCATATTGCAGGAACATGCGGTACACGTTAAAAGTCTTAGAGTCTGTGAGCAGTGGCAACTTTACACTGAAAACATTTATCCAGACTGAATAAAAGACGTGAATAAAAAATTCCCAGATTGGCAGAAGGCAGCAAGTGCCTTCCAGAAAGGGTAGCATGGATTGAGCTCTGGCTGGGGAGCCGCCAGTGGTCGCAGAAGGGCATGGAGGGAGCTGACAAGGATGACTGAAGACGATAAGCTCATTACGTGGGTGGGTGTATCGGGGAGACAACTGGAATGCCTGGAATGTGGGGATAAGTCCTGCTGCAAGGAGCTGACTCCTGCTGGGGAGGAAGAGCCACATCCATCCATCTCAGGGACTAGAGCTTGGCACCCAAGCAGGTCTAAATTTCTGGAGAAGAAATAACATGCTGTGAGTTGTTGCAGCATAACTGCAAAATGTAAAACTGTACTGCTTTGACATGAAACCTGCTGAAAAGGCTTCATCTACAATTGTGTTAAATTATCCCAAGCAAACTGTTGTGGTCTGAATTTCCATTGTTCCGGAGCTGAATGGCACTGGCCAAGAAGATGCTATGGAGAAGAATATGGAAAAGGCACCCCTGAGAGATACACACTGCATGTTTCTTTTTGATAAGTATATAGGAGCTGGATAGGACCTAGAAAAGTGAGGTGATACTATTCCAGCTCACACTCAATTGTTCCTAGAATGCTCCTTCCAGACGTTTCTTTAGCAAGAAAATTTGCAGAAAGCCTGGGGAGGACAATGCAGTTATAATGGGCATGGCTTAGTAAAAATTTAAAAAATCACTAGAGGTAAATAACTCTATAGGGAGACCTAATTACTTGTGGCATTTGAGGAAATGGATTCCAAGGAGTCTCAGATGAGTAATCTAAGGAGATAAAAGGAGGAAATTAGGAACTGGAGCTGCCTGAATATTTTCAAAATTTCAATATGGGGAAATGAAGAGAAGAAAAATCATTCTATTTTGACCTGCTCTGTTGGCAAGGACAGATGTAAGAGAGGGGAATATTTAGGCTGGGTGACATAGAGTAAGTCTGTTCCAAGGAGATCATAAGCCATTTAATAGAAATGAATGGCAAACCCTTCACTCTATTACATTCAAAATGTAACTCAACAAAACTAAAAAATAGAATGTAGGGGTAGGTAAAGAATGAGAAATTTTAAAAAAAAAATTAGAGGTGCTTGATATTTGTATTTCATTAAGGAATCACCTAGTTTTCTGTAAATTTGTGCAAATTCTAAATATCTTTCCTTTTATAAAGTTTAGATAGTATAGTCAGGTTTTTTTTAATTTTTGTCTCCCCAGGTTGAAATTCAGTCTTAGTTAACACTAGACTCTCAGGTGTGTACAGCAGTCCTTAGGACTGAGTATTACCATCTGGTTTCTCCATATGACCTCAGTTCTTATTAGGAGAGCATCTGCCTTCTCTTCTTCTGATAAATAAGCACCCTTTTCTACTGTCCTCTGTAATATTAAAATTTTCTTCATCTTTCATGCTGCCTTTTTTGTAATCTCACCACTCTTGTACTTCAGCTGTTTCTCAGTGCCTTCTGACAGCTTAGCTCTGACTGATGTAAAACTGAGAGTTACTTTCCTCAACAATCTTCCTAAACATTTTGCTTCAAAAGATTCAGTAACATATAATTTGATTCCTTTTTCGTTCAAGGCTAAGAATTTTTGCCTGCATAAGGGTGGAGCATAGGAAGGTCAAAGGATAAATGGATATTGCTTGCTGGGCAATTTTTTAAATGAGAAAACCTAACCCACAGATAGCCCTTGCCAGAATCATAGGAAAACTTGGCAACAATGACACGTGCTCCCTGTCTGTGTATGTATCCTCTCCCAACCTTTTCCATCTCTCATTGACTTGGACCCATAACATCCACAATCAACATCTACCTTTTGTGTCCATCTAGTGCTTCTTCTTGCTTGTTCCTATCTGCAGCTCAGGAATCACTTTTGTTCTATTTCCTAATTATATCAAGTTTCAGTTAGGTTAGCTGGGATGATAGGAGATATCTGGTAGACTTACAGCCTCAGGTGGTGATATTGTGCAATGTTTGCTTAATTGCCTTGATAGAATTATGCTGTTTATTTTGTTACTCAACTAGAAAGAATATGCTGTTTGAAGTTTAGATGTTTGGTTGATAAGTGGAAAGAAAAATGCAATAATATTGCCAACTAGAGAAGGTAATCTAAAACTGCATCGACTAAAGGACAGCTATTCTACATAATGGTGCTGACTGGGAGGTGGAATGGGATTTGTTCAAGAGAAGGAACAGGGACCATTGCAAAGGTGGGGTTTGAAACCTTGAGTCTTTAGTCTTAAACCTGTGTCTGTGTTTGGCAAGGGACGACTTCTTGTAGGTTGCTGGAAGATTTCTTGTTTGATGCATGCTTAACCCTTCCCAAGTTCCAAACATACGTTAGTATTTAAGTGATTAACATTTAAGTTTCATGAACACATGCTCTTCTGACAAGGAAAATGCTATATAGCTTCACTGTATCCAAGTGAGATTTATTCTTCAAGCATGAGGTACTAGTAAATAGGCTGTGGACCTATGTAGCTTTTTGATAATAACATCATGATTGGTAAGTCTGACTACCTTGATAAGAACAACAAAAGTGAGCTCAAAGTTTCTCCATGTTTCTGAAATCCCAAAGTGCATTCACTTGTGCTTAGAGTGCCCATTTCTTTCAAAGGTGTGCCATTGATTGTACTTCTACTAAATTAAGGTCAGAAGCTTTAGAGCAATGCTGCAGCTTTTCAGCAAGTTTTTTTGCTCCTGCAGCATTGCTCTGTCTGCTCAGTGCACAGACACAACCTGCTACTCCTGTATCCTTACATCTAGGCAAAATTTCATAGGGGAATTAAAGAAAAAAAGAATTATATTTTGACCTATTCTATTAGAAATTACAGAAGTCAGAGAGGGAAGTTATTTATGTTGCTTGGCACAGGGCCATCAACCGCTTGGCTAATGCCCTCCTGCCCTGTCCACAGGAGAACAGTGTAGCTATACACTGGCTGGTGAACTAGTAAAGGCAAACAAACTTACCCTTACCTGGGAGGAGAGACAGCAGAGGGCCACAGGAGGCACGTTAAACTAACCAAAGATGCTTTGTTATGCTCCCTAAGCAGTTAGGTCAATTAGTCCTTTTTCGTTTCCTTGCTGTGCAGCTGACTTGCATTAGGATGGGATATCAGCTTCACAGGCACTGAACAAGAAAGAGCAGTACCCAGGAATAGCAAGACTTTTCCAGCTCCTGGGTGGGGAAGAAGGGGGAGACTATAGAACAAGCTGGGGAGAAAGTCCATTTCCAGATAAGCGTGTTGCAAGGTTGAAAACAGGGAGAAGTCTGCTTTTCTGCTCAAAGTTTACTTATTGATAGGGTCTCTGTTCTCGGCTGCTTCCTCTTCTTGCTGCATACGTTTAGAATTTGTAGAGTTTCACCTTCTGCTTTAGCAAATTATAATGCTGAGTGGGGAAAATGGTAAACTATCAGGACACTCACAGGGGATGGCATGCTACCAATATCTTATATGAGCTTTCATTCCATTTTGCCTTTAGGAGACCTCTTGATTTCTTTAGTGTTTCCAACATGTGCACACACACACAGTGCATTTGATTATAGATTTATCTATCTGTCTTTGTACACCCATTTCCTATACCTTGGTAGGGATCATGGAACTGATGTGACTTCTAATAAACAACTAAAATGGAATCTCACTCTACAGGAAGAAACCTCATATTGAAGACTTTCCTGGTCTGCCCTGCTGGAATTCCTTATCTCGTCCTTGTGAGATATTTTCCTTTCCAAAAATAATTTTCAATTCTGTCAAGAAAGTTTTCCTTCCTCCATTACAACCAACAACACACATTTATGAAACAGCAATGAATACGTTTCTACTTTTTTTTCTCTTTCTCTTGTTTTTGCTTCATGATGCTGCAGTGCTTTGTACAGTTGGTTTATTGTTTTCCCTGGATGTTTAATTCCTTGTTTGTGCTGTTCTTTCTCATAGTAGCAAGAAGAAAGTATCTTTCATAATGGGGAGATGGAAATATGACTACTAAGACACAAAAACTACATGATACTGAGAGGTGTTGTGCATGGAATCGTTTGATCCTAAACTAGAATTTAGTAACACTTTGACTTTTATACAATGTGATTTCAGTTCTGGTCATTGGAGTAAAATAATATGAAAAGTCCTGTCAGTGGAAGATTATAACATTTCTTTCCCAGACTTATATTTTCCTAGATGAAAGGCACTGAATTTCAAGATGTATATCAATGCAGTTCCACACTGCTTGTGCCTTCCTGGATCAAAAAACAATTCTCATCATAAATTCAGTAGATGTTAAGATGACTATAAAAAACATATACACAAAAAAGAAATTTTCTTTGAACATAACAGCTCTGACTGATAACACTTTAACAAACAACAGTGTGAGAGTATAATTCAGTTTTAATCAGGATTTTTAGAATTATGTAGCAAGTTTCTTTCATAGAGGTTTCCTAAGGCTAATAACATGATCCTTCTTTATTTATTTTCCTCTCCTCCTCTGTAAGACTTCAGAGAGCTAAAGGGCCCTGTGCTGATAAACAGCACGTCATATTCATTTAGAACCAAGGCTAAAGTTTTAAAGACTGGTTACTTGGGCAGCATTAGCAAAACATATGAGACTGCTGTTCATTGTTCTCTACCTATCATTAATTATAAAATTTGGGTAACAGACAAGTTTTAATTATGCTCTGCTGTAGTTTGGGATCGTATTTTCAGCTACACCTTCAGACACCATAAATTAATGTTTTCCCATTGAAATCAGTGAAGTTGTATGTCCTGGGGTCTCGATTCAGTCACCCACACACATCTGTCACCATATGAGATACCCACCATATGAGATACCCACAAGCAGACTGCCTGGCCTCTGACTACTGAGTTCCTGCTGCCCTGACATAGGTCCTGCGTTGTATCTGCCACCTCAAACGCCATCTCAGATGACACTGCACACCTATGGCCTGTCAACATATCAGAGAGACTTACTTTACAACCCTATGAAATTGGAGAGGTGGAATGAATAGGTTTAAATATATATCTTTTGGAAAATCTTTGGATACAGTCCTTGTGGTGATTTTTTATTTAAAGCCACCTGTCCTTCCAGAGTATATCGATTTTGATCTGACAGCCATTTCTTTCATTTTTCTTACTCTTTTAAAATGCACTTAGTGGGTAACTGATGGCATAAAGTCTGATATAATATCACCAAGCAGTGCTACCAAGTCTGATGTATTAACTGTCTTTGTTAACCAGCAAGGTGAATTGGGAGATGCTCTTAGCTAGCAGTGTCATTTACTCATTAATCCATAATACTGGAACATAACAAAGGTTTGGGAATATTTCTCAGTAGAGTGCAGAGGGCATAGTAAGGATTTTCTTACTTTCAGTGGAGCAAGAAGAATTAATAAGCTTTAAAACTACTAATCATCTTCTCTTCTGCTAGCACATTTCTCCAATGACTCCTCCTACTCTCTGTGAAAATTTCAATGTTGAAGTTACCAGTATAAGAGAATAGCTTTTTGTGTCTTTTCTAAAGATGGGTGAAATCAGATAATGAAAACAAAGTATTGATAATTCAAAAAAGGGAAGAACCCCATCTAGTAGATGGAAGTTCCTTTGCTCTTTAGCAAACGCTAATTGAAATATATTGTGAAAAATTATTTTATACCTTTTCCTGTACTTTTGTAACACTAATTGCTACAACAATGGATACCTTTTTCTTTATGAAAAGATATTTATCATTTCAGTTTATCTAGATTTTTGGCATCAGTGACATCCTGGAGCAATAAATTCCAAGATCAAATTGCATAACAAGATTTATATCTTCTACTTCCTGATACAGGTAAATGCCTCTTTGCTCTTGTTCATATGACAGGGAACAGAAATATAACTTTTCTGAAGCTTTACTAAGACATATGGTTCCAAGCTTTGTAGCTGTTCCAGTTTTAATAGTTTTGCTATTTCGGTGAGTGTTTTCTATCATCTTTCTCCAAGTGTCCCCTAACTGCAGAATCTGCATAACTCATTAATGTTAAATATTCATTACATATATTTTACTGGGTTTTTTTTACTGGACTTCACTCCACTATGTTTTTCATCCACTAGTTGAGCATTTTTTAGATTACTATGGGGTGTGGGCTTTGTATTTGAACTCAGTCATGATCCTGGCATTAGTGTGAAAACAGCATGCTGAATAATTGTTGAAAAGTTGTCGCGAGCAGTTCCTGTATGTTTTGTTTTCTAGTTGATTTGGTAAGATTCTTGACTATGTTCAGATATCCATTTATCTGTATTAACAGCTACTGCAGCATTAGCCAAAGAAAATTGTTAATGAAAGAGTTAATAGAGTGTGTGTGGGTATAATCCTGCCTTTTACCTACAATGACTGAAAGCTAGTGGTCTTAATTTGTTTTAAGCACTTAAAATCACATAGCCTTGAAGTGATCTGGCCATCTTTTCTAACAAAATTTTTGTCACCCTCTACTCTCTACCGGTGTGGCCTCACCTTTACTATTGTGTGAAGCTTCGGGCACAACAATACAAGAAAGGTATTAAGCTGTTAGAGAGCATCGAAAGGAGGTCAATGAGGATGATGAAAGGCCTTGAGGGGAAGCTGTATGAGGAGCTCCTGAAGGCACTTGGTCTGTTCAGCCTGGAGGAGACTGAGGGGAGACCTCATTGCAGTCTAAAACATCCTCATGAGGGGAAGAGGAGGGGCAGACACAGATCTCTTCTCTGTGGTGCCCAGTGACAGGACCCAAGGGAATGGCCTGAAGTTGTGTCAGGGAAGGTTTAGGTTGGATATTAGAAAAAGGTTCTTCTGCCAGTGGGTGTTTGGACACTGGAACAGGCTGCCCAGGGAAGTGGTCACAGCACCAAGCCTGACAGAGTTCACCAAGCATTTGGATGATACTCTCAGGCACATGGTGTGATTCATGGAGATGGTCCTATGCAGGGCCAGATGTTGGACTCAATGATCCTTGTTGGTCCCTCCCAGCTCAGCATATTCTGTGATTCTGTGTAAATGAATACAGGTATCTTCACCAACTTTATTACAGACTCTTTGCTCTCAACCATAAATCAATATTAACAAATCCCCAGATTCATCTGTAGTTTAAAAGAGTCAGACACTCCATGGTTTCTGGGGACAGCTGTACCTCCTGGGAAGCCCTGTGGCCAGCACCCTCAGGTCATGCTGGACTAGTAGTGAAAGGGGCTGAAGGAGGAACAGTGCCAGCAGATGACCACCATCTGAGAATCATCTGTGAGTTACACTACGTAGCAGAACTAGGAGCCATCCACAAGTAACAAAAGCTATTTCAGGATCACACAGGTCTGATAGCAACATTGGCTTCCAGTGCAGCTGTATGAATCCAATGCGCCATATCTTAACACTTGCCTGATTCATATAGACTGCATTAGAGTGATTCCTTTTATTTTCACCATATCCTGCTGTTGTTCTTTTCATGTTTGTAAGTATAGTTCAAAAAATACCAAAGTAAAACAACTAGAGGAAAAATTCTGAATTTTCAAGGTCTCTTTTCTGCTATCACAATAAACATGTTTTTGCCTCATTAATTAAAGGCTAGTTACCCTTCTGCAAATGGGTAAAATAATGTCTGTGTCCTTCTCCCCTTAGACTGACTCTTTGCTTTTCAGACAGCTTGGCAGCCTTCTCTGCACTACCCCAGTTTGTAGTCTTCTTTTCTAAGGAAAGAGTGAATTAAGCAAATGAGAATTTGGGTTCTTGCTGCGGTGGCAATTCTTTGGAAGGTGAAAGCACAAAGAAAGAGCAGGGAAAGAGAGTTATTTGCAGAAAAAAACCCGGGATCCTAGAAGATACATGAATAGACTCACCTCATCAGCCCAAAGGGAGTGTCTGGAGTTGCTTTCTCCATAAGATAAAGAGAAGCAGGGTTTTAAGCAAAAGAGACTTTTGGGAGCAGGACCTGGATCTTTTAACAGAGTTTAAGAGGGAACATCGGATGTAAAGCGAAAAACTGACTTTGACACTGAATTATAACTGTATTTTACTAGTCTATGTCTCAAAAAAGGTATGTTATAGTGTGTGCATAGAGCATAGGCTGATCAGTGTTCTAGAATGTCTAATAGGTTTGTAGGCAAATAATTCCTCTTCGCTGTAGCAGCCAACTGCATCTACTTTTACTTCCTTTGGTGTAGTCACAGTGGTTCTGCAAACCACAGGAACACTGTGTGTTCCCGCCGGTGATGGGGACCCCTGCAAAGCCTCATTTTCCCTTGTCTAAGGGCTCACCGATTTTGCTGATGCTTTTTCACTTGAAATAAACTGCTTTCCCTCCTCGCCCTCTGTGTGTCAGGATGTCTGGGATGTGTGAGAGCACATTCTGACAACACCCACACAGCTGTTTGGATAGTAAACATGAGACTCTTATTTAAATGTTGCAAACTGTTCAGGAGTGTGGCTTTGCTTTGTTTGCTGAGCCATATTTAAGAACATTTTCCAAGACCTTGAGGAACAACTAAAATTGGCAGCCCTTTCTGCAGTTTTCCTTGCCTGCAGCACACCATGGCTGCCACAGCCTGACAGGCTTGCAGTGTGCCTGGGGAGCCCAGTGGCAGTGAGACAGATGGGGGGACAAAGGTCAGTGCTGTTCTTGATTTTCCATGCTCAGCACTATAGTCACAGGCTTAACAGCATGACATTACAAATGGAAAACAGAATGTTTCTTTTCTGTCTCTAAATGTAATTTTTTATATGTTTTAGAATAACTTTCTTCCTGGTTACCACTTTGTAACAGGCAGGTGATACGTCAGAGTACCAGAAGCTATTGTCCTGTAGTGAACTCTCTCTATCACTTACTTGAGCCTAACAGCACATACTGCATGACATCAGCAACCAGTGACTCATACACCAAGATACCATAGGTGTGTTCCTATATCCTGGAGATCAGAAAAATCCTGCGTAGAAGACTTGGCTTGTTTTTCCTACCTTGTTATGGAAACTGCGTGCATAGGCTCTAATAACATTGAACAACTGTAAATGAAGTTCTTTCTGTTTCTTATCAGAAGATAAATTGCCTGTTTAAAAAAGGTGTTGCCAAGCCCAGGAGAGCCTCTTTGAAGGGCACAGGCTGCTGATTGTAGCTGTCTGGGGGGAGCTTTTGTATGTACAATATTTTAATATTTCCACGGTGAACACCTGTAATCCTGTTCTGGGGAAGAGTCTAATCAATCTGAAGCATCTGACACATCTGAACCTCGAACAAGCAGAGTAGTTTGATATATAGCAAAAAATATACAAAAAAGGATGCAAGCTGCATATGTGCAGGGGAACACTACAGTTCCTTTTCATTCTGCAAAAATAAAATTATAGATAAAGAGCATTTATAGGCATATTAGAACTTTCATCTCTGAAAAATAGCAGCTGGTAGTTTCAATGAAGGCATTTAAAAAAGCATTGTTATCCTTCAATTCTCATTTACTGAAACAACTTCTTACATATCCTATTCCAATTAATATGTAGAATTATGACTTCTACCTGCTTGCCTCTTTGATCTCACTAATAACTTTGCCATGTAACTCTTGGTTCAGTTCCTTCTCATGGCATATGGATATGGAGGAGGCATTAGGATGTCTCCTGAAACAGGCTGGAATAGTTCCACTCAAACAATACTTCAGAAGAAAAAAAAACAGGGAGAAGAAAACTAGAAGGTTGAGTGTTGTGGACAACTGGCTGCCCCTCAAAAGACTTCGTGGCTTCACTTGGTTGGTTATTCAAAACCCAGCCTAAGAACCCTGCAAAAACAGGGCCACTCAAGAAGTTTCTGGAATTTTCTCTTTCACATCAAAAAAAAAAAAAAAGAAAAAAAAAAGAAAAAGGAAAAGGAAAAAAACCCACAGCCTTTCATATGGCATTTCAGTATTCCTGCTTCTATTCCCAGTTGCAACAGAGAAAGGTAGAGTCACATACAAATGCAAAATAATGACAGCATTACAGCAAGAGCATGCTGGATTTCATATAAATGATCTGAACTTCAGAAAAAATTTCAGAAAGGGGCAGTAACTACATTCTGCTATTACTTGGGCTCCTGGGTCTGTTATATCTCGTTCTCTACAGTACCTTTGAGCTGTGAACCACTGGAGCCTGTGGAAGCAGGAGGTGCTCTGTTTGTATTTGTATTTCCATGGCAATGTAACAAAGGAGTTGTTTGGTCTCCTTTTCTCAAGAGATCTGTCAAATCACTGCTCTTTATAGAGCAAGCTGGAAAAAGGAATTGGGTTGGCATTCTTGTGGAAAATTTAGTCTTTTTGCAACTTCATGCAAGTTGTGGGTATCATTCAAGTATTTCATTTATATTTTTAATTACTAAGGATTTAGTGTACTGATGCTTTAAATGTTCATTTGTCTCAACTGATTATTTTTTTCTTATACATTTTCTCATTTTTGTGATATAGAATCATAGAATGGTTTGGGTCGGAAAGGATCTTAAAACATCGTCTAGTTCCAACACGCTGTTGTAGGCAGAGACAGCTTTCACTAGAGCAGGTTGCTCAGAGCTCCATCCAACCTGATTTTGAACACTTCCAGGGATGTACGTGAGTATAATTCTGAAGTTTCATAAACTGGATATTTTTAACACTGAGATTTCTGGATGTGAAAACCCTATACTAGCCCTGCTATATACTCATGAGATAGGACTTCGACTGGGAAACTGAAGCACCAGAGAGGTAAGAAAGAAACTTGCTAGTCTCTAATATTCAAAAGCCTACTAATGATAACTGTGTTGGGAGAGGCTTTAGTTGGCCCATGGACCTGTACACCTCCTGCCCTCAAAAAGCAGATCTGAGAGAATACAGAGGGATAGTGGTATCCATAGATTTGTCCTGATCTCTCAGCAGTTCAATAGCACAGGTCTAAAGAGCCAAAGAAAGCCAGAAAAAAATCTACAGCTCACTTCTATCCTTCCACTGCAGGATACATTACATAAGTACAGTGATCATATAAGGCATCATAGTAGACTTGCAGGAAGAGAGGTCACACCAGGGCATTCCAGCTTTATCCAGGCAGTGGATATGTGAATGTGAAGGTCTATATGAGAATGAAAGAGATGAATTTAAAATGCAGTGTAATATTTAGCTGAGAGAGAGCTGAAGTGCCTGAAATCCAGAAGCTGAGGGTGTGAGTCAGTTAAGGGATAATATGTAACTCCTCATTGTGCCTTGAATGATGGTGTTATACTTTTAATGGCAGGGAGAACACGAGAAATGAGAAGAGCAAAATTATATCTGATGTGTGAAAAGTCATGAGGGCAAGTATCACATGCAATAAGTATGAGCAGTAAAAGGATTAACTGACAGAAACTCTCCATTTCTGGAATAAAAAGGGTCATATTTTTACCTAAAACAAATATGAAGTTACTTTCATTTGAGAAATATCCATGACTGGTCTAATCCCAGGCAAGCTGTAATATCCTTCCTTTTCCTACACTCCAAGTTTTAAATTGAAAAGTAGGAAAATTTATTCCTCTATGTCTGACACTAAATAATTTAACAAAATGCTGTAGCTGCTATGAGAGTGGATCATGTGGACCATTAGTCTGTAAAACTAGACCGATGAGCGAGCAACTAACCACTCAAAGAAGAACATCATATTTTCAGCATTTTGCGGCATGTCTTGGGTGCTCACTGAGAATGCATACAGTTATCAGTATTTTCCCACATGATGAGGATTTTTTTACAAGTTTTTTTTTTTAATCATAACTCAAAATTCCTCATGAGAGCTGTGAGGGCTTAGTTACAGAGAAAATGTTAATCAGGGTCATGGCCATTACACTTAGATGAATACATCTAATTTTTTAATAGTGTTGTTTTATACCACCATTGTTTTGCCTTTTTATTCACCTCAATCAAGTTTTCACACTGAAATTCTTAGTAATTATGGTGAAAGGGAATCCTAAATAATTTCAATGTGATTTTTCTTAGACAGACCTTTGGACTTTCTGCCTTATGTCTCTATGCATAAGCATACTACTACTCCTATGGAGTAGCATTTCTGTGGGAAAATGGAATATGGAAGAAGCCTCATAGCCGCAGCTGGCGATCAGGGCACGTTTGTGCTGGATAAGGTATTCATGTGTAGCAAAATCACAGTCCCATTCCTGAGTAAATTTCAGCTAGGGGTTACAAAGATTGTAACTTTACTTCAGCATATAGCACTACTGACATCCACCTGGCCACTTTCTGCCGTGATGTTTACATACAAAGTTTTGTAAATGTCTAGAACTTATAGACACAGAATAAGACCTGTTCTAGGTGTCCAAATCACTACATGTACTAAGTCGAGCATGCTGAGTTGGGCTGCATTGTCCAAAGGTGTTGTTAATGATCCATTCGCTTTTCCTTTCTGGAGAACCAAAAGAGATGAATCAGTTTATATCCCATCAGAATTTCATCCCTGAATTTTCAAAACTCTGGCTCTGGTTCATACCCAGGCTTCAGTCTGGCCAGTGATGAGAGTCACTTGTTAGTGAATTACCAGCTTTTTATTAGCTTGGATTAGCATCAGAACAAATTGCATTAGTCTTCTGAGGATCCTTGAGAGAAGTCATGTTTGGCCTTATTGCACTCATATTGGTGGTAAAATAGGGTACCTAGAAAGCTAAACATACACAATTAGATGGCCATAAAGGCAAAGTAAGTAATATATCTTGCAAGCAGAAGTTTCTTCTTAATGCACCAGTAACACATTGCTACCTAAATGCATTTCCTCAAAACACCCTTTTTCTATTTCATTTTACAATAGGTATTACATACATGCGTAATATCCACTGGATAGATGTTCAGGTATATTATATATTTGTTTCAAAGTCTAAAGTAATAATGTCTTTTATATCTTGCTCTAAAAGTGATTTAGAAACAGCAGATTTATTTGATCAGATTACACTAAATTGTTATGCTCATTTTGGTGAAAATCCTTTATACTCATTTTGGGGAAAATATCATCATATAATTTCCTGGATGTATCTAGTTCCTACATAGGAGATTTTTTTCAAATAAATTATTAAGTTGTTTGTTTTGTTTGTAAGCAGTTCCCGCTAAATCAGATCCAAACCAAATCTACTCTTTCCCAAGAAATGGTTTTCTGGGTAACTATATATTTTGAATCTGGACATTAGGCTTAAGATCTGATTGCAGGACTTGATATATTGCTGTTAATGCAATTTGGCATTTTAGAATATTTTTTAAGCTGTTAAAAATTGAGATATTGGAATCAACTAGGATATAAAATAATAAGTAGTGTCACGTGGGCTTACAGAACATTTATGGATGAAATTCATGAAATATAATAGGAGCAAAATCTGTATTTTTAAATTGGTCTTTGAACTGTGATTTGAGCTAGCTTTTAATTCAGTCAAGTAGAGAAAGATAACTAGAAATAAAAAGAGATTATTTTTCTCCCTCTTAATAAACCTTACTCTTCTGATGCCCATGCATGACATCTTATTTTTAGCTGTCAGGAGAGCAGTGAAGCATATGCAGTGCAGTGGAATGCCCTGTTCCCATGCCTTATTCTCCATATATAGCTACTTCACTGCACTGTTCTTTCCTGGCTCCTACTCTGAGAGCTTAACTTGAATTTTCTTGCCAGAATTGTCTCATCTGAGAGCTGTCCTCATGGCAGTCACTCAGGCAGCTGCTTCTTCACGGCACCCATCTTCCCACCATGATCCATAAAGGCTGACCATTGACTAAACTCAGTGTGAGTGAAAAGATGTGCAAAAATCACGTGCAACGAATCTTCAGCCATCCTTCCTCTCCACAACCCCCCCTTCCTCTCTCACCTTCATCTTGGTGTTGGTACTAAGTAAGCCTAATTTTCTTTTCTTTTCCTGTTATTTTTGGAACCAACTTTCAGGCTTGAGAGATTGCCATGCACAGGAGATGTGTTTTGGCTCCTCTGCCAGTTGAATTCTGTGGATGATTAGATCAAAACTCACTAGCTGCCAGATGACTAATCAGCTTCTTACAGAATAACAGGGCTCACTGGAGAATTAACAGGGGAGTCTTTATAGTCTCCCCTCAACGAAGTGTCTGGAATTTTCTTAGTTTACAGAATAGATTAGTTTAAGACTTTCCAGTGTTACTTGAACATGATTTAAAGGAGAGCTTTTAAAAAAACACAAAACCAAGCCACAATAAAAGCAGTCTCCCTCAATCTCTAGCCTTTAAGTCTTTTAATATTACTGTAGGGTTAAAGGCCCTGTGTTGTGTGGTATTTTATGCTTCTGCATATTAGTGGGACTGGGAGCCCTATTAAAGCAACAAATGCTGGATTTTGCACTCCAGGAATCAGAGCTCTCTGATATCATGTATAACTGACCGTGAATCAGATTAACTGCAATGAATTGTAAAAGCATCTTAAAACGTTAGGGGCCTGAGCAAGAAAATGTGGGGATTTCCCAAATCAGCTGATTTATCTTGTTTGCTCTCTTCCCAGCCATCTCCTCTGTGAAGCAGATAATCCTGAAACACTTAAAAATTTAGAAATGTTGAGAAGGGCAGAGAAAAGCTTATGTTTTAAGTTTAAAACATTTGAAACAATGGTGTTCTGTTCCCACATCAGTCTGTAGAGTTGAATAAAAAGATTACACTGAATTTGATCTTAATGAGTATATATATATATGTCTATCACACAATGAAAACATGTCCAGTAGGAAAATGTTCTTTAACTTTGGAATCATGGGCACAGGATCTGGAATCTGGATGCTGACAAAATCAAACATGGTGTAAGACATGGTATTTTAAGTAGGGGCAGTCAACAGCTGTTACAATCTCCAAGGAACCGTAAGCCTATATTGTGGTAAACCTTTTAAAATGTATATTCCATTTCAAGCACAAGTCGTTGCATCAGATGCTGAAGTTGCTGGAGGAAATTGTATTGCCTCTGACAAATTCCAAGAAGGTTGGCCTTCTGACAGAATGAAAAAGAAGTGGGTAATTTAGCTATACTCACTGCACATATGAAGAGGAGAAAGTATTATTCAGCTGGTGAAATGTTGCTACATAGAGCACTGTGATAGTGCAGTCTTAGTCCTGTAGAAGTCTACAGTTTTCTCTTCTAAGCAGGGCCAAAACTTATGTAAAACTACGTACCTTGATGCAAAAGAAGGACTATGATGCAGAAGTCACGTGTTGAAACCAGTGGTTCAGTTAGCTACTCCCACTGAGTGCTGTTATTGGTGCTACACCCTTACGTTAATCCAGCCCAAAACTGGAAGACGCAGTGCGCAGGTTTTTTTGCCCTGTGGTGACTTCAGTTTTGCTTTATCACATCTAACTTCAGAAGTTAAAAATTAACCGTCTAAATCAAACCTAGCTGTGAAGTTTTCCCTGTGCAGATAACGAGGAGAAACAAGATGTTACTGGTTTCTATTCCTGATTCAGTCCCAGGCACAAGCTTCACTGCCCTACATGGTCTTGTTGTCAGAAGCACCTGGTTTTCCAGGATTTCTGTGCTGTGGTGGGGCAGATGAGTGCAGGTGGTTAGACACAATTAACCTTGCTTATTTCTTTTAAAGTGTCCTCCTGTGCATGAACCGATCTCACCCTGGTATCTGGGCTGGAACTGCTGTTTCTACTGACAATTTATGCTCCTTCCACACCTTGTCTGCAAAAAGAGAGGCTAGGCAAGGTAAGGAAGTATGGAAAGATGCTTGAAGGTATGAAAGGCAAAGGCTGACACCTTCACCCACAAATCCAGAAAATAAAGGCATGGTTTTGGCTGCACTTGTTTTTGTATTTGGATCAATCCCAGTCATTGCTTTGGCCAGGAACAGTGTCTGATTCAGACGTATTTGTTGAAATTCTGGAGTGTAAAATAAATATTTTAAATAATATTTATCTCTGTGTTACAGCTCTCTGACCAAAATTGCATCCACAAAATATTACTTTCTGAAAGCATATCTTAGCAGCAATTAGATTTAAACACTTTCAGCAGCTGCACTAATGACCTATTTTAAATAAAACCCATATTTCACACAGAAGATCGCAGTCTCTAGGCATGCCAAATTCAAGTCACTTCACATCCAGATTTTTTTTTTTTTTAATGTTAGAAGGCTGTGGAAGAAAGGAAATGTATTTTGAAGTTTTCTTGTCAATAAATGGTATTATCATCCACAGGGCACTGCTTATTAACATTTTCTTTCTGATCATTTACTGTATTTATACAATATCAAAATGAACATGAAAGTATTTGGGGAAAAGTGTTGCTAAATGACTCAGTGCAAATTGAATTGTTTATATTAGAACAGTGTGAATATCAGTGTATTGTTAAATTGGACTGCTGAGCACAAACCCAAATGTACTTTCCATGTGAATGTTAGAAAAGCTCCAGGCATTCTTGCATGATGGCAATATTACTAATTTAGATCCTTAAAAAAAGATTTAAGCATACACTAAACCAAATCAAACCATATAACATAGCAGACCTCATACTCTGAACTTCAGTCACGAATATGTGTTTCACATCATAACTCATACTCTTACAACAGAACCCACAGAGATGCTGATTGTCACTTAGAGTTTGCTTATCCTTTTCCACCCTAAAACTGTATTTTGAGTTGTAGCAGTGCTTTGTCGTATTTTTAATTTAACCAGTGATAGTGAATGTAAAATTGAATTCGTGTTCTGTTCCTTCAACTCAATTACCAGATCTAAATAGTCTGTTTACCACAAAAGAGAATTCTAATATCAATGGGCTACTCAACAGGGGTTCAAGGCAATCTAAGAAGAGTGGCTAATTATCACTTTTTGGTTATTATCTGAAACAATGTCCTATGTATTGAATACTGTCTGGATTCTGTTTGTTTAGTTGGTTTTGGCTTCAGTTTCAATGGGAGAGAGGTTAATTCTCATTTATTGCTAATATTCACTTTCGGGTAGGTTGTTTTGTGGAGTAATGAAGAAGTGATTTATAATAAATGAGAGTCAGACTCATGATAGCATGTGCCTTATACTCATCTTATTTTAAAATACCTATCACTGAGGACACTTTCCCTTTCAACTGGTGTCATGAGTAAATAACTTTACTGGGTTCCTCAGCATATGATTCTGCTCCTATTCAGTGTAGTTCTATCATTTTGCACTCGTCCCAAAAGAAAAAGGGAAAAAAAAAAAGGAAGATTATAATTTTAAAGTATCCCACAAGTAACTTACTGATTGATGTGTACTACAAAAGTTGATTTGAGCTACAAATGGTTCTGCACCATTTTAAATGCATGTGATTTCTTTCAATATTTTGGGGTTCAAGTGATAAAACCTAATATTTTAATGCTGATTTTGAATGCTTGAATGGAAATCAAGTGCTTGTTGGAAGCCAGAGAAGAATTCTTGTACAAAACACGAAGGTAAACAAAGTGGTGGTTGAGTCAATATTTCCTTTTATATTTCTAATTTGTTCCATCTATAAACATAATCTATGAAAAACAGAGAAAAATCATGATCTTCTCACACTAAAACTCCAGTTAATAATTGTGATTATTCTGTATCAACAGGAAATTAAGATGAGATAGCTGAGAACAATCATGCAGATAAAATTTGGATCTATTCTGGGTAGAATATCGTTGATAGTTGGTAGGTGGAAATAAGGAGATAAATTAATTTGAAAATAATTATGTTTTAGTGACAAGGAAGCAGTGTTTTACTACATACATTCATATTTAATTTCCTAATTGGCAATAATAACCTGGAAGCACTCTATGGCATTACTGAAATCTTCCTTTTGCACATCTTGGTTTCTAATATTTGTATTTGGCTTTGACTGGTAGTTTCTCTCACTTTTTGACTCCACTGTTTGTGAAGGAACATTAATGCTGCTAGAGCCATACACCAAAGCCCACCCACAGCAGAGTCCTTGGACAGTAATTGATGACTACTCACAGAGGTGTGTGTATTTACAGCCCTGGACAAAACAATGAAAACTGATCGGGATACATATCCTCTGCATAGAGAAGAGAGGGAGTGAAAAATACAGTTCTTAAGAAAACAAAAGGTGCAGGTACAAAGGATCAGACGAGACAGGGAGAGTCTCCATCTGGCCAGAAAAGCCAAAGAAGAATACCCTGCTCCGAACTGACTATATTGTTCAAGGAGTTTGGATTAAGGTGCAGTTGGCTTTTGAAAGACCTGTTTGACAAAACTGGGGGCTGTACAAGGAGCAAGGGCTAGCTTTTTTCCCTGCTCTTCACTTCAGTTAGGTGATATGCCTTCATCACACTCCTCCCTGGCGAAAAATCTGGCTCTGTGGAAGCAAGGCTGGACAACTGACTTCCAGACAACGAGTATTTCACTACCAGAGCTTTTGTTTCACTGCTGACATTTTTTCCTTTTCTTGTCTGTAGATTTCAACCCAACCTGGCACCTACCTGAGGTGGTGCTGTACCATGGGGGTGGCACTGGCCAGATTTTGCTCCCTGGGCTGTGCTCTGGGGTACGTTGCCTGTCGAGTGCTTGCACTGATGTGATTTAACACAACAAGGACCTCTGAAGGGGCCCTGAGGCTCTCCTGTAATATGAATCCTGAAACCATCTCATACGTGGATAAACTTTAAACACAAACAAACAAACAGAAAAGCCATTTCCCTGGTTCTGGTTAAATCCTGCTTCCTGAAGGTGACAGAACATATGAACGAGCCAGCAACACATGAGAAAAACGTCCTGAGGAGGAACAGAAATCTCATTTAAAAGCTTTGAATTCAGCAAGTTGCTGTTTAGTTCCTGTGTGAACAATTAATCTTAAAACAAATATTTGGCCAAGGGGGATTGAGCTCCGGGATGTTTCATAGCTAACTAAGGTTGAATGAAAACACACACTGCCTGACTTCTTCAGGCCAGTTTTTCTTTCTCATGCTCTCCATAAAAATAACTAAGAAAAAGTATCCGTTACAATGACCCAGGTTTTGCCATTCAAACCTCCCTAAATTACAAGCTTTCCCTCTGAGACCATTTACAATAGGGTATATAATGCATGGCTGTGTTACACCCTACTGCTCTTTGAATTCAGTATAACTGGTTATTACTATGTTAAAATGTAGTGGTCTGGTTCAAAGGCTTTTCTATAAATAAATATCTTCCTTGCTGGACAGATGACTGTCCCTACCAGCAGCTCCTGCATTGACAGCTCTCTAGTTTTCAGCTCTTCAGCTCGTCATGGCTTGGAACTGCTTTGAAAAGCCTGTGAATGGCTGACAGCTGCAAGGTCTTGCAAAACCCGATTAGGATCAGGCTGGAAATCAATAATGCTATTACACTGCTGGTTCTTATTCTGGTTAGTATTTAAATGGGAGTATTTTTAATTTCCTGTTATATACATTTCCTGAATTATATTTATTTTTAGACAGAGGAGATGAGAGGGCACAACTATTGTTTGGGGCACAAAGGTTGTATGCTATCTCTATGCTGTCATGAGTGCCCTACTCAAATCAACAGAGAACCTCCCACTGGCTATAGGAAGCCTAATATAGTGCCTCGATACCAAGTGGATGACATCATATTTTGTCTATGTTCTGGATTATGCTGTATTTATATATATATCTAACGCCTGGATGATGGTAAAGTTAGGGAATATCTAAAGCACCTGTAAATGCTGCAGTGCTTTGCTATGCCCCTGTATTCAGCAGAGCCCTCTGCTCTCCCTGCCTGTTGGCAGCTCCACCTGGAGCAAGAGCTCAGCCACACCGAGAGCCTCTTCCAGCGAAGGATGAGTGCTGCCTCCCTTTGCCTGCCTAAAGTCATGCCCCCTCTGAGCCTCCTGGGCCATCTTTGGACAAAACATAATTAGTGCCTCTTCACTATCAAAGATAAATGAAAGAAAAATCCCCCTAATTGAAGAAATTGATCACAGAAATCGATTTAGACTGTGGGATCTTCAGACATGAGGTTTGTTTGTGCTGCGTTTAGTAAGTAATGGAAGGGACTCATGATTACTGCAGGCTCTCTGACTCTACAGTAGTACAAATAATAAAGAGATATAAAAGTATAAACAATATGAGGCACTGTTGGCAAACAGTGCTCTCCATTTACAAGGCACTGCAAAAGAAAAAATACAGTGTAATTTCTCTTTCAAGTGCTAACTAGTGGTAGTACTCATTTTATGAGGCCAAAAACTATAAGCTAGCTTTTCACAGGAGTCTAAGTTATAAGCACTGAGATATTCCGTAAAAAAAAAAAAAAAAAAAAAAAAAGAAAGAAAAAAGAAACAACACATTATTTGTTGTATCGTTTGGGAATTTTTTGTATTCATATCCTAATTTTTAGGCTTTATATTTTCAAGATTTTGTCTTCAATGGTGGGGAGAGGGAAGAGGGTTCTTATAATTGCATAACTCCAAAGGCTGACTCTTTACTGAAACATGAAATATTGCTTTTAAATAAGGAGAAAGAGAAGCCACATTTTAGTTAGAGAAAGAGTACAGTACTGCCAGCTGTGCAAGACCAAAACTCCTGAAGCATATCCTAAGAAATCATGGAATTATTTTAAGATTTCATGAGAATAATTTTTTTTTTCCTTTTTAATTGCCTAAGGGTTTCTGCAGTCACTTCATACCCTCAAGTGTTCTTTTGATTTACCTAATTTTAATGAAACACACTTCCAGTAGAGGGTGATTCTTGAAAAACATTGAGTATTGGAAAAATCAGTGACACTGAGATCACTATGACTTGGTGCCTCACTCTAGACCTCTTTTCTCATAAATCATAACATCTGTCAGGTTGTTATGAAAGAATATCATGGCAAAGAACCTTAAAAAACAAGTTATTGCTTCAGAGGGTGCTAAAAAACCCGTATATCATAAGTCTTCAGTGAACTAGACAGAAACTATCAAATTGAAACTAGAGTTTAATGAAAGAGAGGAAAACACAGTGATATTTTTTTTTTTCTTCTAATTGAAATTTGAGTACAATTCTGTTTATTTCTTTTTCAGGTTTTAGCAGCCTGGGGTTTTTTTAAATCTAAGTAGGAACTTCTAACTAGTGACATCAACTTCTAACATAGTAACTAATGTACTTCCCTCCAGTTTGTACTGCTCCACTAATGTTGCATGAACTACTAGAGGGAAAGCAACTTCGAAGGAATAGGAGATTTTAGCTGCCTCTAAATTACTGGAAATGTTGTGCTTATATGCCATAATGAAAGGGTACACATACAGGAGATGTTTCAGCAGCTGCCATCTGCTGCAATTATAGCAGATATGGCTACACCAGGCCACCGACCAACTTAAGTGAAAGGCATTCAAAAGACAAAGCCAGACAGTCCATGGGGAATTTCAACTCTTTTCTTCTCTAAGGACTAGTTTTCCCAGACATCTGTGGCCCTCTCCCTCCTCTCTGGCACTTCTTTTTGATCTTAGTGAACCTGTACAGGCTTATGGATGAAATTTAAAACTAAGATCTTAATCACTTATGGTCACTGAAAATCACAGGGCATTTACAGTAAGAGCAGGGTTACAGCTCCAGCACCACAGACACATTTCACTGGGAATAGCTGCATTTTGGGGTTCTTGTGGGAGACCCCTTGGGTCAGGACTCTCTAGGCTGTCTCAGCTTCATGCTACAGCCTTACAGACCCTGCACAGAGGGAAGGGAATCTCAGCCATCCACCCACCTGCCTGGGGATGATCCACTGAGCATGGGCAATGTGAATTTGAAACAATTGTTGAAAAAAGGTTATTTCTGTACAAATGTACAATGTGTGCTCATAGCCACTAACACTTCCAGTTCTGTAGGAATCACTTACAAGGAGCTGACTTATTTGTCCATGGAAGTGTATAGGTATAGAAGAGAAATTTTTTGGTAAAAAAAAAATTGCCTTATTGTAAATTGTGAATGAGGAAAAAAAAAACAACAAAGAAATATATGTTTTGATACATAGATATAATTCAGAAATACTTGACAGCTTCTTGTTCTAATTTTCAGAAATGTCTCTGGGTTGGGACCAGATTTAAAGAATTTTTAGTCCCTAAAGTGAATTTCTTTTTCCAGAACATTGTGAGGATGTGAACAAAGGGATTATTATAGCAGTCACTGTCAATAAGAAAAATGTAATGTATATTAGTCCCTTAGGAGGAAAAAAGTCGTATACTACAAGATTTTGTTACTTCATTTAACAGGTGCAAGGAAAGTGTTTCAATTTTATACAATTATCCTTCCTTCCTCTCAACTGCAAATATTTTTTCTTATTTTCTCTGCTTGTTCTTTTATTGCAGGATTATATTTTCATGACTGGAATTTCCTGCTTATGTGGTGATGTGCAAGCCAGGATTTTCTTGGCTGTTAGCAAACTATTTCATTTCTTGTTGAAGAAGGGCAGAACAAAGAGTGTTTAGAGGATGGTGCTGGGCTGCTCATTCCTTCACATTACTTCTCTTGTAAATTTGTCCCTCTTCAATGCCATGATGTCTGAAGAATGTCAGATTTTTCCTACTTTGAATTATATGGTTTTCTCCTTGTGAGATGCACAGAGTCTAGGTAAACTTGGCCGTATCACTTTGCATTTGAGTTTTCTTTTCCTCTTCTGAATCAAAATTAGCTCCAGTAAGATCACAGGCAACTTTGGCAGCTCAGGAAAAAATACAGCTCTCCCCTTTTATTCTCTTCCATGTTTATTTTGCTGCCTGTTCTCTTTGAAAATGGCCTCTTTTGCCGAGGCTACAATTTTGCTAAATGAGTTAGTATTAATGCTATATCTTGTTTATTTGCACAAGTGGAAAATGCAAGATGAGAAATGCAGAGGTGAAAAGACAGAGCTGAAAACTACAACAGTATCAAGAAAAATGTAAAGTGTATGGTACACACCTCAGCTCTTCAGCAGCAGGTTGGCCTTTGAAAATCCTCCTGATGGACCCTCTGAGGTGCCAGACCTTCAGGCTCTTTTGACAGCCATCCTTGCAGTCCTTCACCTTGACTTGGGGGATCTTGAGGAATGAGTTTCACCAACTGCAGTGTTGCAAAAGTGCTATTTCAGGCTGGAGAGGGGTGAACAAGGCCTTGGGGATGCCATCCAGAGCTTTGTGAGAGCAGAACAGGGATCAAGCGGCACATGTGTTTCTGACTCTGTTCCAGAGCAGGGTGCTGAAGTAGCTGAATTTTCTTCTGAGGGGCTTGTTGTCAACTCCCATTTCATATACCTCACTGAGACTCTGAGACCTACAAAAGCTTGGACCACTTCAGTCAAGTTGTCATTCTTCAGCTGCTGCTAGCCAGAAAATAATAAATTAGACATGGCTAAATACAGGATTCTATGACAACTAATGACAGGAACCCATCCAGATCCTTTGCAAGCTTGAAAATATTCTAGTCACTACAGAGGGCTGCAGAAAGAGCATGAAACTTTTTAAATCATAAAAGCCTGCCATACGGCCAGCACAAACTACATGCTTCCTCCATGTGGTAACTAGCTGAAAATCACAGGCTCATACAAAAAAAGTGCAAGATGGGGTAGTCCAGCCTCCTTCTCCAGGCAGGAAATTGTTCAGGGCCATGCTTACTGCAGTTTTGAAAACCCTCAGAAGATGGAGAAAACAGAGTCTCTCTGGGCAGCCTGCCATATTCTTTGACCACCCTCGTGGTGAGGAACATGTTGTCAGGATTGTTTAATAACTAAAAAATGTATTTCTTAACTAGAAAACTTTTCTGTAGAATGCCTTCTTTGGGGTGTGACATTTTCTCAGAAAATGACAGTCTTAGGAAGAGAGTTTATTTAAAGAGTCTAAAATAATTGTTTTTAATCCAGTGGAGGTCTCCTAGGCACAAATGTTAAATGGCTTGACACAACCATTTTCTTCTAGGCATCAAGTTTTCTGGTCATGCTACATCATCTATGACAGAATTCTTATTGTAGATATATATTCGGTATTTTAGGGGAAGAAAGCTGTTTATGATGCCAGAGGAGTGGTCCATAGGTACAAATGGGAGTGTAAAAATCACGTTGTAATGAATCTCCTGTGAACTTCTAGCACCACTGTGATTTCAACTTCTTTGCTTGTTGGCGTACATGTGAAAGCATGTTTGTGTATAAATGCACATGTACACATACATGGATGTACATATTCACATCCACATATCCATATGTACACCCTTCTGCACACCCACATATCCAAAGATTCCCATGCACATATTCACATACATGCATATATATACGTATATATATGTAGTGCATGTATATGTGAAAACACACACATGTATAAAATGTTTCTTTTGTGAAAAAACCAATACAATTTGCAGCTGGTTGTGAGTAGAAACTGTTTTCTGACCTTTAGCATTATTTTACCTACAGTCTAGTCATTTGACTAGATGCAAAGGTACAGTCAGTGATCTAACACCTGTAACAAGCTATACCAGAATAACTGAGACCAAAGCTGCAACAGGTCTGTCAGCACAGATTACAGCTTATTCTGGGCAATAGAGGCACTGTAAAGGCAGACCCTGAGACTACCAAGACTGCAGCCAGTGTCACCTGCCTGTCACAAGACAGGGCAGGAGATGCTGCCAGGCAGGTGATGAAGAAATGCCTGGACAACACAATGCTCCACAGATCAAGGTGAGCTGTCTCTCTCTCACGGTGGCATGAGAGCTGTGGGAGATGCTTTTAGGATGAATCATCTTGTCAGGAAAATTGTCAGCCAAAGGGAATGTACTCATAAGAACTTTAGATGACCAAGAATGCCGATGGCATCCTGGCATGTATAAAAAATAGTGCGGCCAGCAGGACTAGGGAATTGATTTTCCCCCTGTACTCAGCCCTGGTGAGGCTGCACCTCAAATTCTGTGTCAGTGTTGGGCCCTTCACTTCAAGAAGGACATTGAGGCAGTGGAGCACATCCAGAGAAGGGCAATGGAGCTGAGGAGGGGTCTAGAGAGTACGCCATGTGAGGAGCAGCTGAAGGAGCTGGAAGTGTTTAGCCTGGAGAAAAGGAGGCTCAGGATAGACCTTGTCACCCTCTACAACTATCTAAAAGGAAGTGAAGTGGGGGTTGACCTCCTGTCCCGGGCAACTAGTGGCACAGCAAGAGGAAATTGCCTCAAGCTGTGCCAGGGAAAGCTCGTGCTGGACATCAGGAAAAATTTCTTCACTGAAAGGGTAGTTAAGCATTGGAACAGTCTGCCCAGGTAAATGGTGTCACCATCCCTGGAAATGTTAAAGAAATGACTGGACGAGGCACTTAGTGCTATGGTTTGGTTTTCATGGGGGTGTTCAGCCAAAGGTTGAACTCAATGATCTTGGAGGTTATTTCCAACCTTGATGATTCTATGATTTTATGATAGAAGAGCCACATGACAATTAGAGGTGTGAGTGTGATGACTTTGTGAAAATACATATGAATAACAAAGACATCCCTGGTGTCATGCCAAACTTGGAAGAGTGTGGTGGCATGAGAGATTATAAATTGAGCGCAAGGATAAAAACAGAATGACATTGAGGTGAAAAGGCTCCTGATACTGGGCACTGCCACCTAGGCAGCTGCCAACACCTTCTGCTACTTTTCTCCTGTCTTCCATTGGCCCACAGTGACAGGAGTCTGTTTTCGGATTTCTCCACTGTGGGCTGAGGAACAGACTGGCCTGAGAAAAAATGTGCTTTTCTTTTTTTGTCTAGGTTAAACTGAGTGGTTTGACCAACTGGCCCATCTGGGCAGACTCACAAGTAGTTGTGCTGGCAGTGGTAGCAGAGAAGTATGAGGTGGTGGGGGAAACGTTTGCATGGGCCAGTCCTGAACAGACATATAAATGCACATTTGGCTCTTCAGTGGTCCTTGAGAAAAGGAGAATAGTATTCTGCACAGTGGTCTAGGGAGAGCAGTTCTGTGCTGTAAGGGTGGGTATGGGCATGTAGGTGCTCTTCCATACTGTTTTCTCTTCTCTTGCTTGTGCAGGAGCTGCTTTGAGCTCCCTGATCACCAGCGTGAAACTACAATCCATTCTGTACTGAAGAACAATAAAAACAACATCACTATTTCCCAAGAAGACTCATGGCAATTGTATGTCCACCTGATAAACAAAGGTGTACACATCATTTCCCTACATGACCTTTCACTGTTTCAGCCAGAAAACACATGTCAGAAGTGGATGCTAGCCTTAACCCATTGCCTGTAACTTGGCTCAAACACTCCTTAAGTTTTGCAAAAGGGAAGCAAGTTCTGATTCATCATCAGTTGAAAGTTCAGTTGGAAGTGAAACAAATTAAATTTGGTAAGGACTGCTTTAATTCTTATCATTACTGTCTGCTCACTGTCTTAAAAAAGTTTTACTAACCCACTTAAAATGCTCAGATTAATTGTCTTTATCCTTTTCATCCAGGCAAATCCTTTTATAAGGCTAATGAAACTGCATTGGTCTAAATACAGTCATGACTTTATGTCATATGACGTTCAGCCCTACAATATCATAGAAGTCCACAGAAGGTATGTTGATATTAATCCATTTTGGTGATAGTATTGGATTATTCTGATACACTGAAATGTTAAAAAAAGGTTCTCACCTGTGCCTAAAAGTATAGACAATAATTTTCTATAAATTTATCACTGACAACATGAAATAGCATTGCTCTTTGTCAGAAAAGCGGCTGTAGTTTAGTTTCTGTGGTTGAACATCGTAATCCAAAGGCAAAATTCTATGTTTCTAATGGGAATTAAAGCTGCGTAACTAGGAGCACCAGGTGGTCCCTATCAGCAGAATCTGGACTATTGTCTTCTAGATTTATGTAGGATTTCATGCCTATCCCAAATGTTGGCTGTTAGTAATTTCTTCTGCTATTGTTGTTTAAGGTCATCTATAAATGCAAAATGTTTCTCAGTGGGTACTTGACAGCAGTAACCTAGATAAATATTTTCATTTGCATAAACATTGTCTTAACAATTTAGGAACTGTAGTAAACAGTCTCAAATCCCAGAAGCGAGCTAGACATTGCAAGAATTACATTTTTTTTTGAAAAAGATTAATGTTCCGTGTTAGTTCATTGGTCCCAGTCCAACACAAGAGGGTGGACTGATGAAAGAGATGCTTAACACATCCAGGGTTTGTGTTGCTTTCTTTTTTCTAACTGTGCTAATAACTGAATTTCTGTTTGTTTTTCTTATTTTTATGTGCCCTTACGCAATAAAAAATAATCTAACTGGACAGGCACAAACAGTGGAGACCAAACAGCTTTTAAAAGCAAATCCAAAACCAAGAAACCTCTCCATAATTTTCACAAAGTACTAAAAAGAAATGGAGTTACTTTCTGCCTACTGAGAGCACAAACACTGGTATTTCATTGGAAATGGATGCCCCTTCAGAGCTCAATAAGACTGCACGTAAGTAGCTGCAATCCTCTGGACTTTGTTGTATGTGCTCTTTATGGAGGAAGTGCACTCCTGCAAGACCTTTTGGACTCAGGCTCTTCACCCATGCAATGCTGCACCACACTGCTGCACTACGCCAAAATCAGCCAGGCTCCAAGCATTTCAGACAGGCTAAAGCTAACAATAAGTACGGGTGTGGGTTGTTTGCGTTTGTTAACTGTAACTCACATCTTGTGAGATCAAATAAGAAGGAGACCCTTTCTGTACACAGACACTTCGTCTCCAAGGATTTAGCTTTGTTTCAAAAAAGCGCGTGTATGTGAACAGATCCAGAGAGGTCTTAGGTCACCTCCAAGGCTATCCCTGCTTGTTGTTTATGTGACATGAGCCGAGCATTGCTCTTCGCAGCTGGACACGGCTGCCTCTGGCTCACTGTCCAGCCTGAAGCCTTGTAGATAATAAGGTTTAAGTGGAATAGATAAGGCTGAATATATCTCTAGTACAGGTTCACTGGCACGTTGGCTTCCAGGGTGAAAACCAGCCTGAGAAAGAATTAAATAAATGTGAGGAGGTGAGTATCCCTTACTCAGAATACTTGTGTTCAGTTAGAAGAGAAATCCTGCATCCAGCCATTGACTGCCATTGCCTCTGAATGGATATTCCAGACCTTATGCTCTGTGTGCATTTTGCCGCCACAGCATGTGTGCTAAAGAAAAGCCCTACAAACAATTGCATTGTTGCTGTGATCTGTTTATACTGAATCTCAACAACTAATCCTTCTAATCCTCAAACAATTGTTTTAGCCAATACTGTAGCTGCTCAGAATTAGTTGACAGTGTTTGTGTACTTCACACTTCTTATTATAAGTCTCTCACATGACCAAGTGACTCTATATGAACACGTTAAAAATTCATGCCAAGTATGGGACATGCACACATATATGTAGCCATCTGTGCACATGTCTGTTTTATATGTTTGCATTATAATTTAGAACTGACCAGCAGTGTTTTGTTTTCAGCTTGGGGCACTTGAAAGGTAGTTTCTTTGAAGGAAGGACCGATCACCCAACAAAACCCAAGACCCTCAATAAGGGGCTCAGATTTTACATCTGAATCCAATAGTAATTTCTAAAAAATCTTGGTCGATTTTCTCACATTTGGGGGTTTTTCTCTGTTTTGTCACAGGACATAAACTGGGATAAATCAGAGACCTTCACAAGTTAGAGGTGTCTTGGCTCTTCATACTGGACAGATATTCACTAGCTGGTGTCCATCAGTTGTGATGTCCAGACAACCATTTTATAGGTACATGTTTTACAACCAGAAAGAAGAAATACATTTTCTCCTTTTTTGCTTTCTTAAGTCTGTAACTTTAAATGGATGTCTACTGACCTAAATATCCTTCTTTTGAAGGAGGTGCTTCCCTATGCTTAATTTCCTCTCCCTGTGTGTGAGTGTGGCAGTTTCTGCCATTGACTGCAGAAACTCCTCCCAATTATGATTTCACTGGTTTAAAACTGCAGTTTATGAATTAGCTTCCAAACTTGTACCCAGGCATGATCATGTAGCTTCTCCCAAAGGTGCCAGACTTCCAGATTCCTCAGTTTCAACTGGGTTTTACCCACTGACTAAAGAGTTCAGACAATGTGATTGTGGCTTATTCTGAGTATTCAGTGATTACTGCACAGATTGACTGTCCAGGTACTATAAGTTTATATCTATATCAAATGCTAGTAAATAGCTGAAATGCCATGATGACCTTTAACCCTGTTTTTGACTCTGTCTTCCAGCTAGTGATGGAGCTCAGGCCCAGTTCCAAAATTCTGCTAGTACAACTTTGTGATGACAGCACTGCCAAGTAAACTTCAAGGGGTATAATCCATCTTTCACAGAGTAATTTCCATTAAGTTAAATTTCCTGGGTCATCATATTGTAAGAAAAGAGGAATCTACTTATTCACAAATTGCTTTGAAGACTCTCAGTGCAGATGCAGAAAATTACACTCATTTGATTGTTAAAGCTCAGCAGATAGAGAAGGACCTTAATGACCCTTAAAAAATATTTTACTGGGTTTTATTTTGTATGATACTCCTTCCAAGTATCTGACATACTGTACAATGTGAATCAGTAAAATAAACACCTAGTAACATTAATATTTAAACAGAATTAGCCTAAGTGGGCTGAGCAAATCTGTAACTAAGTACAGAAAATGAACAAAGAAAGGAGGAGATGTTTCAAAAACGGGGCAGGTATTAAGACCTACGAAGGTCCTGCACTGAGTGTTTACAGGTTAAGTAATACTCTATCTCTTTGTCTTGATCTAAGTGTCCATGCTTAGTGAGTAGCCAGGACAACATGATCAGTTCTCTGTGGCTGAAAGGCAACCTAAGCAAAGAGCAATATTTCTTTGCCCATCATCTATTTGCACATCAGCATCTGTACTGTCTCCTCTGTCCATGCCTCTGTGCGGGGTGACACAACAATCTCTAGCTCCAGCCCTTCTGGTTTTTCCACAAGCAAACTAGGGAGTGAAAACAGAAGCTGCCTAGGGTTGTCCCATACTGTGGGAGAACATGATGTATGTGCGAGCAATTTATATTGTGTGTGGTACTTTTATAGACTTTTATAAACTTTTATATAGTTTTGTAGGTACTATAGGTTAT
>JAYRBT010000114.1:81585394-81610469 GCA_036023395.1 Myiotriccus ornatus
AGCTATCCTAATAAATCGGACATATTTTAGATCTCATAGGTCGTGTGTGTATGTCTCGGGAGCCCCTCCGTCAACACCACACCAAAATGGAGGAGGTTGCCACTCTGTGCTTTCATTTCTCAAGGATCTCCTCAAGCGCCATTGGACATGTGCACAAGAAAAAGCAGATGGTTATTTTTTGGTTATTTTCTCTGGCCTGTGTCTGTGGCATATTTTATATCCCTGTCTCACCTGAGAAAGGGCAACAAGTCAGGTTTGGAGGACAGCATGCTGAACTGTAGAAATTCATCTGGGAATGGTAAAACACTTTTCAGCTTGAGGCTGTTCTGTTGTGTTATTTCAGAGACCACCTGGTGCCTTATATTCCCAGCACTGGTTATCTATTGGTGTCGAGCAAATATTCAGAAAGGCCTCCTGGGCCCACTGTCTATCTAACGTACTGCATGTTCAGCTCAAGCAATCAGTAGCCTGCTGAAACTGCTTCTTTTGGCCATTTATTGCGCAACTCATGACCCAAACTCTTAAATACGGATTCAGAAACATCACAGCTAAACTGTCATGTCATTCAGTGAGGGAAAATTACCATAGTTTTGTCAGGCTTTCTTGGAGTTATTTGTCAAGTGGAATTATCTGTTGGGCTTTTTAGAATCCCCCAGATTAATATTTGTAGCAGAGAAAGGAAAAAGGGAGTTAATTTATGGCACCAAAGAATCACTTGTGAAGGGGCACTTCTGTTCTGCACACTGATATTGCCTATCTGTTCCAAAAGAAATGATGCCAGCTTCAGTCAAAATATTTGTATGCTTACTGAAATGTGTGAATGTTTATTAAGACTGAATTATCTCACAGTTCTCATTTCTACACTGTCAATGTACTTCTGCAAATTAAAACAGTTTCAGATACCCAGCTCCTCTGATACAGATTCCAAACTGCACTGTTATGCCGAGGGGAAAATGATGGAGAAACCGTGCCTTGAAGGTACCAAAAGGCCATTGCAAAAAGAAGTCACTGACTCATCTCAAAATTTTCTTTGCTGCTTTGCTCACACAAGAGGCAACTAAACCACGGACTGAAGACATTCTGCCTCCAGTGCATGGCAACACCACAGGCCCCTTTTACATTAGGATGAAAGAGGTTTAAGTAATTTGTTAAGAAAAAAACTCATTAATAGCCAGAGCCTTTGGCTTGCATGCAACATGTGAAGTCACACCAAAGCCTCTTCTCTGCCTGGTGAGGAGCAGGAACCTCTGGTCTCCAGCACTGAAATTCAGAGCTCCTGATGTCAGTCCTGATCCAGGTGTTTTTTTCTCATTTTTCTGCCCATAAATGCTACCTTAGAGCTTCCTTTCTCTCTGAAACTGGGGCATGTGGCTAATGATGAGACACCCTTTAGTGAGCTCATCTGCAGCCAGGTCTGTTGGTGACCACCACTTAGCCTATGAAGACTGCTCAGCACAGCCATGTGTTTCGAGAAGATCCACACACTCCGTCCTGAATCCTTGCTTGACAGAAGGAACAGTAAGAGTTTTATCTGAAAGAGATTTCTGGGATCAAGCCACTAATAAATTATGTTTGTTGCTTTGCATTCATATGCAGCTTGTCTAATCATTGTAAAAATAAGAGTTAAGACTGAAGATGAGAAGGAATAAGATACTAAATTATCATTATAGTATATAGAAAAAGGGCCAAATGTTCAGATTTCCACTGTGAAACTGCTCTTTTTATGCTAGTGTTTTCACAATGGATCAGCCTGAAACTTGGCTCTGAATAGTAAAACGTGTCCTTTTGAGCTAATGAGCTTCTAGTCTATATGCTTGCTTGTTAAACTTGGTGAGCAGGGAAGCCTAAAACCTTAATTAAGGTCCTTGTGATATTAAGAGGCAAACAACAAAGCAACAAATCAATGCGCAAAAGTGAAGACAAAAAGGCAATGGGAAGCGTTAAAACAGTTGTGTACATTCCCATGGATTTCCACAAAAGTGAGAAAAAATGCTTTAAAAGAACAGGGAAAGGAGAAAGTTTCTTTTAGTTTTGTCTGCAGAGTCTCAGATTAATTGTCCCATATAAGCAGTTCATTTGATAGAGGAGGAAGTTAAGCCTATTGAGTTGCCCAACAACTTCAGTGTTGAATTTATTGCAATGTTTTCTTTTAAAACAGATCTGCAGGTTTCATATAAAATGCTTCCAGATTTGAGGTTGTAACTTTCCAAATCATCCAAAACTCAGCTGGTTTGTTACATATTTAAAATTCAGCTGGGTTTTGCTGAAAAGTTTATGAGATCTTCTTCTGTTTTCTAAGTAATGCTGAGTATCTGAGTGAGATTGGGTTTCTGACTTGGCTAAAAGCTACATCTATCTCAGACAATAGAGAACTATGAACTATGCCATAAAAAACTGATGAGACTCTCACAGCACAAGGTGTTTCCTCATTTCTGACCTTTCTCTCACTGAGTCAAACACAGTATTTGCCAAACAGGGCTTAGTTCAGGTCAAACAAAGCCACCATTAGCTTTGAGAGAACTGTCAAAGTCCAAATTTCCAATACAGGAGGCTCTTCTCTACCTGATGACCCGTATTCCCTAAAAAATCATAATCTTTCTCCATTTCTCAACTTGAAAAATAACCATAGGTACAAACATTCTGTGTTCTTTGACTGTCTGGGAATATAGATCTTTGGGGAAGTTAATGGGATTATCCAAGTGAAGAGGGACTTATCCACGTGAGAAGAGGTTTAGGAGGGCTATCCCATAACTCGTCAGTGATGATCCACATGTGCGTCAGAAACAATTCAGTTTGCGTTGCTCCTTCTCAGCCACTCTACACCATTAGAATTTAAGAGGCTACTCTCAGAGAAAAGGAGTGCCTAAAATGGCAATGGTCATATATTGCTTTGTCAGAGTGCTGGTGTAGTGTCAGTCCTGGAATCCCACTAAACAGAAACAGTTGTCCTCTTTTTTGTCCTTGGACATCTGGTTACACTGTGGCTACAGCTGTAGATCTGCCTCCCACAGCAACTTAGGCTAAAATTTATAATATATATTTTAATATTTTTTTAAAGTAAGCCTTTCTCTGAAAGAACTCTAAAAATAGAAATGTGGAGTTTTCCTTGAGAGTCAACATGAAATGTCTTAGAAAAGAAAGGCTGAAAAACTCTGTATCTGTTAATTATATTTTGTGAAAGCAAAGCAAGAATGAATCAGAACTTATCTGGGTCTGGGTATTCCCATATCAAGTGAACTCCTTATGCAGTGCTATTAAAAAGCAAAACAGAGGAGTGTCTCCGATTTTGTGTCTGAAAATAAAGCCATTTTTCTCTGTAGTACAAGCCTGGCCATACGTTTTGCTGCCAACGTCTTTTTTTTTTTTTTTTTCAAATCTCTAAACTGTTAGAGTGCTACAATGTAAAAGCAAATATTAGTGTTTTAGATAGATGGATCTATCTATTTAACAAGTTTCTGGTATGCAAATATTTGTGTTAAACGTGATTTTAGTATTTTAATATTTTTGTAAGTTTTATTTTCTTTTCACCGTAATATTGCATGAACCAACTGTTCTGGTAGTAGCAGATCAATGTAAACTAGCACAAAGCCGAAGTCACAAGCTAGAAATGCCAGAAACTTGGATTCCACCATAGGAACCCGTGTTTCTGCACCTCTCAGGGTGATGATGGTCAGATGTTGAAGGTGAAGTGCAACCCAGCCCACTAACAAAGAACCTCGACCATAGTTCAGAGGTAAGCTGAAAATTCCACTCTGCTCTGAATATTGCTCCTGTCCATCTTCCCAGATACTGAGGGGCCAATTCACTGCTTGAGGTCTAGACTAAGCCAGGCTGCTCACAGGGAGGCTGGGACTGCATTCTCTTAGAGTTTACTCAAATTACTAGTGGATATCAGCACTACTAGCTGGTCAACATTACTAATGCTGGAGTGTATGAGGATGGAAACAGGTTTTTGACTGACTGAATGATGGAATCAGAGGAATTTAAACTTGCAACATGCTCCAATTTTGTATCTTGGCTACAGTCCGTGCTCTGAGTAGACAAACAGATGAATTATCTACGTGTCAATCCTGTCCCCCTTTGTTATATCACTGCTGTTGGCAGTGCAGGCAACCTTAGCACAGACAGTGAGACAGTAAACAAGGGAAAAAGGTGTGGAAAATGACTAATACAGCATTGTTGCACTGAATGATCCAATTGCCATGGTTTCCCATGTAAGATGAGGCTACACTATACCAGGAGGAGGCAAAGGGAAGGAAATAGTGGGGGGTTGGCAAGAACCTCCTCTTAATGCAGTGCTTTGTGCAGAGTTGTAGTATAATTTATTTCTTTAAGGAGTGATGTCTCTTTGGTAGCTGTCTGAGAGAGGAGGAGAGCACTGAGACTGGGCTTCCTGAGCTGTGAGCAAAGCCCTGTAGCTGGACACCCATCTTGAGCTGGGGACCATCACTGCTGCTTCATCAGTACCTGCAGCCATGACCTAGATGGGCATCTGGTGCCAGATCCACACAGTGTGATCCTTGCCTCATCTGAAGCCATTTCTGTAATACTTTGTTTAATCATCTTCCAGCAGCTTCTTTAAAACTGTTTCAGAAAATTAAAGTAAACACCCCTTTGGAGTGAGTGGGTTCATTCTCCTGGATCGTGGGGAACACAGGCAGGAAGTGAAGGAACTGGCTGTAGTGCCTCTGGCCAGGCACTGGGCTCGTGTCAGCCCAGCCCTGCTGTGTGGCCCTTCTGCACTGCTTTGCAACAGCTTACCATTCTAACAACCAGTCCAAACGCTCCAGTTTCACTAAAAAACCTCTACAGAATTTTAGCTTTTTTTTTTTTTTTTTTGGTTAAAGACTGAGCACATTAATTTCCATTGCATCTCTCTATTTTTTTTTTCTTTTTTAAAGGAAGATATAATGCAGACACATTATTCTACAACCTTCATTATGACTGTCTCTGTTTTGGCATACAGTTTGATTTATACGTTATCTTTTCCCATCTGTAAAGTATGTGGTTTGCCTTACACACACATTTATATTGGAGAAAACACAAGGATGAGGTATGGTTTAATGAGGCAGGATGTCAAGGCACAGTAAACATAAAAAAAAGGAAAGGACTTAGCAAAATAAAAGTGAGTTATTTTTTTTATTTGGTGACAATAAAGGGTTTTGACATATGGCCTCTATCCATGGGAACAAATATACTTAGCCTGAAAAATCCCAGAGAGGTCTGTGTGACCAATTTCAAGTCAGCTGAAAAAAAAGGTCTTCCAGAAAATAAGCAAATGAGCTGTTTTCAGTGCAACAAATGCCTACATTACTAACATGAATTGTGAAATCACTGGCTGTGACTAATCAGAATTCATTAAAAATAAATCTTGGCCCAGCAGTTTTAATAAACAGAATGAGCAGTAAAGGCAGCAATGATTCACTTTTTCTCAGGCAGAAAACTGTCTGATGTTGCATATTTCACTCAGTCAAAGGATTTCTGCTGAAAAAAACTGATTCTGGCATCCAGTGAAAAAAATTCAGATCTCACCTTTCTGGAGGCAAAGAGAAGATGGAAGACAGCTACTTTTAAATGCTTCAGAGTCTTTCAAATTTTACTTTTTCTAGAATTTAATTTGGCATTAAGACTTTGGAGAAAAAAAAAATCAAAGCTGCATTTTTTGTTCTGCCTACTGTGGAAACACAGGTGTAAAAAGAGGGCTTTGCTCACTCTCATTAGGAACACTTCCAGTAAGAACAACTCCACCTGATGGCTGAAGGACTGCTCACCTGGAACCAAGTGTTACCTTGGCTGGAGAGCTCAGCACAAAGACAAAAAGCAAAGTAGTTTTGGAAACACAGGTACTGTAACAGCATTTTGTATATATGGATCTCACAGGGCCAAGGAATGAATGGATTCATGACCTGGCTGGGAAATAAGGTCTGCATTTGACTCTGCTCCATCACATGTGGAGGCTAAGAAAAGTCAATGGAAAAGTTACCAACACTGTGCTGTTCAGAGATGAGAGCACAAAGGTGCTCATGCTGCCCTAGACTCTGGCTGTTGAAGTGCTCAGACTTCCATCTGGGATGGAGTGGCACAGTCTGGACACCTGCAGTAGTGCTACAGGTCTAATCTGGCACCAAAACCAGAAATCCAGTCAAAGCTTGCTGCTTTCTGGCTCAGGAAAAAGGGAGTAGGTGGCACATAGGCTGAACCTATGTGAAAAGGTCACATGCTTCCTCTTCATTTTCATGGTTATTTTAATTTTTTGCCTCATACAACAGCAACAGCAAATGGACAAAATCAGTCCTGGAACATGGTAAGATGTCTTGGTGCTATTTATGGTGCACACAGTGCAAAACAAATACGTCATCTACTAATGCTAGCACTTCTCTGGCACTGGGACACAGAGAGCAGCGCAAGTGGGTGGACATTGCCAGTATGACAAAACTCCAGCTAGAAAAACTGTCCAGAAAGTAGTAAGTGAGAAGTGGAATTAATATGATTATTAATATTCTGTCCCTCCCTGTCATCCCTCCTTTCGTCCCTGCCACCTTCCTTTCCCAATGCTGTCTCCACACAGTCCCAAGACTGGCTGCACCCCTGAGGAGAAGTAATTCCTACTAGAGCTCCTCTGTGCAGACAGGAGGAAGGTCGGGAAGACAGTTCTTGAATTATGACAGTAAACATTTATCAGTAAAAACAATATCAACAGCAAACTCCCTCACTAAACTAAGCATACAGAACAAGCTGAATATTGGCATGGCAAAGGCAACTGCTCTTAAGCCAGGATCATGCAAATTCCAGTCAGCCTGTATCAGGCAATTTCCACGTTTAGGTAGGGCTAGTGCCAATTTCACTGGGGAGTCAAAGAGACAAAGGTGCAGTTATCCTGGTGTGAAGCCCGGTCGAGTGGGTGGAAAGTCATGCGTTGGTTTCAATGTGTTTTGCAACATATCTGTAGGTGGGGAGGAGCAATGTATTCTGTGAAGCACTCTTTAAACCTACCGTAGTGTAGTGGTCCTGGATTTTGGGGAAATATCTCTTCTAAATCAAAACAATTTCTCTGCGCGTGCTGTGTGTGCTAGAAGTGATGCCTGGAAGGTATTGGTCATTTATACCCTAAGATAAATAGTTTTAATAAAATAACAGTGTTTACTTTTCCTTTGCTGCAGCAGAACAGAGAGCACCTTCATGAAAGGTCATCGAGGTTAAATAAACTATACTTAGTCAAATACCTTACACTTAAAACCCAGAGCTGCTCCTGCGTGTGAGATTGATATTCTCCTGGGTATAATAACTTGTGCAGCTTATTTCTTTGCACCTTGTATCTGAAATTAAAAAAGGTAATGAAAGTAAATGAAAGGCTCATGTAAAACAATCACATGTCAACAGATGTGTTAAGGGGTTTGTATATTCTTATGATCTTTCACCACTGAGGTTTCTCACATATGAGTTGGGCCAGAACTGATCCTACAAGTCACCAGCACATGTCCAGAGGAGTACATCACACACCTTTCAGGACTTCTCTTTTGAAACTTAATTTTTTTACTATTTTCATTCATTTTCTCATAAGTGGCATCATGATGAGTAATAAATGAGGTTATGTCTTATAGATTTGACAGCAGCAGCATGCTGCATTGATTTCTGCCCTTTGAGCTAGCCAGAGCAGTGTGGGGATTTTGCCTGCAGTCTTTTGTACAGCCTACTCCCTAAAATGTTCCCTCTCATTTTGATTTGATAACCATCCCTGTTTACCCTTTTTGTAGGCCTTAGATGAAGGACAGTCCCAGTGAATCAAACCCGAGGAAGCCTGTGGGGAGAGGAGAGAGGCATGGCTGTGTTTTTTCCATACAACCTGTTAACAAGTACTCCCCCACAATGTTTGCTGACAGATGTTCAAGGCTTGGGAAAAAAATCTGCTTTCAGCTGATGGCTCCACCATCACCTTTGAAATAAGTGTTAGTTCCAGGCTTCTGATTTCATGAGGGTAGAGAAAAGGCAGGAGGAAAGTAGATGAACTGGGTAACAAGGGACCAGAACAAAATGGGAAAATAAAAGCTTGGTGCTGACAGAACTGACAAATGTAACACGTCCTGGGCAGGAGGGAAGTGAAAAAATAGAGATGGATGAGAAAGAGCTGGAGCAGTGACCTCCCAACAGCTGTGTGTGTCTCTGAAACTAAACCACCATGGAAGTCCAAAATTCCCACCACGTTTTGGACACTGAGTATTTAATTGCTGCATATGTGCCCTAACAGTGCCCAGGAGGAGCTTGGGGTGGATATCCCTTCTCAGGGCATTGAGAGGGCATCTCTGAGGCATGGGCCATGCTAGGGGAGGATGGGAACCTGTGCTTTTGGGGAACCTGAACAGTTTGAATGCAAAGAGAAGTGTCTGAGAAGTCTGGGTGACACCAGCAGAAGGTCACCCATTAGGTGATCCAGTTTACCAGTCCTGGCTGTGGCCTGGGGCATGATCCTGCTCTGGACAACAGAAATTCAGAGTGCAAGGCCCAGATCATCATGGATGAACTTGCTGGCACCTGACAAAATCTCCTAGCTGTTTGAGTCCTGCTCATGCCAGGGGGAAGGAGGCAAGTAATCAGTTTGAACATGAGACTGCATAAACTAAGCATGTCAGCAGACTTCAGTTGCTTCTAAATTCCTGGTCCTCAGCTAGGAGGCAATGCAACTGGCATAGCCTGGATTTTCTCTAAGGCTACTAAACCTTTTCCAGTTATAGCCTGAGCAACTGGAGCATGGAGGGGAGGATTAATCTCAAGTAATGAGACTTCATGTAGCTGACAGTTTGTTTGGGTTTGGGTTTTTTATTAGGATGACAGAGGTATGAGTGTAGGAACTAGAAATCCTGGAAGTGTATCCATTTCAACACGCTGCTTTTTGGAAGAGTTTTCTCAGCTCGTGGACAGACTGTAGCAACATGAGGATAATCCCTTTCTGTCTTTGCTTCCTTCTTCCCCTGTCCCAAGCAGGCAGGAGTGACTGGAAGGACTATTCACAGGCTTTCTCAAAATTTCCCTTGCCTTGTCTTCTTCCTCCTCATTTTGCCAGCTCAGGTATCTATTAAAAGGTAAAAATGCCTATTTAATTAGAGGTTCAAAGTAAACTAGCTGTGCTGCCACTTTGCACATATCTCTATCTTCTCTGGCTGAGTGGGAGTACTTGTTTACTCACTGTGCATGTTGCAGTGGTTTGTATGTCTACTTAAAAAAAAAAAAAAGAATCAAAGCATTAAGAATATACCACCAAGTAGGATTCCTTTTTTAAAGCTGCATCCATACCCCAAAATGTTGCATGAGAAGCAGATTGCTGAAGATATGAACTTCAATATATGAACTTCAATATAAGACTAACAAGCAATGTTAGTTTTCATCTCTAATAACCCTTGACATTACCTGTTTAAATGTAGTTTCTACACTCTGATTCTGGAAGACTGATTAATTCAATAAAAGTTAGCAACATCTGGAGGGTTTTTTTCTATGTACAATACTTTTTACAAATAACATAACAGGCAGGCAAAGTTTAAATGTTTTCCTTTTCTGCTGATGAATCATCTGGCCATTTGGATAGATTGAACTAATGGGAATTCCAGTAGCCTGAGCCCTGTATGTTGGAGAGAAAGACAGCACTAGGTAAAGTGAAGGAGTGTACTGTGTGTGTGCATACATCCCTCCTCTCACACATACATCCAGTTCTGGCATATTAATACTAGACAGGAGGGAAAAATCCTAGACAAGGAACTATTCATCCCATTGTCTCTGTGGCTGTGGAGGTAGTTGTGATGAATGGTGCCAGAAAATATTTTGAGTTTTCTGGAAGCATTTTGGCCCTACATTTTTTTAATTGAATCTTTAGCACTTTATTAAGAGGGACAATGTTTTCCCCGGGTGAACTGGCAGAAGAATGTCTTGAAATGGAAAAACTAAGTACAGTTTCCATGATTTATGCCATTTACTCTGCAAACATAATATTCAGAGCAGAAATTTGGCAGGGGTTAATCAGTATATTTTTCTTTGCACCAGTAGAGCGGCTTCAGCTTATACCAGCTGAGAATCTGGCTCTGTATATTAAATAAAAAGAGCGGGTCTGGATTCCTGATCTTTTGTAGTAGACACACAAGACTGTTCATTATTGAGCTGTGGGCTTGAAAAGTAATCTCACTTTTCAGTATTGGCAGCAGGCTGGAGAACTGGGGACATGGTGTGCTGAGCTCCTGGGTAGAAGAAATGTTTTCTTTCAAACCATAACAACCTTTTTGGCTATCTGAAGGAATATGTTCAAACTTCCTTGGCAAGTAAAGATGGGACACTAGCCAGTTACTACATGAAGGCTTTGAAGATGGAAGGGAATAATAAAAGGGGGGAAAAATTAAAGAGGAAAATCTTTTTGTTCCCAGATGGGTAGCTAAGGTGTAACCATTCTTCTCTCTGCTTTGGAATCAGAACACAACTTGGCCTAATACATCAAAATCAATAATTTTTTTTTTCACACTTCCTTACCTCAGATGTTGTGTCTGGTTTTTACAGGATTGCAAGGTTTTAAAACAGATCCAGTTAGTTTCTGAGAGTGCCTTCAGGTGATATTCCTGATCTGTAAATGTTTCTGGACCAAGTTCTTTCAAAAACGGTGCACATTGTAGTAGGCAAATCAACTGAAACCCTGCCTGATATTCCTGACTTAATGTGCAGGACATAATTTTGGGGAAGAAATAGGAGATTCCTGGGGGAAAACAGGAACACTGTTTTGGTAAAAATGATACAGATGCACATGTGTATTAGTAATAGAAACTGTCATTTGCAAAAACCTGCTGCCAGAAAAAAAATAGTGAAAGCTTAGGTAGAAGCTGGAGGGAAATTGGGGAGCTATGGAAATACATGCACACTATTTATTTTTTCTGATCCTTAAACAAGCTTCATTTAATCAAGGTGATTACTCAGGATATGCTCAAAGGAGTGAAGCATGAAAAAAAGATTCTCATAATGTGAAGATCCTGTGAATTCTTAAGGTCACAAAAAGTGAGCCTTATATAACAAATTTTGGGGGAAAGGATGTAAAACTTGATGGGTTTGGTTTGAGTGTCAAAGTCTGGTGTCCACTGACTGTGCTTAGATGTTGCAATTGCTTGTTTTGGAGGGAATACACTTTTGAGTATACAGAGCACACGATTTTAAAGATTACATCTCTCTTTAATAAGTAATATTTTGTTACCCCAGAGTTTGATTATATCAGACTGATCTTTAAATGAAGTTTTCTGTTATTAGAGTTTGACCTGAACTCCGAAATAGCTCTGTTATGTCCAGTGACCTCATTCTTATCAGGTTTTACAGGTCAGTGGTGAATTAAGCAGCCAGCTTCCTGGTAATTAATCCTATTTAGTTAAAGAACTGTTAGACTGAATTATCTTATCCCTGTTAAAAGGAAGTTTTTACAGGATTCGCACCAGATTACTCTTATGAATGACAACCCTTTGCAACTCTGACATACTGTACTTGAGCAGAAAGCTAGAAGACCAAAAAAAAGAGGTCAGCACACAAATGCCATCTCGTTCTTCAGTGTTTCCCCGTGACATGATCAGAGGTATTACAGCATCCAGATGGTTTTGAAATTATACATCCCCCAAACCTTCCTGTCCTGCAAGGCATTGTGTTTTGGTATGCCAGAGCCCAGGTGTCTCGTCAGAAACCCCAGTCCCCAGCTGGTGTGACTGAAGATGGGAGAGGCAGAGGAAACCAATGGTGTATTTGTGTACATGGTCCTTTATCTTCTTCAGTGCAGCAGAGACCTGCAGAACTGAAACCCACTGTGTGGCAGGAAGTCTCTATCAAAATGGATGATACTCAGGTTGCACAACATGCTATAATTGTGAGGCTCCAGAGAGACCTTTCATACGTCAAGTTTTAAAATCAATGGGTTGTGCTAAATGAAATGGAAGGTGAGCCTTGTGGAAAATACATGAGTACATAAAGGGTAGGACATTCAATAACTATGAATCAGGTAGCAGAAATGTATTTGGTTGCTCTAGTCCATGTTGGGTGAGCTATACATGCACCAGTGGATTTATAGGTGTTTTTCTTTTATTATTTTTTCCCTTTTATTTTGCCTTTAACTGCTCACCATCATTATGCCTTTCAGTGTTCTATTGTTTGGTCTGTATGAAGTGGACAAAGTCTGTGACGGGTAAGGTTCACCTTGCCAACAGGCATATCCTGGGAGCAGGGTAGAGAGGCTGAGGAAGAGGGAGATGTTTATAAATGACCTTATTTTTACTGATCTTTATGTATCGCATGGATTTTGTGGAACTACGTCTATGAAAAATACACAATTAATAGGACAGCTGTTGGCATAGAGAAATAAGATTAGCTGTTCTGGGGACCGTTGAACAATGGCTGTATTTTTGCCTGAGCTGCTTGAAACAACCCATTCATGTGGATGCTATGTCACCTATCCAGGGTTCTTTTCTGGCTAGAGCTACCAGAGCCCTGGCACCAGCAGTGTCTGGACACCTCAGCTACAGTACCTGGCTTTGAAAAAATGTTGGGCAGATGCCACTGACAGGATGCTGGCTGGAACAGGCAGGGGCTGTAAAGATGTGTGTTCACTCTGCTCAAGGTGAGGAGGAACAGGGTTGGGGCAAGCCTATAAAAACTAAAAAATTAGAAGTCACATCATCTATGCAGAAAGACTGTGAAATCCTGTGTCTTCTTCTGAGGTCACTGAAGTATTTTTCTTTGTTGAATACTAACAACAAATCCAACTACTTATGGTTTTTCCCTCTCCTTAGAATCAGAATAGCAAATCCTTGGTGGATATTTCAGGTGTAATTGCCAGATGTTTAGTGGTGACTGCTGCATTTGTATTATTCAAGGCAAGGAGGAAGTTTGGTTTTAACACCCTGGACACCTCAGAAACCAGAAGAAGATGTATGTTAGCTAGCAAGAGGAAAAGAAGGGGCAATTATTAAGTAATTAATTTAGGACATCAGCTGCACTAAAAACTGTTTTTAATAGCTAAACATTCCTCATTTCCCCTCTAAAGGAACACTGCCTGCTAAAGGCTTACCATGGGCTTCAAGCACATCAGGTATGCTTAAAAACAAAAGGTAAAGAAGAGCTCTTTACCTGGGTTGGCAGCAGGCTGACCATAATATAGCAACTCTTTTAATGTTAAGAAAAGCTACGGATATCTGGATGCAAAATGATACATTAAATTACACATGCTTTGTGATGAGTTGTTAATGTATTTTAAAGTGTCCAAAACTAGTTTAAAGAACCTCTTTCCAATAGCACAAGAGATATGTGAAGTAAATATCCTGCACTGAATTTACATTGAAAGACTATAGAAAGTTCCATTTCTTTATGTAGAAATTAAAACACATACACCAGAAAAAGAGGTGAGGAATAAGAGGGTCTTGGGATACGTGAACAGCTTTGGCTACTGTGACTGTTCTTTGTCTGGCCCGTGTCTGACGGTTGCAAATGTTTTCCTCATTAGTGGGTACAGTAGGTTTATGAACTGCACTTAAATGTGGGGCATTTGCTCAGCAATAAAAAGGAAAAATCCAAAAGTGCTTACATTTAAAAAAAAATGCACTTTTGAAAAAATAAATAAACCATCAGGAAATCTGATTTTTGAAATTTCATCAGCATCTTTTCTGTGTGGCCGGAGTCACTCATTTCTGCCTTTGAGGACCATGTGTGTGCTATGCTGCATTGTATGATACAGCCTAACATGTGCATAATACAATTAATCTGTTCTGAGTTTATTACATCCAAGTACACTACTGGCTTTCATCACGTGCAGTTAAAGCACTGACCTATTCAGTTCTAAAATGAGTGTTTGGGTGTTTTTTCATGCTTCTATATCATAAGCTGATCTGTGAAAAGCAAAGGAGTCAGATCTGTACTGTGTGTCTCCCTATAACAGAGACTTACTGAACAGCCTATTCTGGAACTCAAGTACTTCCAAATGACACATAAACCTCTAAGCCTTAAACCAACAGACTGCACAGCTACTGGCATGGTTATTTTTAATTCTCTTCCTCGTTTTGCACACCGGCAATAATCTCATGCCTGGCAAATTGGGATGATCTGGCTTAGAAGTTCAGCTGCAGCCATGTTAAAAAGACCAGAGGAAATGGATAGCTCATCTCTGGAAAATGCAGATCTTTGGAATAATGCCAGAACTCCTTAAAAACAAATCAGCTCAGGATTATGGTTTATTAGAGGGAAAATGGGGAAATAATTTTCTGGCTGTTTTTTGACCCACTACTTCCATACTGTCATTAGCAGAGAGCAGTTTTGCTCACCCCTAGTTTTGTGCATTCACCAGGTGTGTGTTTTTAAAGGGCACGTGATAATTCTGCGCTTTTAGTACATGAGCACATAAACAATCGGAGCCAAGTAGCACTAATCAGCGTAGCTGCTGGAAGTGCCTCCTGGCACTTTCTTCCCAGTCCTCAGCATATCACCCATGGAAGAGAAAACATAGGAGGAGGCAGCCCGAGATGAAAGCTGATGGAGCAGTTGCAGCTCTCATCAAAGCAAAAATGGCCTTGGTATTTTCCTCAGTTAGGTCAGGGATTCCTCTGTTCCTGGTAACTGCCTTTTGATCAGCCCACTCTCCTGAGCCTCAGGGCTTTTTCCTCTGTCTGTCTGCTCACCTGCCCTGCTGCCTTGCTTTGGGCTTCCTGTTTGACTTTCCATGAGGTCAATAGCAATGCAATGTGGGATGCCTAGGCCCCTGCCTCTTCACAGGGCTGGCACAGCATTACATAGGGTTTGTTGGGTCTTTGTGCACATCCAGGACAACTGTGGCCAGGGAGACTGAAATTAAGGTGAGAAAGTCAATGAGTGATTAAAAGTGATTAACAGGAACACCAAGTCACTTTGCCTGCAGGGGATCAGCTGCTTTTAAGATGTTACGAGTTTACCTACAAAGATGATGTAATCTAAAACAGATCCTGGAAGGATGGGTGTAATACCAACATTTATTGGGCATCTGCTGCTTAACAGCAATTAAGGTGCAAATGTTCAAAGCAACAAAGTGCTGTAAATTATGCAGCAGACACTTAACATCATAGATAGACAGAAATGTATTAACTGATTCGAGTGGGCACACAGTGGGATGTAATCAGAAGAAAAGGGACTATGCACCTCTCCTTCCTTGCTGTGAAATACTGTGATGGATGGTTGTTGGAGAAATACTTAGCGCAGGAACTTCTTTTTCAGAAGAAGTTGCCTCATCAGTGGGCTGCCCAGAGACACAAGGCTCCTACTAAAACAGTGTACTGGGATTGTTGGGAATCACCCCTCTTGCTTTGGAATCAACCCTCTTCTGAGCACCACCTCAAGAAATAATCCAGGGTTGTTTGTGGGACCCTCTGCGTAAAAGCAGATTGCCTCTTCATAAAATTCTGTATCTAGAGCCAAAATCCTTCCCCTATTATTCTAGTAGGAATAATAGCAGTGGAATAGAAATCTTTCTCTGAAGCTCTGAGTTAGCACAACAGGTCTCCAGGATAAAGCAATATTTGGAACGCAATGGCAAATGAAACAAATGCTATGCTGATAAATAAGAACCTCTGGGGGGTTAACTTCGACAATTTCCTCAACAGAGGAACAAGAAATAGACTAATAATATTGGCATGCCATTCACTATGTTTTCATCTACCAGGTCACCTCACAGGACTGTAACCTACAACAGCCATTTCATATGCACAGTGGTACAACCACAAGAAATCCCTTAATGTCACAGGAAGACTTCAGAAGGAGTTTGGGCTGCAAAGGAGCTGAGGCTATTGCTTGGGATAAGATTAGGTTTGGATATGACTAGGAGGAAAGCTCAGGGCTCTATTTCAAAAGGACAAAATTTCATAAGCTGTTCTCTGCATTTTGGCTCAGATAAGTTGTTTTAGAAGATGACAGGGAACATTTAAACATCAGAGATGGAATGGAAGGTTCCATTCCCAGTCCAGATCCTTTCTACAGTCCCAATGGTGGATTGAGGTTACATGCTGTGATGCCTCCTCCTTATTCCTTAGCAGAGCCCACTTGAAAGTTTGCATGCCCAAGGAGCCTGTCCAGAAACAAGTCAGACCTAAACAGACCATGGAGTGCTGTGGCTAAGAGAGTTTTTGCACTTGGACTTCTAGTCTCTGCCCTTTTAGCCTTGTGAGGGCTTCACAGCAGAAAAAGAACAGAAATGTGACAGTTGCCCTTATTTCAGTGTTAATGTTATTCATGCCTTACTATTTTTATCTATCCACAAAGCCAGCTTATGGTTCAGAGCTCAGCTGGGCTACTGCTGAGCTCAGCAGGACTGAGGAGCTGAAGCTGCTGCTCTGAGGAAGAGCTTGCTTCTGCCTCTTGAGCAGTGGGGCAGCATCTGAGCTACAAACTCAGCAGGAGCTGGTCTGGTCCTTTCCCAGGCAGGAAAAGGCTCCCAGCTCCTAGGTCTTGCTGATTTCTGAGGTCCTCAAAACCCATGCCTCCGTGGCATAACACAGTGAAGATTGTTGTGCTCTGACAACTGCTCCTCGAGAAAGCAACAACTCTCTTGCTTGCACAGCAGGAGTTTGTATCTCCCTCTGAACTAAAACTGGGTTGCAGCTGCTGCCGTGCAGCTGCCCATCCCTCCCAGCAGTAAATAGTGCTGGCAATGCTCTGGCGATGCTCAGGAAGGGCTGGAGCCCCAGGGTCCCTGGCTCGCGTTGCACAAAGACTGGTGGTAACTTGCAGCTGTGAGAGGCAATGGTCCTTGATGCAGCTCATTCCATCTGGTATCCTGCAGGCTGTCAGCAAGAGAGCTGGCAGCACAGACTGGAGTCTTGTCCTCATCAGAGGTGGCTCTCTGCCCTCCTGGTGATGTGGAGGCAGGGCTTACTGCCACATAACAACCTGTGTAGGGTACTAGTCTGTATAATTTTCACATTCCTGGAGGAAAAATCTCGCATGGGAAAAAACATCTTTTTTTTTTTTTTTTTTTTTTTGACCCATGACATATTCCCCTTTCTAATTTGGGGGGGAAAGAAGTATTGTTTGTTTGGTTTTGTTTGGGTTTGTTTGTTTGTTTGTTTTTCAAAATACTCTGCTTTTGCTGTGGAATGTACTTGATAAATTGTGTAGTTCATTTTTTTCCGTACTCTGACTAAACACTCTTCTCTTACACTATTCTGCTCCTTGAACCTAGCATACCAAAGCAATACATGGTGTGGAGGAGCAGGGTTTCCCATGAATGAAAAGTAGACCTAAGAAAAAAAGAGTGTTGCAGGTGGGTGCTCTGGCAAAGCACACTACTGTATTCTTGTTTCTGACAGCAGCATGGTTCCAAACCAGGTTCTTGCTCCAGCTGCCATCGTTGGCACGTAGAGAGCTGGGAATTATCTGTGATGGGGAAAGAAGAAAAGATTAAATTTTTAAAAAAAAGTGAAGGGACAACATTGAATTTTTTGTGTAACAGTTTTGATTCTTTGCCTTTAAGCAAAAGACACATCCATACAACTCTAGATGACCAAAATCCACTGCAGTATGGGTAATGGTTATGCATTTGCTCTAAACAAACACATTTTGCCTCCCTGGGAACAGTCAGAGATAACCAACCTTCTTTAACAGCAGCCTGCCATCTTCAGTAGTCTTGGGTGAGATACAAAGTTGTGTGAGATGCCAGCTAAGGAATTCTTATTGTGCCTCTACACAAATGTTTGTCAGTATTACTTCAACAGGTAGTTTTAAACAAGAGGAGCACCAAATCTGTATATCTCATTTGTTTACAGTTGCTAAGAGTTGTGCCCTGGGAATATACATGTGATTTCAGTGTATAGCAAATTCAACACAAACACTCCTGCTCTGTGCAAATATTCCCTTTGACTAGGAACATAATGCACATTTTTAACAGTGAGATTTATTGGGTAATGAAACACATTTTCAATGGTAAACCAGTTAATTTCCAGCATTTATAGGCTTTAATCAAGATTGAAAGGTGCCCTGACTCCATCAGGAGTAAGAGTCCTGACAGAGAAAGTACTTGGTAAAAAGCATTTGTTTTGTAGTACGTGAAACTAAATTATGGCTTTGACTCTGTGAAACCAATTCTGTCTGAATGAACAGTAACTCAGTTTTTCTTAGTTCACATTGTGTATTTTCACTCTGCAGTTTGTTGTTCCAAAAGCTGGACAGCTTGTTTAAATCTGAAATGATGAGTTTCTCCATCTCTTCTGAATAAAAAGCAGAATGCTGAAATCCACTGGAGTATTACCGTGTGAGCTTAATGCATTGTAAGGTAAACAAAACATGACAAGTAAAATCAGCATAAAATCCTATCAGTCACAAGCAACTAGGATTGCATGAATGCATGAGACATGAAATATTGAGGGGGTGTCTTTCTTATGGGGGTAGAAAGACCAAAGTTTTACACCCTCCTACATAACAATGAAAAATATGGCCTTTTTAACAAAACAAAACCAAAAAAAAGTAAGAAAAAAAAAGTCTTATTCTTGGCTGCCATATGACTAGGAACACCTAGATCTTATATAGTTCATTTTTATCACACTTAGATCCCAAGGGCCAATATGGGCAAAATCACAACAGTATCTGTGTGTAAAAAATAACTGAAACTAAGAGCATGACTATTTTTATGCAGGTGAAGTGGAGAAAAAGGGTTTGCCAGGAGCGCACCATCTTACGCTTCGCAGCATAAGTGGAATGGCTGCTGGCCTGGAGTGGAGAAGGTGAGAGGCTTGCCATCTCCTGTGTCTGACTGCAGCTCCAGCTCTGAAGAATCCTGCTCAGGAGCAAATGCTGATGATTTTGTCTAATGTAAGATACTGCTATGTACTGGCGTACTTAGGCTATGTACTACGTAGATGAGGCAGGAATAGGTCCTTTGATAGACGAACCTTTTGGTGCCCTGATCTCTTGACTTGGCCAGTTGTTGCTGCAGCAATGCACATGCTGGACACTGTTATTTCACTTAACACATGTTCTCAGCAGAATTGTAAAAAAGCTACTGGCAGGTTCATCAGAAAATTCTGATAATTTGGCCTTCTTCAAACTTCACCTTTTCAAAACATCACAGTATTTAGACCAAACATTGACATTTTTCCCAGGATGAGTAAAACATCTTTCCAGTAAAATCTGGCAGAAGAAAAATAAAACTAAGAAAACAGTAGTACTTTGAAAGCACAAAGGTTCATTTTATTTATCTTTGAAAGACCATTTTCTAGTAACTCTGATTTTTATTTTATTCAAAGAACCTTAGCATTGACTACTCAAGCAGTCAATGCTAATTCCAGTAATAATTCCTAGTATTTATTATTCTATCACAAAATGTCAAGCAAGGAAATATATTTTGGAAATAAACCAGTGTGTACTATAGAATATCAAGGTATCAGAAGACTACTTTGCCCTTGGAAAAAAAAAATTAAAACAGACTTGAGTACTTTAGTGAGAAAAAAAAAATAAAGAAATCCAAAACAAAACAAAAAAACAAAACCAGCCTTTGAGCTCTACTTCCACAGCCATGCTCAAACTTTGCCCAGACTAGTTCTGAGGAAATACATAAATAAAAAAAAATTTGGAAAGGATTACAAGTGTGTCTGGTATAAGCAAGGTCTTACAGTTAATTTTGAAGGTACTTTGTTCTGTGCTATTGTCAATAACAGTACATTTTGGTACTCAATGTCATTTCTAGCAAATTTCCATTTGCTGTGGACTGTTTTCATTAAACTAATTTTTAGAATGTATATGTGTGGTGCAAGGTTCAGCCTGGGCTGGGCTCTGTTTGGATCTGGTAACTTTGCAGTAATTCCCAGCATTTCCCATCCAACTCAAGTTTTCTGAACTTTTGTCCTGTTGGCTGATGCCTCTTTGAGATCTCCCCACTCTCTGGTCCGGGGTAGCAACCGGCGGAGAAGAGGCGTCCAGCTGTACTGCATGGGGAGTGGGATGGAGCCGGCAGCTGCCCAGAGCACCTGCCAGCAGCTGCACATGAGGTGATGAGGAGGGTGTGAAAGGGTACAACAGCCTACACTCTCCACAAACTTGTATCTGGAGCTGAGTTGATACATTTGCATACTGTCTGGGTGGAGAACAGCTACGAATATTCTTCCCTCATATAGCTGCTGTTTCCAGCAAGATAATTGTGTAGCAACACAGTGAATAACATAAAGAAGTTTTCCGGTGATTGCTGCCCAGCAATGTCTTTCCATGTCTAGCAAGCAGGGAACAAAAAATTAGGTCAAGATCTCATTTTTAATGTTTTAGTTGCTTTTGGCCTCTGTGTGAGATAGACCACTCCAGCCATGCTAAGGCACTACTGAACAGGGACAGAGAGAGCAGCTGTGCCAGGCCTGGGTGGGAAGCTGCAGGGCTGCCATACCCCTGTGCAAGTGCCAGTGCTCCCACTGCAGCCAGGGCTGCCGAGGGGCCCCAGAGCTCCCCTTGCACAGCCTGTTCATCCACACTTGATACGCTGCATATCCAGCCACCTGGCAATTGTGGCTCTCGATGTCCATCTTGCTACAGATTATTGCTTTTTTATTATATTGAACATCTATAAGCATTTTTAACATTGTCAAGAGATAGGGAAAACCATTGTGACAGTACCCGCCATTTGTCTCCAATTAGTAATTGTCCTCAGTTAATAACTGTCCTTAATAGAAGGATTAGAAATAAATAAAAGAAAGGAGGAATTACATTACTAAACTTTTCATCACACAATTATGATAATTTTTTTTCTTCCAAACATCGGAGGGTGTATTTTGGACTTCCTAAACTTCTTTGTGTCTGCCAAGTCAATCCAAGACAGAAGGCTACTGCTTTTAATACCTAGTGATGTTTTTAATACCTAGTGTTACCAAGCAATATTGATGCTTATTATGTTTTTAACAAATCCAAACACCTCTGGTGAGTCAACACTAGTTTTTGGACTGAAGTACTATTGCTGCTCAGAAGTGAATCCCCTAACTGTCTGTAGGTAACACATGTTGGCTGTGTTGGCAGAGCAGTTGTGTCACATGAACTCAATTCCTCTTGGAAAAAAACTAAACTGAAAGTTTTGCTCCTGTTGCGCAGCAAATGGGCACCAATTCCTAGAATAGGGACAGTTGAAGAGTCACAGTTTCTTGTTCTTTTTTTTGTCCAAAGAGAACATGTTCCTCTTTTAGGCACCACGTCTTGCGCAGAAGGGAGACAAAACGACATTACGGTCACAATACATGTAGTTCAGTCAATAAAATACTTAAATTCTTAAATTCAGTAGAACTCACCTGGAGAATGCACTCTCTGCTATGTGGCCAAGCTGAATTAACACCTCACACTGAGGACTTTATTAGGAAATATACACAAGTGCATACACAAGAAACACATGTTATGCTATTAAATTTCATTTGTTCTAAAGCAGGACCGAGAGTACGGGTGAGATGAAGGGACTAAGTGAAAAATATTGTGCAGACATACAGAAAGACATGATCCACATCACACATCTTGGGTTTCTACTAATTGTTTGGGCAGTACAAACAACCTGTGTGAGTAATAGAATCAAAATTCCACTAAAGAATTACTGCTCACATTGACAATTTTAAACCCCCCCCACCTTTTTCTTCCAAAAATAAGGTTGTCATTAAAGGGACAGAGCATGTTCATGAGCTGAATGAATTCTTTTATTTGCAGCAGCTGTAAATCATGCAAATATTTCTGCATTTCTTGTAAGGTGATATACCCTATTTCAATTTCTTGCTAAAAGTCTTAATGATTTCTACTGATTTAAAGTGACCTGAGCTTTCATAATTGAGTATATATTTCCCTTATATTTAGACAGCTATTAGAAAACCCCCAAACAACACATCGTGTCCACTAATTAGAGGAAGAGAAGTGAAAAGAATTGCACATCAGTGCAAATAGTTGTTAATCTATACAAAGAGCACATACCTTTCTGAACTGAAAAAGTGTAAATGCTTTGATTCTGACTGGAAACAATTTATTCTCTTCTTTCAAGACAGTAGGAGGCAATTTGTAGGTGGTTACACTGAAAAACGGAAGGTGAGGTGAAGGCAGTGTTAGGCTGGCCTTGCTCCTTTGGCAAAGCCCAGCAGTGCAAAGGTCTTCCTTCCGAGACACATCCACTTTGTCTTTAGCAAATCTGTATTCCCCAGGATGAACTGCTGCCCATTTTTCTTTTTTTAAGTGGGCAAGAATTAGCGGCTTGAGAGAGGTTAAACCCACACTTCAAGGGGAAGTGGAACAAGGTCTGTATAAAATAACATTAAATCCTACTGACCAGTGTAAACTCACTGATACATTCTGCCATACTTGAAATATTGCTAAAATTTCATTGCAACATGCTGACAGACACAAGTGAAATGAAAGGTTCACTACTTCCAACCATGAAGCAGTCTCAGTTTCCTGGATGTGTCCTGCCTTAAGGATGAGCCTCCAGGTCTGATCTTTGCCCTTGCTCTAGAAATCAATACTCTGGCAGATTACTGATATTGATAATTTGCTCATAAATAAGGCCATAGTTATTCCTTCTGAAAGTTTAAATGGTGTGCCCTAGTGAACTGTGGTTCACCTGAGCGATGCCGATCTGGGAATGGGGTTGTGCTTCAACCTCTGAGCTTCCTAACCATGCACTGAAGGCAGTGCATAGATGCCTCAGTGCTGCAGGCAGGCAGCTCCCCCTCCCGCCCCCCCGTGGGAACCCTATAAGCCCTTGGCCTCAGCTGTGACCCGGCTGGGTCTGGGGAGACTCGAGCATTTCTCTGCCCTGCAGGGAGATGGGCATTGCCTGGCACCCTCCTCTTCGAATGCACCATCAGTTGCACCCAGGCTGAGAGTGGGGGCTCTCTATGCCCAGCAGCAATAGCCAGTGCCCCAGGCTCCCTTGCCAGCAGGCCTCTTAGTCTGAATATTTATTTTAAATAAAGGAATTAGTTAGCAAACCCCAGTCAGTGTGCCAGTGGACGCAGGACACTGTACTTCTGCTCTAAAGCTGCAGTCACTTGTGCACATCCGGATTTTAAAAACTTCCTGCCCCATTTTTTTTGTCCCTTTTTTTTTTTTTTCCTATCATATCATGCATTGTCATAGAGCACTACAAACAATTTTATCGTCCCGTGAATGGCACGGGGAGGGGGTGGCGGTGCTGTGTGACGGGGGCACAGCGTGGAGTCGCCCCTGCTCCCTGCCTGCTGCAGAGGCAGGAGCAGACATATGCTGCTGAAGTAACAGGGAATCTGGGCAGTGAATCAAAGCCGAGGCCGCCCCCAGAACAAACACCCCCCACCTCTCGGGCCGCGGCTGCGCCCGCCCCTTCGGGAGTGCCCGGCGCCCGGCAGGGGGCGCCCTTGCCCCGCGGCTGGGCCGGGCCGGGCTGGGTCGGGGGGTCTCCCCCGACGGGGCGGCCGCCGAGCTCGCCGAGACCCCCGCCTCTGCTTTTTGGGGTGGGGGATAAACCACGCCAGCTCGTCCGGCTGAGGTGTTTCCCCGTGAGGAGCGGAACACACCCCCATGTCCCCAGCTCAATCCCAAGGCGGGAGATTATGGAAGGGGGGGGCACTAAAATTGGAGGGGAGGAGGCAGTAAACCCCGCCGGGGTCTGTCGCCCCCCCCCCCCCCGCTTTGGCGAGCTGCCTGGCTGAGGAGGCCGCGCGTCACGTCTCTGCGCACCCCCATCTGCTTTCCAGCCGCGCGTCACAAACCTGCGAGCGGTGACGCAACGCCGTTCTGCCCCCCCCCCATCCCTCTCCCCATCCCTCTTCCCATCCCTCTCCCCATCCCTGCATCTCTTCGTGCAACCCGCTGTCTACACCGCGGTGGCGGGCCCCGGGGTCCCCCGGTGCTGCTGCGTGCGGGTTGTACGTGTGTGTGTGTGTGTGCGAGCGCTTAGCCCGTTTCAAATGGTATCTACATGTTTTAGATAGTATCTGTCAGTATTTTAAGTAATAACTACATGTATATAGTATCTATACGTATTTTAAATAGTATCTATATGTATCTGTATGTATTAAAGGGTTGAAAAAGAAACAGGTACATCCGTTGTTATTCAAAAGAAAACGTAAATGATACAAACTATATATGAATGTTTATATAATATGAATGTCTTAAACGTTATTTTTCCCGCTCCGTAGTTACCCAAGTATACTCTATAGGCAGGATGCTCTCCTGGAAGGCACCGGCTCCTTCGTGCTCTTCGGAATTTCTTTTTCCCCTCCGCGCCGGCGAGAAGGGCGGGCGGGCGCGGGTGAGGGGGCCGGGCTGGGGCCGGGCAGGCACGGCGTGGTGTCCCTGCTCTGCCGCAGGCGGCTCTGGAAATCTCGGTCAGGAGCCGAGCAGCGCAAACCACACGGCCCGGGATCCTCGGCAGCTGCTTGGAGAGGGGCCCTTGCCAAATTCCGCCGCTCTGGTATGAAGTTTGGCTGCGCCTGGAATGACAGGGAATGTCGGGGGGGAAGAGGGGGGCAAGGGGGGAAAAATCGGGAATGGACATCAGCGCCAGAGCTGGGTGCCCCTGAGCGCTCATCTGGGCACGGCGGGAGCGGCAGGGGCCGCGCCCCCTGCGCGGGCAGGGAAGGTGTTGCACTTGTTGCCTCCCCGGAGCCGTGCCGGGGAAAGCTGCGCTGCGCTGCGCGGGTTTCCCAGCGCGGGGCGGTGCGGGACGGCGGCGCTGGGCGCGGAGGGGCGGGCGGGCCGCGGGTGCGCGGGGTGTGGGCGGGCCGGGGGCACCGCCGGGCCGGCCATGCAGATGGAGGGGGCGGGACGAGGGCGCTGTGACTCGGAGCCCCGGAAGCGCGGAGAAACCCCGTATAAAAACTACTGGGGACCTTTCCCGGGCAGGACTACGAAAGCTCCGGAGACGGCGGCAGCCTGCGGCGGCATCGAGCGGGGCGGCCTTTTGGGCGGTGCGGGGCGGCCTCTGCCCCGGCGGGGGCGCGGAGAGAGGCGCAAGCAGCGGCTCTGCAGGTCGGGCGGTTTCCTCTATCCTGCAGCACCGCCCGGCTTCGGGGGGCTTTTTCTCCCACCCTTCCGTCTCTTTTTTCTTTTTTTTTTTTTTTTTTTTTTTCCCAAGTCTAATAAG
>JAYRBT010000114.1:81610569-81625421 GCA_036023395.1 Myiotriccus ornatus
CATCTGCCGGGGCCAAGCAAGCTTGGACGGTGGCAGTGAGGTCCTCAGGACATAGATGGATTGCCTTACAGGGCTAATGGGCTCCATCTGCCTGGGGAGTGGCCCTGACCAGGAATCGAACCCGGGCCTTGGCGGTGAGAGCGCCGCGTCCTTAACCACTAGACCACCAGGGGCTCCTGAAACAAAATAATATGCCATGACTATCCCCAGAGGCAAACTACTACCCCAGAATATACCAGTGCCAGGAAGAATCTAAGTTTTTCCCTTGTGAGGGTGGAAGCAGGACATAGTGGCTCACCTCAGACAGCTACAACAGCATCACGCTATGTGCTTTTGTGCTGTTAAAGCTTGTTTTTCAAGTAATGGCTGAAAATGATGGTCTGGATCTTCTTGGAGAACTGCCTGAAATTCTTTTTCTCTCAGCCAGTTGCCAGTGGATAAGGAAAGCCATCCTCACCTGAAGCTGTGATGGGTGACATGACACCTGAATGGAAAGCAAGTCACTTTATCAAATTATTAATATTTTATATGCCAAAGAGGTTGGAAGAAAATAATGCAACAAGAAGAGTAAAAAGATAAATTCAATGCATGAACCAGCTTCCCAATCCAACTTTTTCCAATGACAAAAGATACCACCCTTCATAGGAACTATTAACCAGTAATTTTTCCATGGCAAAGGCTTTGTAGCATTGCTGTGTTGTCTGTCCAATACAGAATGGGACATCTTTTCTGGGCTCCCAGGAACAGAGAAGTAACTTAAACTGTGGTAAACTTAGTTCTCATACAGGAAGTTTAGATGTAGTGGAAGTCAGAGTTTTCAGTTTACGTGGTGACTACAAATTACCTGGCAGACTTCACAACCAACCTAGACAGATGTAAGCTTGGGAGTTCCTCTTTTGCATTTTGGTGACAGTTTCTCTCTGCACCTTCCTACATAGGGGAGATTTTGAAATGTCTTGTGCACCACATATGGTTTGGGAATCCCTGACCAGAGGCCAGTCTGAGCTGCCTCCCACACTTCTCCCAGCCTCTCACACGTATTCTGAGGCTCTGCTAAGAACTATTCTGAAGCTATTTTTGGCTTCAGAAAACTGTGTTGTTTATTCCAAGAACCCGTCTGAAGAATTTACACATCAAAGCCCATGCTGCCAAGAATATGGAAATTATAACTGCAATACAAAGGATGTTTAATAAAACCAAGACGTGATCCTAACAAAATAAATGCTTATTGTGTCCACTCTAGCAAGCAGATCTTTATGTGTGTGAAGGTATAAGACAAAAATGCTCAGCTACTGGTGGTGAAGTTGATGGCTTAAGGTTGCATTCATCACAGCTGAAGGAGGGAGTTCCTTCATCCTACATTTGTCTCCCCTTGATCAAAGTTATTTCCCTCTTTATGTTGTCCCAATTTGCCCATGTCAGATTTTGAGATGATTTAGCTTCCTTACTTGGCAGAAAACTGACCCAGAAAAATATGGTCTTCTGCTTGGTTAGAGATAGACTAGGGTTTCATGGAGAGAGAGGCAGAGATAGCAAGGAGAACACTTCTTTTAGAGACCATATCTCTTTCACCATTCTGTTTAAATTTAACCCTGGCTTCAGAAGGGGTTTGATCCCTGCACTAAGATCTACCCCATGGTCCCCATGGTACCAAATTAACTGTTTTAATGCTGTTAGTGTTTCGGAAAGAGAATTCCTGTCCCCTCTGAAATGGCAGGAATTGGCTTTAGTGGAACCATGGTACTACCTCTATTTGTAGAAATTTGTTGAGATTGCAAATAAGGGTTAATATCCCAAGCTAATAATGTTTTTTTTTCTGCCAGTGTAAGGCAGGGTTAATAGCTTGTCAGAGTTGCTATGAAATGAAAGCTGCGTGCTAGAGTTGTACAATGAGAAACATCAAACTGTATGACATGGAAGGGTGTGAATCACTGCAGAAATATGGTACTAGCATTTGGTGTCGACAGGAAGGTGGGCTGGACTTCAGAGAATCTGAATTCTGGCCTGTACTTTGCCAATGACTTAGTTTATGATCTGGAATGGGACACTCAACCCCTTTGCTTGTTACCCACCCTTATGCAAATGATGATTAGCGCAGTTTCCCGACCCAGGGCACTCCTGGAGGTCGTGTCTCGCGTGGAATGCCCTCTCCAGCTGCTTCCCCAAAGCCTCCCCGGCGCCTCCAAACCGCGGAAACTCCGTGTGCCCAAACGCACAGACTCGTGCGGGGTTCTGTCCCGGAGACAGCCCTCGGCTCCTGCACCTCACTACCTCATTTCGATTTGCTCAGCACCGTTTGGCAGTGGTGGAATGGCATTTCTGGGATTCCAGCTGCTCTCCCCTAGGACAAGGAACAGCAGGTCCCGGTACCGAGAAGTCTCTCTGCCCAGTCCGCCTCCCCGCGCCAGCCGCTGCGGGAAGAACAGGGCTCTGGCCGTCACTGCAGCTCAGCGCAGCCACAGGAACCCCTTTCCCCAGTGACACCGCTCCCCTTACGGAGAGCAAACCAGCCAGGACACGGCCTGTGTGCGAGATCGGGAACGGGGAACGAGGAGCGGGGACCGCCTCAGCCGCCCGGCCCTGCCGAGCCGCGGCCCGCGGGCGCCCCCTGCGGGGAGGCGGCGGCCGCCCCCCATGGCAGACGATGAGACGGCCGGCGGCAGCCCCGGCGGGAGTTCCGCGGGCGGCGGCGAGAGCGCGCACTGCAACGTGCTGAGCTGGGAGCAAGTGCAGCGGTTGGACCGCATCCTCAGCGAGACTATCCCCATCCACGGCCGCGGCAACTTCCCCACGCTGGCCATGCAGCCCCGCCAGATCGTCAAGGTGGTGCGGAGCCGGCTGGAGGAGAAGGGCATTGGCCTGCGCGACGTGCGGCTGAATGGCTCGGCCGCTAGCCACGTCCTCCACCAGGACAGCGGCTTGGGCTACAAGGACTTGGACCTCATCTTCTGCGCCGACCTCAAAGGGGAAGCCGAATTTCAGACTGTGAAGGACGTGGTCTTGGATTGCCTCTTGGATTTCTTACCCGAGGGGGTGAATAAGGAGAAGATCACGCCACTCACCCTCAAGGTAAACCTGCCCTGTGCTCAGATGCCTGGAGTGGGCAAGTGTGAGCGCCTGCCTGCGAGAAGTGGGCACGTTCCCACTGGGGATGGAGGGGTGGACTCAGAGACGCAGCTCTCCCCCACATCCCGCGACCCAGGGGGACCCTGAACGATTTTTTCACGTCACGCTTAAAATCGAGGAGTTTGCAATGAAGCGCCCTGGCCAGGGCTCTTCAGGATTAATTAGCCTTTCCTCCCTCTCCGTTGTTTTACCTGGGCCGTGTGTGTGCCAGGGGCTGCACACCTTTCTCCCAGCCCGGCTCGGCGGCAGCTCGGTGTGCCGGACCGGTTCCCGGGTGCAGGGGGAGCATAGATGGATTTTATATCTGCAAGAAGAAAACCCCGTCTGTCAGGCATGCATTCAGGTGCGCTAAGTGCCTAGGGGAGAGGCATATTCCCTCCCACTGAAGACAGTTTGCTTGAGTTGATTAGGCTGAATGCCAGATGTCTTTCAGATTTTTAGATGGATTTTTTTTTTTTTTTTTTTTTTAAAGATGGGGCAGATTTGTGGAACCTGCACTGGAAGGATTGAGGGGAGTGAACACTTGCTAAGTTGTTTTTGTGGGGAGGAGAGAGAGAAGTGGAAGCAGATAAATAAGATTTCTTATCTTGTTGTAGTAGCGCCCTTTTGCGTATGGGTGCAGGTATATTTGGCATGTGTGCCATGGGCTTAGTGTGTAGATGTACTTAAAAGTGACTGAAAGAAGCAGTGTTGCTATATGCTTCCCTTGCAAGCCACAGTCCTAGCAGAACACCCTTCCCTGTTATCCTCTTGCAGTGATAGCATTTTGAGTTCTCACATTAAACAATTCTTCTCTGGTTTGTATTTGCAGGCTCCGTGAAATCTTTCATGAAATGCAAGGACTGGGGGGGCTTTAGGGTACAAGTGAATGCAGTGAAGGGGAGATTTCTTGCATCTGTGTCTTGATTTGCTCATTTTGTCTTTCCAATTATAGGAGGCTTATGTGCAGAAAATGGTAAAAGTATGCAATGATTCAGACCGATGGAGTCTCATCTCCCTGTCCAACAACAGTGGCAAAAACGTGGAGCTGAAATTTGTGGACTCTCTGAGGCGGCAGTTTGAATTCAGTGTCGATTCCTTTCAAATCAAGCTGGACTCCCTGCTGCTATTTTATGAGTGCTCAGAGAATCCGATGACTGAAACTTTTCACCCAACTATCATTGGTGAGAGCGTCTATGGGGATTTCCAGGAAGCCTTTGATCACCTCTGCAACAAGATAATTGCCACCAGAAACCCAGAAGAAATCAGAGGAGGTGGTCTTCTGAAGTACTGCAACCTGTTGGTAAGGGGCTTTAGGGCTGCCTCTGAATCTGAGATTAAGTCCCTGCAGAGATACATGTGTTCGAGGTTTTTCATTGACTTCTCAGACATTGGAGAACAGCAGAGAAAGCTGGAGTCCTACTTGCAGAACCACTTTGTGGGATTAGAGGACCGCAAGTATGACTATCTCATGACCCTTCACGGTGTGGTGAACGAGAGCACAGTGTGCCTGATGGGACATGAGAGGAGACAGACTCTGAATCTGATCACCATGCTGGCCATCCGGGTCCTAGCTGAGCAAAATATCATCCCCAATGTGGCCAATGTCACCTGCTATTACCAGCCAGCCCCATACGTAGCAGATGCCAACTTCAGCAATTACTATATTGCCCAGGTTCAGACGGTGTTTCCTTGCCAGCAGCACACATACTCTACTTGGCTGCCTTGTAATTAAGGACCGAAATTAGTAGACCTGGTGGGGAGAACGTTTTCTAATACGTAGGAAGGGGCAACGGGTCCCTTTGAAATGGGGTGTTTTGTGCAATGATGATCTGCTCTAGTTTTCAAGCTTGGGAAAAGCTTGTGGTTCTTCTAATAAATAATGGGAGCATGATCGAGAAAGAACCCCGAAATAATTGGATCCTACCCCAGAGCACAAGAGGCCTGTCATTAAAAGCAACCAGCTTCCCCTGAAATAAGTGAGGGAGGAATGCTTGATGACAATATGGGTTGGCAATATCTGCTCCCATAGCTTTGGCATAGAGAAGGTGGGAAAGCCTTATTTTCTTTTATTTTTATTCTTACTCTAGAATGAGATCTGCAAAAGGGAGAATATGAAAGAAAACAAAACACACAAAAAAAACCCAAAACAAAAAAACAACAAAAAGAAAAAATTCACAAAAAACAATTCTTTGTATATTCAGGAATTAAAAGTTAGAGGCATAAAGCAGAGATAAGCTGAATAAAATTGTATATTGGAATTACTGCATTTGGGGCTTGCAGCAAGTGCCGTCTATGGATTGACCGTGTAGAATGTATAGCTTGCTTGACTAGAATGCTTTACCAGAAACAGCTTGCTCCAAATGAACAGTAGTGGATTGGTACAGTTATAAAAACAGAAACATGTACGATGACAAAGTCCATTATTTCCAGCTGTGCACATGCCTCACATTTTAAAAATGTGAGAATGCTGGAAAACCAGCTGTGGCAAAAAGAATATACTCAAGGACCAAAGATTTCTCAAGTAAGTTATCCAAGCAAAGAAAATACAGTAGATTATATATATATATATGTAAAAGAAAAGAAAGATGTTCCTATATTTGTACACACCAGTAGTAATCAAAAGTGCCTGATACCTTCATAAAATTTGAAGTGAGGAAAAAAAAATATAGTTTTGTGGTTTAACCATGCATTTTGTTTTATCAGGGACACAAGGATTAAAAACAAAAAAACCCCATAAGCTTGTGAATAAGTGGTGGAGGAAATGCCCTATTTTTTTTCTCGGCAAGTACCTGTATAGAGTTAATGTTATGTCAGTGTGCTATTATCCTAGGTACGTGTGTGTATGTGTGTATATATGTTTGTGTGTGTATATATGTACATGTTATAGGTGTATATCTATATATATACACACACAATATATATTAATGTGGTCTATGAAAATGTAGCAATTAAGGAATGTTTAAATAAAGTACTACTTGTTTTCCAGTTTGCAACAGGATGTCATAGGACAGTGGGCACCTTGCAGTGAATTTTTAACCCACACCTGAGAAATTTGGAGTAAATGAACCAGTCAGGATTAAGGTGGGATTCAGATAATGTCTTTGGTTGCAAGAACAAGGATTACAGTAATTCAGTGGGTTGCTTGTGAGCCATAATAATTCCACAGATGGAGAAACATATGACTAGCTGATTTTTAAACTGTTTTGTACTGTAATGCCATTTTGACATTTAACCCACTAATGTTGTGACTGCATACCTCCATGATGTGTAATTCAGTGGAACGTGGATCAAAGATAGGTTTATTTAAACCCCTTGACAGCTAAAGAATATTGTATTAGTTGGTTATTTGAACACTAATTGTTAGTATTTAAAGGAGTATTTTTAATAGAATGCGTTATGCATTCCAGGACCACTAGAATTTAGCAAATGTGAAATGAACCCTTTTTAAGAGTGTTGCACGATTGCTTAAAATTATATTTTATATATATATTATATATATTTTTATGCAAATATTAAACATCTTTGATCTGGTTGTCACACTGCATTTACAATTTTAGTACTGTACTTTATTTAAATGGAATCACTTTACATTGGAACAATAACTATTCACTTTCATTTCCTCACCCTAAGATCAGCAGGGGCTAAAAAACCCAACCTCTGCTGTTGTTTTCACTTCAGTGCCATCTCTGAAGGTGTTAAATTCTTTGTTGGGCTTCAAAAACCTAATGACTAAGTGACACTTGACTCTGATATTTTGCTTTTTCTTGCTGAGGTGGGGGGAGAAAAAAGGGAATTTAGGCTTTTGAAGGAAAACCGGCTGTGCCCTGTCTGGTCCCGGACAGGGTCTGTTGTTGGAGTCAGGGGCAGGGAGAGGGAAGGGACTCGAGTTCTGGCAGTGTGTTTTCCCTATGGAGAGAGTAAGGTACATCTATTTTTGTCGCGCTTTGTACTTTTCACTCTGCAGGCACTTTAATAGGAACCCGATTTGTTTACTGAAGCACCTTCCCCGTGAGTCCTTCAGGAAACGTAAAAGCTGGTTTATTGCCATTCCCAGCATTGACGTGCAGACCTTGTCCCCACCTTCCCTTCCCCTGGTGCTGGCTGCAACCTCTCACTGGCTTCTTGTCCCAGCGAGGTTCCCTCCAGTCACTTGGAGGGTCTGGGCTGGTTGCTCCAGGCCCACCGGCTCCCCTTGCCTCCTGCTCCCGGTTTGCTAGCGGAAGCGAGGGGAGGGCTGGGGAAATAGGATCAGCTGGTAATGTGGTATGTCTTCTCTCCCACAACTATTTGCAGCAAATAAATGAGTCATCCACTCTTTAAAAGGGTTGGAGAATCTATAGCTGTGCCACAACCACAGAATGCTGATAATACATGACACAAATTTTTCCTTTGAAGGACCCTTTTTTTTTGCCATTGCTTGAAAGAAAGTTTTGAAATAATTTGTCTCAGCTCTGATTTTGTTGTGTTGTGTTTTTTTTTTTTTTTTGATTGACAGCAGCTAGTTACCTTTTAGTGCATACAGCAGGGCTCTGAGCTAAACTGCACCTTTTGGTATTTGCATTTTGATACATATATAATATGTTTTTATATATATTATATAGGTATTCCAGATCTGTTTTGCATATGTTGATGATCAAGTGGTGGAACTGGTGGAGCTTTGTTTTATTTGTGACTGGTAGCTTAAAAGGTACCTGGTGTGAGAGGTGGGAAGAAGGCATGAGTTCAGGCCAAGAGTAAAATAAGAACCCTTTTTCAAAGCTGGCTTATTTCTGTGGTTTACACACCTTCCACTCTATAAAGTCTGACTTCTTTTTAGCTGTTTTTTCCCCTCCTCTTTGGCACACTGGTACTTTTAAAGTTAACAACCGCCTTCTTGCTTTGTGGACTTCATCTATTCCATCCAATCAGCTGTAAGGTTAGAGCTTGTGGTACAGGAGACAGTGCCCCTTTTAAAGAGCTGAACTGATTAAAGACATTGACCTGATTACAGTAAAACTGTTTGTGCCACAGCTGAATTTCCTGCTAACCAATGGGGCACTAAACTTGGTTAAATGTAACGATCATGAAACAACCAAGAGCTTTGAAATGGGATTTTTTTTTCTTTTTTTTTTTCCTTAGATATGTCTGTTCCAAATGTAAAAACATTTCTTCTAGAAATAGGAGGGCAATTAGAAGACCAAAAAGATGATATTTTTCTAGTTTCTCCTATTGCACTTAAAATATTTTTTATCTTGCACAAAGGCCTTCACACAAATCCTCTAAACAGCTCTTATTAAATGCTTGGTTTGCATCACATCAGAAGCTCCTACCAGTTCAAAAAAGTTGCTTTTTTAAATTGGAAAAATAAAGTGTGTTAGATAAAACTGCACAGAATAGAAAAAACTGTATTTGCATATTCAGCTCTTATTTCCATATATTCTTTTGTATGGTTTTCTTTATGCAGAGAGTTTCACTTCCAAGAAAGAAAATCAGTGTACTGTTTTGCTGTTGTAATAGTAGTTTGCTAACAAAATAAATAGTTTAAAAAAAAAAAAAAGAAAAGCCTGCAAATTTCAAGACAGCTTGGCTAAAGGCACTGCAGGCTCCTGCAGTCTGTAGGAGTCTGTGCAGATTTGCTTTCCCTCAAATTTCCTTATAACTGTTGCCTTCTGCAAGGCATCCTGTTGCAGCAAACTGCTCCTTGGATTGCTCTTTTGGAACATTTTGACTATAGGCTTTGTCACAGACAGAAAAAGAGCTGATGGAAAACAGACTCTAGAGGGAACAGATTGTGAATTTTGTTTACAGCATCCAATATTTGGATTTTTTTTTTGTAAATAAAAAGAAGTTATTTTTTTCTATTGATTTGTGTCTGCTGTCTTCCGTGTTTGAAATAGCTCTGGCCTGCTCCTACTGAATACCAAGTTCGCTTTCATTAAAAAAGGACAAGGGCAGCACTTTTCTGAGAAGAGTAGCATTCGGCTGCTTTCCGATTGGAGCACAGAACGTTTTGAAAAGCCCTGCCTTGTGCCAGCCGAGTTTGGCTGGCTGCACTCAGCTGCAGAGGAACCTCCCCAGCCAGTGCCAAAAATACTCATTCTAGCACTGGTCGGGCTGTGCAAATGGTCCAAAACATGAAAAGCAAAACAGCGCCGTGGCAGCTCCACGCCCATGCTGCCCTCACAGTTTAGATCCCGGGACCAGGATCTTGTGATGCCTGCAACCTGTGCACCACTACCCACCATGCTGGCAGTAATGTGGGTGTCCTGGTGTCCTTGAGATGCATTCAGTGGGGGCTGAAGTCTTCACCTTACCATTTTGGTAGGTCTGGAGGGGGGCAATGGGGTGCTGCTCCCTGGGTGTAGAGGTGGGGCCATCTGTAGTGGGTGCTGCAGGTTTTGAAGCTTGGGGAGCTGCTCGGGAGTAGGGATGCATATGCCTCATTGATTCAGCTGCTGAATAAGCCCGGTTCTTCCCATCAGATTCAATGTTTACTCTTCTTCCCTGCCTTACAATGCTGTCCTTGTCAGCAGAGGTATTTTCTGTTTTCTGTGTTTACAGGAGAGATGCCTCAGTAATGAAGGCTAATTTCCTCAAAAAGCACTTTAAGGGAATATAAAATATTAATTTACAATGCTCATTGCAATACTTTTTCAGCCACGGTGCCTCAGACTGACCCAAACTTGAAAAACATTGGCTTAGACTCTGCAGTATGTAGCTCTTACTAGGCTCATTCATACACTGGTGCTGGTCTTGGAATTCTCAAACTGGCTCAGTGCAAGTGTGAATATGCTTATTGTAATGATGAGTGAACCTGTATTCCTCTGTAAAAAAAAACAGACAAACAAGCTGCTGGGACTGCTTGTTTTTCCAGGCACAGGAGCAGCCCCCTTGCTGGGTGCATTCTGCCCAGTGTCTCCTTTGAAACCTGCTGGGCATGGGATGGGACTACTGCCGAGCCTGAACAGGAGAGGGGGATGCTCTCAGCATTCCTGCCCATACAGCATCAACTTTCCCCCAGGTTAATGCCAGGAAATGGAAGCGCATGTGGCCTAACCTTTCCTCCTGTTAACTTGCGAGTTAGAAAATGTTTTAGGCAGTTTGACGAAGGCGACTGCCCAAAGACACAGATGGAAACTGTGGGATTAGAAACCACCTAAATCCAAGTGTCTTTGCTTGTCTCTCAAAATCTAAGCCCAGATGGATGCTCTTATGCTTTGGAATGAGTTAATTCCTGTTTCTCTGCTTAAATTTGTGAGATTTTTTGAGAGCCAGTTGAGTGTCTGGGAGCATTGAGTCCTCTTTCCCAGGGAGTAGAATGAAAAGGAGTATGATGAGGATGCAGCCAACTGATGGCTTACTTTAGAATGTTGTATTTTTCTGGGGGAAGGAAGTGTTCGGGACTGAAGAAGAGGGAGGACAGAAGCAAAGTGTGAGAATGGGAATCACCTGAACAACACCACAGTGGAAAGCTGGAGCACATGCTGATAGGTTACAGAAGGGGAGGAGAAATGGCTCAAGTCTTTAGCTTCTGCTCACCCTGCTAAAATGAGGCTGATCAGGGAAACTGTCTCTTGTCGAGATAAGTAACATTCTGCAGTTTTTCTTGGCTGCAGCAGCACATTTTTATTTTATTGTCTTAAAAAAATTCCCCGGGAAACCCTTTATGCAGGAATGAGGCTGAGTTTCTAGTTTTCACAGAATCGTAGAATCATTTAGGTTGGAAAGGCCTTTCAGATCACAAGGTTCAACCTTTTACCCATCAGTAACAAGTCCACCACTAAACTACGTCTCTAAGTGCCACATCTACATGGCTTTTAAATTAGTTGCATTGGAGCTGTATAGTTTTGCAACAGTTACCTAAATCTCTATAGATGCGTGTCAGAAGCAACTCTGCAGTGGGGCTCTAGTCTGCATGTAAGGATTAAGAGCACAAAATCAAAATCTTCACTTCAAAATACTTAGAAATACTCACCCTTCAAAGGCCTGATAATATGTGATGAACAGACTCATCTCCAAAACACTTACACAGCCTTAGGTTGTCCAGAGCATTTGTTTCGTGGATGCACAATTCCACCATTTCATGTGGCTGTAGCACTAGGATGTGCAATGCCAGTACGTGCCAGAAAGTTTTCCTTTTGCATTGTTTGGGCAAAAAGCTATGTCCTATGAACACATCTAAATATTGTGTGCAAAACATGGGCATTCTACTTGGTAAAAACATCCCTTAGATTCCCATAATGGCTTTGAGGACATAAATTGATGCTTTTCAAGAGAATATTATTCTTAAACATACTTTGCCTCCTGTTTGACTTGGGGGTGGACAACTGTTCTGGGTGGACAACTCTACTGAGTTAAGTTTTTCTTCCTGAAAAATGAGAAATCCAGAACACCCAGCACCTTTAAAAAGTGAAACTCTCTGTATCCAACCCGTGCAGGGTTTCTTCTCTAAAGTTCCTCACCTGAAGGGTGTAGAATGGAGTCACTTCTTAAGTCACAGCTGAAGACAGTAGACAATGAATATGCTTTGGAGACATCCAGCTCACCCTTGTCAGTGTGCGTATCCGGTTACCTCTCTGCAGTTTGAAAAAAGGTGATGAGAGGTGCCTTCCTGGCAGGCATTCCTGAGGGAGAAGTTCATGGCTCTGTGATAATTTTCTTCAAGGGAACGTGTTCCTTAGTGAATGTGTGTTCAAAGAGGATTTGCATGTCTGCAATGACTGCATGGCCTTAATTTTTGCTGTGACTCCCTTCCTTGGCTTATTCTCTCAATCCAAGACATCCACGGAATTCCTGTACTACATTCTAATGTGGAAAAGTAATTGCAAGAAAAACTGTCTGTAACAGCAAACAATCTTAATTTAACTCATGCTTTGATGAAAAGATAAAGCTACAAACTTTTTAGTTTTTATTCTTTTGTTTTTGAGTAATTTCTCTCACTTTCACTTCTGCATTGCTGTTCTGTGCTTGCTTCTCTTCTGCCTTCTCATCCTGATTCTTGCAGCAGACGTGGAGAGACCAGCACCACATGCTCTTCAGGCAGTCGACAATCCTGCTAGTCACTGGTGTTTGGGAACCACTGATGTAAGGTTGGTGCTAGATGAGTCATTAGCTGAGGCTGAGCAAGAGAAGTGGAATATCTCTGTGTAACCAGAGGTTCTGGGTGTCCTGTGAAATGCTCTTCAGAAATACTTCAATCCAAGTTGTCCACTAGCAGTTCTTCATGACAGAGGGAATTACTCATACACACTTATACAAAAAATTACTTGGACATCTCAAGTGCAGAATAAGAGTCGAATTAATTCAAAATTTAGCAAAATAACAATTGTGATTCAGTCAGGGAGAAAATGCACTGCAAAGTATGTACTAAAAATGTCAGTTTGCAAACTAGTAAGTAAAGCTCTTCCTCATCTTGCAGGCTTTTATTTGGATTTCAGCAGGCTGTTCATACTCTTAGCAAACCAGGCACTGGGCTTTAGGCTAAATTACCCACTGAAGAAGCATGCACGTCTCTTGTTCCTCACCTCAGGCTTTGTCATTTAGGAGGCAACAAATACATGATCGTTGTCTGCTTTGAGATAGTGATGTGAACTGTGACTTGACTGATTTATGTAAGTGCTGTTTATAAGTGAAATCCTATAAATGTCAGCCAGTGGAGGAAGTGAAACCAAGAGGCTGGGCTTCCTTCTCCCCAGCTGTGAAACAGCTCTTTTGCATTTTTTATGGAACTGTAAAATTGAATAGCACATTTTCTGTAGATTGAGCTTTCCAGCATGCTTTTCAATTCTTCCCAACCTTCTGTCACTATTAATGTCAAATATTCAAGGTGGGATTTCCTAGTCTGCTGAACCCATTCTTGACTGTTTTTGCTGAAGTCGTGAACCCCTGTGGGTTCATGAAGAGGCATTTGTGCTGTATGCTAGATGCTCTGGGAGCAGCATCTGCTTTGTTACAGCCACCATAGCTCTTTACATGTGCCACATTTCATAAAGTCACTAAAAAGTCATAGAAGTTCCAAGAACTTGAAACTAACCAGTTTTCACCCAAACCCAAACCCAGATAGCCCCCAATTTGTCACCAGGGTTTTACAGACACACCTTGCCACCGGTCATTCTCTGTCCCCAGGAAGATTATCTGTATTTTATATGCAAATGATGATTACAGTGTCTGCCTTGGATCAGGCTATTGCCATCACTCTTATGAAGACAATGCACCAGGCAGCAGAGCTTCTGCAAGGCTGGACTGGTGACCATCCCAAAGGAAATATACTAAAAATGGACAAAAAGGGCTTCAGGTGCTGGTGAGGAACTACTGTCAATCTTTCCATGAAATGCACACAGTATTGGCTCAACATTGAACATAATACATTTGTTTTGTGGGCAGACATAGTTGCCACAGATCATCTGGTGCATTACTTACATTTTAGTTCTTACTGGTAAACATTATTGACCAAATGCACATGGAAGTGCTCCTTAAACTGTGCTCTTTGACTACTCAGAGGATATTCTCCATAGCAGAAAGGTGCCCACTAGGTGATGTCCACTGCCAGAAGTTCCATCATTGGTGTCTGAACACATTTGTATGAGAGTCTTTCCCATGCAATAATGATTTTCCACCATCACAAAAATGCCCTCTCACAGTAGCTGGGACATCCAGGGGAGACAGGAAGCATCTCGTGAAATTCTGGCCGATGCACCAGACACCTGAGCAGAAGCTGTTGGGGACAATAGATTTTTCCTTTGGATTTAGCCAGCCATTGGATGCAGCTGTAGCAGCTGCCTCGGTACTTGAGAAGACATTCAGGGAACATACACGCAGGTTTGGTAGCTGAGCTTGACCTTAGCAATACTTGCTAGTTCTTTGTTGTAGAATGTTTGCTCTGCAACAGCAATCAAAGGGCATGACCAGGTTAGGACCCATTGTACCAGGCACTGTGCAAACACCCCTGTATAAGTCCCTTCCCTTAGAGTTTCTCACTGTGGAGATTTCAATGAGCTTATTCTTTTCCTTTAGCTGTCTCGCTGTCTCGCAGCTTAAATCACTTGCTTAAGGCAAGCTCTTGCTTTTCTAAGAAATGGGATATACACTGCAGAAAGTGTTCCTAAAGAGGCAGTTTTCATGAAATATCACAGAATTCTGTAAATTTGCTCACCTGCTAAGCCTGTCATGTCATAATCTCAGCTTGCCTTCGTGAATAACCAAACTTAGTTGCTCTCTTAAAAAACTGTGTACTTGATGCAATACATTTTTATCAGAGACCTGAAATCAGTTCCGTAGTCACTGCAGACACAGGTGCATTTCTCTTCCCTCCATCTTGAGTTGCAATCACTTCAGTAGGTGAAATGAAACAACTGTGGAGTAATGTGCAACAATGTTAAATGACTGCAAATCCACATACTATAAATCTGCTGAAGAAACAGCTCATAAGTTTCATCTCTTGAAACTGAGCTCCCCTTAATGAGTGAGTGTCCTGACTGGGTTTATTGCTTTTTATTTCTATGAAGGTAATGTCACCCTTTTTTTCTGTTTTCTTTTTCTTTTTCTTTTTTTCTTTTTCTTTTTTTTTCTTTTTTTTTCTTTTTCTTTTTCTTTTTCTTTTTCTTTTTGTTTTTCTTTTTCTTTTTCTTTTTGTTTTTCTTTTTCTTTTTCTTTTTCTTTTTCTTTGTCTTTTTCTTTTTCTTTTTCTTGTTCTTTTTCTTTTTCTTTTTCTTTTTCTTTTTCTTTTTCTTTTTCTTTTTCTTTTTCTTTTTCTTTTTCTTTTTCTT
>JAYRBT010000114.1:81627763-81662153 GCA_036023395.1 Myiotriccus ornatus
TTTTCTTTTTCTTTTTCTTTTTCTTTTTCTTTTTCTTTTTCTTTTTCTTTTTCTTTTTCTTTTTCTTTTTCTTTTTCCTTTTTCCTTTTTCCTTTTTCCTTTTTCCTTTTCCTTTTCATTTTTATTTATTTTCATGTTAATTTCCTTTTTCTTATTTTTCTTTTTTTTTCTGATTCTTCTTCTCTCTTCCTTTTCTCTTTCTCACTTTCTCTCTTGTACAGTGTAAGATCCTTAGCTAGGAATCATTTTAAAATAGTGTTTTCCCATTCTTAACAAAACTGTAGACCTCTCCAGTGATTATCTTCCATCTGTTGATTCCAGTACTTCAATTGCTTCAGAACTCTCTGGAACTCTTTCTTGACAGAGGGTTGAATGTACATTCAAAGGTAGCTTCAGCTGAGCAAGTGTCCAGCTAATCCCCTTAGCTAATACCCTTCTTCTTTCTGTGCTAAATCCAAGATTTTTGACACTGTAATTTAATTTTGTGTATTAGGTTGATTTTTTTTCCCAGTATGTGTTTCATTCATAAATTTTTGGTTACTTATTTTTAAGGAAAAAAACCATCAAACAAACCTCAAATAGGAAAAATATATCTCCAATAAATAATCTGGCACTGCTGTTGTTAGAGAAAGTTAATCCTCACAGCCATTATTATGTCTTCAGATTTCTTCTCTAACATTTATTAACTTCTCATGAAAGTTGGGAGGATTTCTTTCCCCAGTGGACACTTCCCAGCTTGTTTTACAGGCTTCTGAGTTTCGGCAATGATCCACAAAAGGACATCTGCTGTCACAAAAAACACATGGAGATTTTTCGCTTCTTAGCAAGAAATCACCGTGTCTGTGGAAGTGTTTCCAAGGAAGTGCCAAAGACTTTGGCCCCCTCCCTCATGATGCTGCAGACATGCTGCCTATCAGCTTTTTTTCTCACTGAGGGGCCAGGTGGTTTGGGGAGCGCACAGAAACTGCATCAAGCCCCATGAGTACCTGGCGCAACTGTTGGATTGCTCAGTTCCTCCTCCCAGGGGTCCCAGCCAGCTGACTGGAACATCCGAGTCTGCTACAGCGCAGTGGGTTGGGAAGGGGCAGATGTATAGCAGTGAAGGGCCTTTATATAGGCTGTTTCTCCAACCCGAGGGGGTGCTTGATGCTACTAGTAGGGAACTCTAAAACTGTCAGTCCACAGAATCATAGAATCATAGAATGGCCTGGGTTGGTAGGGATCTGAAAGACCATCTACTTCCAACCACTCTGCCATGACCAGGGACACCTTCCACTAGACCAGGTTGCTCACAGCTCCATCCAACACAGCTTTGAACACTTTGAGGGATGGGGCATCCACAGCTTCTCTGGGCAAAATGTTCCAGTGCCTCACCAACCTCACAGTAAAGATGAGATATACTGATCCCTTGCCTGTTCCCATGCTCTGCACACACTGTGTACTTTTAGTTTGAGATATGAAATGCTAGTTATCTGTCAGCTTTGGAATGTGATGGATCTCTCATGGTTTAACCCTGGTCAGCAACTTGGGCCCATTTCTTCCCAAAATCTAATTTAAATCTACTCTCTTTTAGTTTCAATCCATTCCCCCTTTTCCTATCACTACATGCCCTTGTTAAACATCTCTCTCCATCTGTCTTGTAGGCTCACTTCAGGAACTGGAAGGCTGCAATTAGGTGACCCAGAAGCCTTCTCTTCTCCAGGCTGAACAATCCCAGTTCTCTCAGCTTTTCTTCATGGGAGAGGCGCTCCAGCCCTCTAATCATCTTAATGGCCCTCATCTAGACCTGCTCCAACAGGTGTCCTTCCTGTGCTGGGCACCCCAGAAATGGATGCCCTGCTCCAGGTGAGGTTTCATGAGAGCAGAGTAGAGGGGCAGAATTATCTCCCTGGACCTGCTGGCCGTACTTCTTTCGATGCAGCCCAGGATACAATTGGCTTTCTGGACTGCAAACACACATTGCTGTCTTGTGTGTGGCCTTCCATCTACCAGCACCCCCAAATCCTTCTTGACAGGTCTACTCTTGATCTGTGCACCACCTGGACTGTATTGATAGCAGGGGTTACCCGACCTAGGTGCAGGACCTTGCATATGGTATTATTAAACTGCATGAGATTTCCATGGGGTGGGAAGAGATAGAAAGAATGTTTCTGCAATGTTCCTGCAATGTTCCCTTGCTCAAAGGCAGGATCAGCTGTCCTTAAACTCCTCTTTATTGAGCCCTCACAGCCAGAGTAAACAAATATCTAAAATATTTTCTTGTAGCAAACCCTTCAAGTTGGGTGGGAGAAAATTGTTTCAGGTTAGCTCCTCTGCCCTGAGAGTCCTTTACACTCTCTGGCTGGTCAGGCAGTTACAAGCAAATGTCCCCCACTGCCTTGCCAGTACCAGGCAGAAGGAGACGGTGCTTGGTTTGGCTGGGATAGAGTTAATTTTCTTCAGAGTAGCCAGTATGGACTATGCTTTGGATTTGTGCTGAAAACAGAATCGATAATTCAGGGATGTTTTCCTTCTGCCTTTTCTGCTTCTTGCCCCACACCACCAGCAAGGAAGCTGGGGGCACAAGAAGTTTGAGAGGTGACACAGCCAGGACAGCTGACCTTAACTGACCAAAGGAACATCCCATACCCCATGGCATCCTGCTCAGCATATAAGGCTGGGTGAAGAAGAGGGAAGAGGGTACATGTTTGGAGAGACTGCTTTAGTTTTCCCAAGACGCCGTTACACACGACAGAGCCCTGCTTTCCTTGGGATGGCTGAACACCAGCCTTCCAATAGGAAGTGGTGAATAAATTCCTGGGTTTGCTTTTCTTGTGTGCATGGTTTTTGATTTCTCTAATAAACAGTCTTTATCTCAATTCATGAGTTTTCTCACTTTTACCCTTCCAATTTTCTCCCCAGTCCAGCTAAGGGAAATGAGCAAGTGGCTGCATGGGGCTGAGTTGCCAACCAGGGTTAAACCATGAGAGGTCCATCACATTCCGAAGCTGACAGATAATTAGCACTTCATATCTCAAACTAAAATGTGCATGGAGAATGGGTACAGGGAAGGGATCATCAGGACTGGGCAGGAGGTGAAGAGTGAAAAGATTTCTGTTTTAAAACTGTGCAGGAGACACCGAGAGAAAGAATCAGCAGAATAAGGACTTCAAGCCAACTGGTCTGTTTGCCCCCTGAAATTTGAGCACTTCTGAGCCTTTGAGTTGTTTCAACGCTGAAACTGGGTGAAGCCAGTTTAAGGTACAGGCCTTTTGCTTAAGGCACTGAGAAAAAGCAGTGAGAGAAGTGACATCAAATGTTATTGCAGAGTTTTCATTTCCTAATGCCGCTGTCTGGTGACTCTGGTGTGTAGCTGTCTGCTTGGCATGGCTGCACCAGTAAGTGTCTGGCTGGCAGGAAGGAGGCTGTGTACCTGTGCAGTGTGGCAGCACCTTCCACCTCAAACTCATTCTTGCCCAGGAGAAGACACAGAGATGATGTAAAATCTAAAAGCAGAGGACTGAGCAAGGGACACTAGTTCGGGGGAAGACTGCAGGGATAAGACTAGGACTGATAACATCAAGGTGACTTATTCCTTGTCTGAGTTTTTGTTCTTTTGAACAATGTTGGTGTGAGAATTAGCATATCAGAGCTCAATCCTGCAGAATTGCATATAGTTACTGCAGATAGATACAGAGGATTTGCTTCCTGCATCGTGTCCTGCTTTTGAAATTGTTTTGCAGTGTCCCCTGCATGATTTCCCATATACTGTACTGTGGACGCTTTCTTAAAAGGGTAGCTCCTTAGATACATGCCAAGTCTGGTCCTGATCATTAGCTCCTCCAAAAGGGTGCAATAAATGCCCATCTCTCCCTTTCTTTCCCACTCTTTGCACTTTTGCTGTTTTTCTGACTTGAAATAATTTTTTATTCTTTTCTCATTTTTCCCATGCTGCCCAGCACAGCTCAGTAACAAAATTTTCTCCTCCAGTTCTTTTGTCATGTCCTGCATAGGGTGCCCTGATGGTTTTGGTGTGCCTGGCTGCCAAGCATTCCTCTCCCATTTATTTTGAGGATAACAGTTGCCCCAAACAGAATTTGAGGTGTTTTTTCCCTCCCATTCCTTCAGTGTTATTTTGCGGTTGAGGGTCTCGGTTGCTGAAAAAGACCTCAAAGAAAGAATAATTATTAGTTACCTGTGAACAACAAAGTCAGGCTACTACACTGAGCAGTGGGTGCATTTTATGAGGTGCTGCAGAGGCTCATCCATGAAATGCATTTCACATTGCATTTTAACTTCCACGTACACCAGGAGCCCCGGTCACGCACTGGATTTTGTTTGCCTTCTCCTTAGATGCTTGAGAAGACTTTGAAACCATTTCTTGGAGCAGAATGAATTAATTTCTGTCATTCCACTCACAGCCTTTGACCCAAGAACCTAAGAATCAACTACTTATTAAAAAATAACAGGTCTTTGGAGGGCCATGACCTCACAGAACAAGACTAAAGGATGGAAACTGTCAGAGGCGCATCTCACTCTTGCAAAATCACTTTTCCAGATCTAGGTACTCTCCACAGATGATGCTGGCTTTAGCAGGGGGAGTAGAAAACAGGACAAAACAATATCTGGGTTTTTATTGATACAAGTCTAATTTTGACAGCCTGTTCCAATGACATGCTGTCTTTAGTCTTGTCCCTTTTCTAACAGGCTTGATGGAGATTGTTTCCAGTGTCCCCAATTCTTTGTCATGGTTAATGGGTGGCAGTTCAGATTTTACCTGAACCAGCCCTGTTCCCAGTCACTCTCCTTCTGTTCGCCTCTGGGGTCAGATTACCCTTTTGCCACTTTTAACTCCTCAGATCTTTAGGCCTTGGCCGCAAACAATGCAGGTTATGCATAAATTGTAATGAGAACCACAGAAGTTTGCTCAGGGTAATACAAATGCAAAATTCAATAGGACATGAGACACCAAAAACCCTCACAAAAAACCTTTGAGAGTTGCCCACTTGTCTGGAGTTTCTACCAATAAAGGATGGCTTAAATCCCCTATTCCTTTTCAAGCTGATTACTCAGTAAAATCTATTAACACTTTGCTGTACTTTGCATCAGGGAGCCTGAGAGCCAGACTTTGTCACATCTGGAACTTCATCCAGCAAATTCTTTTCTTCACAGTGAAAACTGAGCTGAAAATTTCCTTTAGGCAGATGAGTGTACTGGAGAGTATGATACAATCCTGAGGTCTTATTGGTAAAATGATAATGGTAGCAGGTGGTATTATGTAGGAAAATGTGAAATACTGAGCATCACTAGATTATGTAAATATAAGCAGACCCAATGATTCTGTGTTGGCTTCAATGAGATCTGGAGTTGTTACTTGTTCTGTAATTGAAACAACTAAACCCAATTTTGGTAACAGAACAGTGCTCTCAGCTTCCTCTGCTTCCTTGCTGCCAGTGATGGGTGTCCAGCATTCCAGGGCATGGCTACTTTCAGACTCCTGGTAATTTCAGCCTCATCAAAGATTCCCACAGTTCTTTTGAGAAGTCCTCCAACAGGCTTATATTCCAGATCTCAATGTGTTTGGTACACAATTGTTTCTGTTCAGTTGCCACAATAGTCTTTTGTTCCTTGAGCCAACTGAATAATATGAATTTAATTTCTCCACTCTTGTTAACCAGGAGTTGGAAGAATCCATAGGACTCAGATACTGGACCCAAAAAACCTACTGAACTCAATTGGTTTGACTGTTGGTTACTCCAAGTAGGATTGCTGATTGCACTCCTGCTCTTACTCATAATGTTCATGCAATATAGAGTGCATACTGTTGCATAGAATGCATTCTGTTAGATGAGAACATCTGGCATTTCTTTTGAGACCGTAGGCAAATAAAATCAAAGTAGTATGTGAGTCTGTGGACTTTCTTCTGGTGATTTATTGTGTGAGATACTGACTGTCATCTACCTCATAGGTGGATATGAGAAGGTTTGAATTTAGTTTACCATCTCAAAATATGGATCTTTATCTAATGTTCATCTAAATACCTTAATCTTAACCAAAAGATTGTGCTTTTTGTCTTTCCTTGTGATGTCAATGAACTTATAATCCTACCATGAAAAAAAGAAGAAAAGAAAAAAAGCAGGCAGATTTTTTTATACTTCCCTAGGATAGTGTCTTCAAACAGTTGCATTTCTAGGCTGAATTTTCCAGTGAGATGTGCTGCACTGCAGTACCTGAAGTTCCACATTCTGAGAAGCTGAAATAAAATGCTGAAGGCTGCTCATATAGACATTACTTTTACCCGTTAAGTCACTGATTTTTCCACATTAACGACAGGATAAAAGATATCGGGCTTCAATTCAGATTATGACAATATCTAATGTCTTTTCCACATACAACTTCAAACTGGGAGAAGACTTCCTCTCTCATTTTCATGGGAATTTTGTAAATTCCAGTATGTATTTTTTCCAGCTGTAGTATTTTATTTGCAATCAAAAATTGCCAATTGAAATATCACCTTTCTTATGGAAAAGTTGCTGATACTAAATCTTAGAAACATAAGTTTATTTCGAGTACTCAGCTTAGATGGTCTCTGCACATAAAGCAGTGTCTTGTAACATTCTGGAATAAGTGTCAACAGCTTGTTTACCCATCTAGAAATCCACAGTTACAAAATTGAAGGACAGAGGGGAGTGGGTTTCATCTTTAGTCTAAGGTCATTTGAGGTAAACCTTTCTTTTGTAAATCTATCTTCTGACAAAACCAGCCTTGCTGAAGCATCCACCTGGTTTTCCTGGGAATGACTGAATAAAAGCAGCTACTGCTATGTTCACGTAGTTGACTTTTTATCTTCAGTCCAAAAGCTACTTCTGGGGAAGCAGGAAACAAGGGAAAATCATAACCTATATGATACACTATATACTACATACACTACATGCACTAGCTTTCCTGTTATGGAAAAAGTTTTTTGCTACCTACAATGAGTAACCTAGCATCTTCTTCCTCTGGTGAATATAAAAGCATGAGATTCTTGAGATTTGACCTCTCCTGTGCTTCCATCATGTGATCTTCTACTTCTCCAAATCCTCCTGTCCCATAAAAGTAGCTCATCTTTGCCTTCTGTTCAGGCTGGAATCCTCTGGCTAGGCCCTCTGAGATCATCAAGTCCAACCCCTGATCCACTACCACCACAGTTACTAGACTATGGCACTAGGTGCCACATCCAGTCTCTTCTTAAATACCTCCAGGGGACAGAGAATCCACCACCTCCCTGGGCAGCCCATTCCAATGCCTGATTATCCTTTCTGTAAAGAACTAGTTTGAGGGTTTGGTGACTGCTTAGTAGGAACGCAGTTTTCCTTTGGGTTCAGGCTGAGATATTTGGTTGCATTCAGCAGAGTAGATGCTCCCAGATGTGCTCTGTTTTCATCTGAGTCAACAACTTCAAGAAGTTGAGGGGTTTGGAGGTTGGGTGTCTTGACACTCTAATGCATTGCCAAAGAAGGACAAATTGAGAAACTCTAGTGACAAAGGTAGGAAAAATAATGTCAGATTTACTGGATAATGGCTGTTCCAGCAGACAGTTTTCATCTATGACTTCTCCAGATGGCAAATATTTCTTGCTTATTCAGGGAAGCATGTATGTGCAGCAAGTATATGTATATGCTGCATATTCATATATACATATATGAATATGCATATATGCAGCAGATTTTATTCTCATTGACCACTTCTCTAATTGTTCAAGCTTCAAATTTTGTGAGCATGCACAGCACAGACTCTCCAAATGTTCATTCATTTTTTCCTGAAGTTTTGCTGATTGTGCATACAGAGCAGAGAAACCTGACAGAATTTTGTCACCGCCATCCATTGCCGCTAAATGCAATATCAAATTTAGTAATTCATACCTGTCAGTTTTTCTTCTGATTGCCACATGAACACACAAATCATGAAGAGAAAGGTTAAAGTAAGTCTTTGAAGACTGTACATCACTTATTTTAATCTGTCTCAGTTTCGTAACTAAAGAGCCATTTATCGTGAAAGCTACAATTTCTCCAGTTGCCCTTTGTAAGGATAATCAACTTTCCCCTGAAAATGAGCACTTCTCTTTGCCCATAAAGCTGGTCATTCATATTTTGTCTATTAAGCTTTTTGCTGTTCATGGTGTCTGTTTAAATATTTTGGAATTTTACACGATCAGCAATTTGGACAAGATCTGATGAACTGCTAAAGGATTATATTAAATGCTAAGAATAAGGTAATGTGTCATTTAAACAAACAAGCAAGACCATTTTAGGGACCTTTTGCTATGGCATAAAGTGTCTTTGATATTTTGGGAAAAAAAAAAGCCACCTGTAAATATAAGAGTTTAAAATCAGATAATATAAAACTCCAAAATAAACTCACCCCTCCAATTGGAAACAGTATCTGTCTTTACTCAAGCTAGGCAATTTCATAAGTCATCTTCATTTTTTGAAAAAGACATCCTAGAATGGCTGGCAAATCCAGTAATCCGATGGAAAGAATTTCTGGATGTTCAGCCAGTCTGATCCATGTTTTGACATTTTATTCAAGAGAATAAAAACTGGTTTTCCACCTCCATTACTCCAGGCTGCTGTTACAATCATTTCATAAAGATCTGATTACACACTCGCAGAAAAGTCATCAATGCATTAGAAGAAACTAACAAAAAAACCTATTTCTGCTAATGCAAAACTTCTGGAGGTGCAGTGCAGGTGATTTGCTGTTTCATTATGCAGCTTGCCTTGGATCCAAGTCAGCAGGTCAACACAGTGTAGCAATACCCTCACTCATGGCTGTTACTGTTAGCCTGGAAGACCAAATAATGCCAGTCCTATATAACTTGTTCCTAGAAGATCAGGGAAGTACATCCCCATAGTAGCCAGCTCAAGGGATGGTGGAAATATTGAATAGTCTAACTGAAAATAAAGAGATAACTCATGCCCTTCTAGATACATTTCTGAAACTGATGCTTTAGGTGAGCTTTTACAAGATGTATTGAGTGTGAGACTTTGGGTGGGAAGAGGGTTTCATTTAAGCAGTGTTCCATTGTGTTCTCAACTCTGGAAATACACACATTTTGGGTTTCTTTTCAGAAGCCTTTGTACCAGTAGGACCCATGATTAAACATATGAACCTGAAATTTCTAGCACCATCATGGTTACTGACTCTCCTTGTGATGCCTTCTCTGCTAGCTTCTGACTTACCTTGCTGAAAGATCTGTGAGCTGACTGCATTGTAATGTGAAAAAAGCCAATCATGCACTTAATAAACTGCACAGTGTCTTGGGGAAAATAACCATACTGTCTTAACTGGTTTTTGTCTTCCAACCTTTTGAGGTGCATTTGTGTAAGCTGGAGATAGCTGATCCTGCCAGATTGAAGACTAATCCTGTTAGTCACAACTTGGGTGTCACACCCAGGCTGCAAAGAACAGCTTGACCATTTGGGCAGACAAAGGTGATGTGGAGAAATAGATAGAGAAGCAGAAGATGTTCCTTAATGCCCAACCCTGGTTCCTTCTTGCAGCTGATGAAAAAAACATGATGCTGAGAGCACTGGCAAGTTGGATACCTTCTGTGTGCCACACCTCAGCCGCACCAGCACTGCCTGATGAAGGTAGTGAATGGATGCTAACATTTGTATGTTCAATCTCCATTACCTTATGTGGTCTTCCTGCTCTGTGCTTGGAGGTCTCTCCTCCTAAAGATCAAAATGCTGCTGACTCTTCCTGAGTGACCAGGTGGAGTGCACGATGAAGTGGGATGGGGAACCTACCTGGAGACTAGAAGTCTGGTTAAAGGAATTGTGAGGACAAACAACAGCCAAAAACTATCCATTCAGGAAAATTGCTGCTCCAGTGTCTGTTGAGCAGAGCTCTTGGTACTTTTCACATTGTTGAAGGGACTTCTGTTTTGCATTTACAACAAGGAAATAATGAAGACTGACCAGCACTAGGGGCCCTGCCTCCAGCCAGGTGGAGGAAAGGGGAACTTTATGGATCCAATGGCCTGGCACAGTAGTCTCACGGAAGCATAAAGCTCTGGTGGACATTGGCATATAGTGTGCCCTAGTGAAATCAGGTTACAAAAAGGCAGAATCCAGTTGTATTTCTGGAGTGATGGGATTATTTCAAGACCTGTCTGTGTTGGAAACTGAGGTAAGCCTAACTGGGAATGAGTGGTAAAAAGAACTCATTGGGACTGGCCCAAAGGCTCTGTACATCCTTGGCACAGACTACCTCAGGAGAGGGTACTTCAAAGGCACAGAAATGTACCAGTAGGCTTTTGATAGATCTCCCCTGAGTATGAAGAAGACGAAATATCTGTTTAGCTTGCCTGGTCTCTCGGAGGATCCCTCTATGGTGTGGTTGCGGGGTATTAAACAACAGCAGGGGCTGATTGCTTTCCTGAGAGTTTACTCGTGACAGTATCTTAACAATTGAGATGCGTATGTTCCCATTTTAAGCTGATTTGGCCACTGGAGAAGCTGATTTGACCACTGGAGAGTGAAGAATTGATCGTAAAACTCGTTTGTCCTTTAATAGTTCCAGATGATCAGTGCAAAAATCTAACAAAGGGTGAATCCGAACAGTGGACTATTGAAGCCTGAAAAAAATCACATCACTGCTGAGTGCTGCTATATACCAGACATAGTAGAGAGCCACTCCTTTCCAGGGCTTCATCTAAAGAAGTGTGTCCAGAAGGTTGAGGGAAGTGATTCTGTCCCTCTACTCTGCTCTTATATGACACCCCAGCTGGAGTACTGTGTCCACCTCTGGGGTCCTCAGAACAATAAACACAGGGATCTGTTGGAGTGGGTCCAGATGAGGGCCATTAAGGTGATCAGAGAGCTGGAATATGTCTCCTATGAACACAGGCTGAGAGAGTTGGGGTTGTTCAGCCTGGAGAAGAGAAGGTTCTGGAGAAAACTTTGAGCAGCCTTCGGGTACCTAAAGAGAGACTATTAGAAAGACAGGGACAAACTTTTCTTGACCTTAATAACTAGGGTATTAAAAATGGCTAGAAACAGCAGCTTTGTACAGGATGGATTGGGACTCAGGTGTAAGGATTTGTGGGGAAAAGAGGGGTTTCACCTAGGTAGGTCTTATGTTTACAGGTGATGCACGTCTGACGTACCTCGGTGGGCTGTGGGAGTAGTACAGAGGACTTCAGTGAGACAGGGTTGTCTCACTGGTCCTTTGTACGCCATCAGTGCATGTGCCATAGATTTGAGACATGCAGGGCCTTGTGTAAACTGCAGTGATCTGTGCAGACTGGAGGGTTTGTCTAGGATACCTGGGACTAAAGTCCACAGTCCTCTCCTTCAATATAGAAGAGATTTCTTGTTGCTGCAAAAGGCATGGGGGGGGAGAATACAAATAAGCAGTCTCTTGATGAAGACAGTTATGTCTGTATTTACAGGTTATGTAAAGTTCCAGCACAAAGCATAAGCCTGCTGAGTTTAATTTGTGCACAGACAGGCTCTGGAGTTGAACACTTGTCACCACCTATCTTGGGAGATGTTAGTCTTCTAGACAAATCTGTTTGACAACATCTTTGTTGATGGGTGGACAACTTTCTGGTAGCCTCTTTCCCAGTCTTGCTTTTTAACTCATGGATATTAGCAGAGCCAAGATGGTTTTTTAGACTTTTCTGGTTTCCTCTGCTTCATGCAGTCTTTGCAAAGGATCCCATAGTGAGTTTACTGCTTGTTTGGAAGCAAGAACAAAGATGTAGAAATTCATACTCTCTTCCAATTATGCTCCCTTTCCACTGAGTGCTTCATTTGTAGTCCTCTGCGTCCCCAGGGAATAGGAGTGTGAGCAAAGATGCAGACGACATGTTACTTGTTTTGCTGAAAGACTCCTCTTGACAGCTGTTAGCCTGCAATGGGGATTCCCTGGCCAGCTTCAGTGGGGAGCACATGGACCAGTGAGGTCGTGACATCATGTTGAGAGCAAGAATCATGATGAGACCACTGAACGACACACTGTCAAAGCTTTGCAGTAGTACTGCTTACTGCCACTGCACTGAAATGGGTCTTGGAGGAAAAAAAACAAGCCCCTCAGACACTAACAGTCATTGCAGTGTGCTACCTGCTGGCATTTTCAGTTATCTCCTTGAAGTTTGTAAAGTGTCTTCCAATTAGCTGCAACATAGCTACTATGAAAATTAAAATGTAATTCTGCTCCTTGGCTTCCTGACTGGTGTGACTCCAAAAAAGCACACTAAGTAGAGCCACCAAGTAAAGGTGTGTAGGATGTGATGCACCAGTGGCATAACTTCTTTGCAGACACCTACATAAAAGCATTAGAAATCCACACACAGCAGTTTTCCAGTCCCTTACTCCCCTGAAAATAGTGTAAGAAGAGAGCAAAGAGGCAACCCAATCCTTTCCAGTAGGACAGGTGAGAGCAGAGAAGGACACAGAGCTGGAGGTTTCTGTGTGTCTCCTCTTGGCTACAGAGTGTGTCTTTGTGCAGCTGATACTAGAAATTCAACTTCTGGGTAGCTAAAATGAAGTGAAATGAGTTTAATCCTCTGACATTTTTCATAGGTTTATTTTGGGACTGCATGAACAGGAAATAGCTTGTATTTGCCCACATGGGCAACTGATTTGTTCTAATCGGTATCTTAATTTCTACTTCACAGTTGGTTCTTCTTTTGCTAACCTGTCATAAAGTATTTTGGGGTTTTTTTTTGAGTAAAGCTGGACTTTTTATTTGCTATCTCCAAAGACCATTTTCATTTCTTAAGATACTTTGGTGCCTCACTTCATATTGAAGTTCTGTACCCAGCTCTTGTGTATCATAATGACACCTCCTTGCACCTACATGTCCATCTCCAGCCTTACTTTGACAGCTCTAAGGACATTTGACTTTGCATACTAATGTTCTGCTAAATAGGGATAAATTCCTGAACCGGGACAGAGAAAAAGAGGAGTGTGTAATGGATGCAATGAGCAGTCGATCCTGTAGAGTGATGATTGAAAGAACAGAGCAGATCAGGGGTCAGGTTACCAGACTGCAGCAACTTCATGTGTATGTTATCCTTCTTCCCCCTACACTGCTTGAATCAGCCCTTGTCAGACTTTGGCAGTCTGAAGGTGTATCTATGCTGATGGAGAGAAGCTGGCTCTGCCTGCTCGGGCTCTGAAAGAAGAGGCACGGTGGAGATGGGTGGGGTGAAGGTGGGTATGGGCTCATGCTTCAGGGTGCAGATGGACAGATCCAGGAGCTGTCTCTGCACTCTTGTCTGCAGTGTATGTGTGCAGGCATCCCTCTGTATTATGTTGATTTTAACTGCTATAAGCGTTTTAAAAGTTTCTATCTTTTTTTTCCCCTTCAAGTACTCTACTGTGAAATCATGGTACAGAAGCAGTAAAACAGAAGTCTTCACATAGGCTTTCTATAGAAATAAAATCATCTAAACAGTACCTTATTGCTGAGGAATAAATAGCAGCCTGTGCCTTGCATTGGCTATTCCTGTACATGAATTTTTTCTAGAAAGTGAATGATACAAGATGCTGTATTTCCAATAGGTAGAATGAATTGCAAAGACAAGAGGCCTCCCAAATCATGATGGTAAGCTGCTTCTCTTTAAACTGTGGGGACTTCAGCTCCTGTGGCCACATTAACCAGTGCAGTGACGGCACCCCAGTGGCATATTTAATGAGTCCAAGCCATCCAGTATTTACAGAACAAAACTGCAGTTTATGTTGTCTCTGGACAATCAAAGCAGATGTTAAGCACTAGCATCACCAGTGTTCCACTGCAAGTTGAACTGGGTTGTCCTCTGCTAACTGCAGTCAGGCTGGTGGGGTAATTCAAGCTACAGAACACATTGCAGTATCCTAATCCAGACAGTTGCAGTAGTCAGACCTAGAGCCATACAAAGAGTTTAAGAGCTCCGAAGTCAGCAGAAATGCAAAACAGTTTCCCTGACTGATGTCTGTTTGCAGAGGAACAGCAACGGATTCAGTAACAGGCCATGGGTATAATTCTGGTTTTAAAAGTCCATGACACTTTTTGGAGGTCAATGGGTATAAAAGTCATTGCACTGGATATCTTTTGATTGCTTACGGTAATTTGATAGATATTCAAGCACTAATCAATACAAACAGGAGGAAGACACATATAGTTTGACTCTCTTCAAGCTTAATAACATTTTGAATACGCTGCTGTCATAGATAGTTCTGTTTAGCATATGAGCAGGTGGTTCACAGTGTGAGGGTTGCTGGCCAATCCCTGGTTGAGATATTGAATGCAGACCCTGGACAGGAGTTTGGGATATTCCTGTGAAGTTGCCCTTCCCTTTCAGACTTGTCAGAATAGGTTTGTGTCAGGCCTTTGACTCATGGAACAGTGTTGTGGAAAAGAGCAGAAACATGCGAGGGGTTCAATTCCCAGATGAGTAATGGGTTCACTGAGCACGGTAAGAAATACCACCCTTTGAGGGTGCCATAACAGCCACTGTCTATCCACTATTACTGTTCACTAGGGTGGCATGCACAAACATAGAAATGACAGTCATGTCATACTTTCATGTAGTGGCCTTGGATTTCCTCTACGAGCCCACAGATTCAGGAATTTCTTGGGTTATTGTGATATAATTGTTCTAATATTGATTTTACTTGGCATAGAGATACTAGCAACGTAAGCATCTCAAATTTCTTCCTTAGTTAGAAGTCCATTCCAAAAATAACGGAAAAATTACAGTTTGATACAGACTCCAGTTAAAACTCAGGATCTAGGTGGAAATGCAAATTGTGTGAGGACCCTGGAAGCAAGACTTGTGTATACAGTCAAACTAAAATGGAAACAGAGTAGAAGTGAGGCTCAGCAAGTAAGTCAGTAAGGCAAGATGAGTAAGAGAAGATGTTTTAAAAGACCTGTGGAATACAAACAGTATTGTAGGGAATACCAGAAAAGGAAAGGCCACTTTAGGTGAGACAAATTTGTATGTCTTTGGATGTGTCAAGCAGGAAAAGCATCATTGTTCTTGTAGGTATAATAAGTAACATTTTTCTACAGTGAAAGGGTTGTGTGAAATTGAAAAGACAGGGCAGAATAAAGAGAGATTTTCATTGTCCCAGCCTGTTAATGTTGACTCAGGTTCAGGTATGGTCAACCGGCTTTTGTTAAAGGTTCGAGTTTCTCATAAAAAATCCCACCAAGATGCACTTCTACAGCAGTAGCTCCCTCCTTGAAGAGGGAGATGTTTAGTCGGAGCACAACTGTTTTTGTTTGTCTTGGCCTCTGTAGAACCTGATGGGTTGGTGCCGTCAGTGAGTCAGAAAGCTCAAAGATATAATGTCTGTGTTGTTTAATGTATATGATACTATATTGGTTCCACTTTTTAAAAGTTTCTTACACTTTCTGTAGTCTTCATGTGTGTGTCTAAGATAATTAAGCAGCTCGAATTGGAGTTTGTACATCTGTGCTACAATGTCTTGCAACATCCTGAAAAAGTCCCCTTCTTCTGCAGGGCACAGCCTCCCTGTTCAGTCCACTGCAGAGCACTGTCTGGAAGAGATGATTGCCTAAGGGTAGGACAGGCCTCGTGCCAAAGAGGAAGAAGCTGGTCCAGAGAGCTCTTGCACAGTGCACTGGGGTTAGGGCTGGTCCCATGACAGCAGAGAGCAGTGGGAAAGAAAGCTGGAGTGCAGGATCCTGAGAACACAGCCTGTGAATCCTGCCCGGGGGACCAACAGCAGACCCTTCTCAGCCAAATCCAACAGACCCTGGGACTGCAGATTGTCTTGACAACAGATGGATATACATGTTTGCCCTCAGTCTAAAGTCTGGTCACAGTCCTTGTCAAATCCCCAAAAATGCTGCTTTCTGCCAGCAAGCATTACTACTGTTTTATCTGGATCAATCCAAGAGTATCAGACTTTCATCCAGACAGTGGGGGCCACTCTGGATTTACACTGGAACACCACCAATGTTACTGAGGTCAGAGTCTGGCAGTGGGTGAACAGAAACAGAAATAGCTGCATATCATGAAAAGGAGACAAAAGAATTTGTCATGAACTGTGAGGTGACAGGAAAACCAAAAAGGTTCATGAGAGTAGATGGACTCAAAATATATTTTGTCTTTTTTTAAAAGACTTTTATGACATATGATTTAACACATAAAATATGTATTTATTTGTTTTGATTATTTGAGTTGTTATGTATAATGTAAACTTTTCAGATTAAAAACCTGCATAAATCAACCATTAACACTACATGTTTTTTTGGAGAATGTAACAACAGTAATGTCCATCTTCTACTTCCCTGAAGGTCTAGATGGTAAAAGGATGGCATAGTCTAATAAAAAATATGTGTGTCAGAGTATGGACTGTCAGTCATGGACTGAATATCTCTAGGCCTGCATCCTTTAAGCCAGGACAAGAAATATACTATTTATATTTCTTCAAGGTAAATGTAAACAAAACTACACATTGGCAAGGATTTAACAATTTAACTCTTACCTTTTAGAGTAAGACATCTTCCCCCCAACTGGAAATTAGAAATGAAGGTAAAAATAGGGCTTAAGGTTTATTTTAAGAAAGAAAAATAGCACAAAGAAGGATAAGTGAAAGCTTTCAAATGCAGAGAGACAGTATTTGAAATTAATCCAAAAATAAGAACAGATTAGATTGTATTACTCTGCCAAAGGGACAAGTTCATCTGTTGTTGGACAAAGGACTCAATTCATTAAAAATTACTTAGGTGGATACTGATATTTTTGATATTTCACCCTCTACACTGGAGTCAAGATGGTGATTTTCTACATGATATAAAATATAAGAAGGCACTTTTGTGGTTGCACAGAAGATATACAAGAAAGCTAAATTAAAACATAAAGCAAATAACCTTTTATACTGAATTAGAATGCTTTGGCCAGATACCCAGAGGATAGTCAGTAACAATGCTTGGATGGGAATGGGCCAGAAGTATTTTTTTTTCTGTGCTCTTGAGGTTGCGAATCACTGTCCTTTTACTCATAAGCAAAAGCAAGAGAACTGTGAGAATGAGAGGCCCATGTCTGCTTTGAAAAACCTCTGTCTTCCAGAAAAGCCCTCATGATATAGTAGTTCAGCATGGATAGGCTGGGAAGTTATTGCAGTAGGAACAGGAAGCAGTATGGAGTACATCCTGACTGTACCACCTCTACAGGCTTCATCTCCACTCACTCTTAGACTGCCAGTGAAGCTGTCTGCAAGGGAGACTACCTGTGGCATGCAGGTGGGAGCAGAACAGAGGTCAGTGAGCACCAGGGAGTGAGAGGCGTTCTAGGGACTGTTGTAGGTTGAAGTCAGCCAAGTGGACTGTAAAGCTCTCTGTAAATGCACACCTTATGATATTTCCAGACTTTTCTGATGGCCAGAAATTTTGTCAGGTGTGTCAAACGATATTTTCCTTCCTCTTTTTCATTAATGGCAACAATTGGAAGGAATATCAGGTGCTTTTCCTACATATAGGTGCTGTCTTGTTTAACACTTTTATGGATGACCTGGAGGAGACCTACACTTGATAAACTACATGATTCATAGAAGTAGATTTGATTAAGCTGGATTAACTGCAAACTCCCTGTATACCAGCAACTCCCTTGCCTTTGTCTTTGAATTTCTCAGGACCCAGAGTAATTTTTGAGCCAGATCCTCAACAGGGATGTCATCATGAGTCTAAATTGAAGGTATTCAAAAAATAGCGCTTGGTGGTGACCTCAGTGTAGGGAAACAAACATTTTAAAGGTCTGTGTTTTCACCATGTTTTCTACACTTTAGAATTTGCTAGGGATATAAAGTCTAAGGAGTTATAGACTTGAAAGTCCCTGCCCAACTACACATGACCTGTTCCCACTGCTAATATTCTCAGAACACACTTACAGAAAAAGTCTTCACATAAAAAAAAGGAGGAAGAGGTAGTGTTATTGAGAAGTGCCCTTCCCAGAAGTGTAAATTATATTTAATTGTCTAAACATAACTATAATAGCTATAATAAAAAGAATAGAAAAAATAAGATAATGGTGAAGGTAAGCATAACCAAAGCAATGCCCAAAATATGATGCTGTGTCTCCTGTTCATTTTTGTAAAACCTGATAATCAGTACCACCATTTTTAGGACGTGTAATGACATTCAGACATCGTTCTGCACTCTTCTCTCCCCTGACAGATTTTTATTCCTTTTTTTGGTTCATACATTTAATTAACACAAAATTACTCTCTTTCAGAAGCATTCCTTCAACAGGGTGTTTTTAGTGCTAGCCCTTTAAATTTAGTGATAACTCCTGGAGGCACACTCAAAGCAGCTAATTGCAGTTTACTCCTATCACCTCTTACAGCTGGCTGCTCTTCTTGCTCTTATGTCCTCTCCATCTGCTTCCTGGATCTCTGGGGATGAAGTCTGTTCTTGTAAGTCTTTCTGCAATAGCATCTATAATGTGTGCTTTGGTCAGTAATGTTGTGTCCATTTAGGGAGCTTAATATGTATATAGTCTATACAACTACAGGTGCACAGGTATGGGTATTAAAAGCCTTTCCTCAGCCTGTCGTGATGTAAGGTGAATTAACCACTGAGCTCTGTAAACTGACCATGTCATTCATCTGTAGGCAAAGAGGTATAAATAATCTCCGAAGTGGGAAGATGTGAGTTATTTCAAATGGAGATATTAGTAATGGTTTGTGTAAGCACAGAGGGAAAGTAGAAATTTCCTTCAGGTGGGTGGGGGTCAACAGTTCAAGGTGAATGCAGAAGGCAAACAGAGTTTGTAAGGGTTTGTATTCTTGCAGGCTATGGCAATATATAAACTGTTATTGCAGTTGAACAATTTGAGGAAGGCAGTGAAAGCAAAGAAATAATTTCATGAAGAAAAAAATTTTGTAAGCAATTGAAATTCTTATAGTGAAATTCTGTCACAGTGAGTCTTTCAAGAAGAAAAAAGAACCTTTTCCAAATATACTGAACAGATCAGTGATTGGAAAACTACCAATACGGTGAAAAGAACACCTCTGGTGGGCAAGAAGCTAAGGAATGAGGGAAAAAAAAAATCTGTCTTATTTTCCAGTCAGTGTTCTTAAATTTCCTAATGAGCAGTATATGTATTTGCTGATCCAGACTGTCTATGAAATAATACAGATAACTCTTGGTTGCTAGAAGAAATGCCTGATGAGACTTTGTCAGCAGGAGCTCAGGCTGAATGAGAATCCCTGCTCAATGATGCAAAGAAGGTTTATGCAGTTCAGTCATCAAGGTGGACTATCTGCCTGGTAAAATATCACAACTAAAACTTCAAGTCCTAGTAAACCAAGTGGAGATACTTCCTGTTTCCCTTGGGATTAGTCTCTCACCTTGCAGAAATCAATAACCGCTTCACAGGATCAGGCTCTAAGTGTTCTCGTAGTAGGTAAAACTATAACTGAAAGTGCAGTTCCTGTTTGTTGAAAAATAAATGCCATCCTGCTGAGAGCAGCTACAGCCTTGGAATCAGCAGCACTCAGAAAGGATGAATTACCTTTATAGCTCTCTTGATATATCAAGCAAGTTGGGAACTCCTGGGGATTGATCTGGAACAGAAGCTGCTCTGAGAGGCACTGGCACTTTCTCTGTCTTGGCTCTACCTGTTACACCAAAAACCAAGCGGTGCCGTTAGTTTTATGTTTGGAAAATACTTTTCTTGCTGTTTATGTGATTTGCAAGGATGTTTTTTGCCTAAGTAGATGAAAGACCTGGAGTGAGGTATTCAGAAGAAAAAAATGGATTGCATTAAGTAAACCGTGCCCAAAATTTTTGTGTTCTATCCATTAATTGCTAAGTAATAATAACATCTGTGCTAAGGATGTATTATTTTTCCCAGTTTCCAGTTTCAGAGCTCAAATTTTTTTCCAAATTCTCAGTTCTAACTTCTGCCATTTGGATTCTTAGATACTGAACTGAAAAATGAATTCTCAAGTCTTATGGATCTGCAGTTCATAGCATGACAGTAACAGTCAAGAGTGGCTTTATTGTAGGTGCCAACAGAAAGACGTCTAAATGAAATCTTTGTCATTTTAACTTCGCAGGCTATTGGGGTGAAGAGCACTCACCAAGTCCAGCCCAAGTTTCCATGTATTAGATCAATGACTTTGGTTGTTGCCTTTTTTTTTTTTTTTAGTCTTCTTCATCTTCTTCATCATGTCTGCTTCAAGACATTTTGATAATTCAGAGGTGCTAGAGAGATAAAGATCAGCAAGTTTTTAAACTGCCTGTATAGCTTCCCAAGAGAGCTGGTAACGGTATCAGATGAATTCTGTGAAATGCATGTTACAGAACAACAGTGTACAGTTCAGAGATGCTTTCATTAATGAGGGAATATTAGACTTTTGGAAGGTTTGTTCTAGTGAAGAATTCAGAGCATGCAGTTCAGTTCCTGTTCGAGCTGGTATATGGGCATGTCTTACCCAGGAGATCAGAACAGATGATTAGAATACTCTCTCTTGGCTGAGGGATATGTCAAGATGTAGCTAAATGGGATGGCTGAAGAGCTGAAAGGAAATGAGCCTGCTGGCACATCTGAGTCTAAAATAATGATCAGCTGTTCAACTGCAGCTTCATGCACATTTTGAGGCAGAGGTAAGTTTAAGATACCTAAAAATTGTGCAGCAGTCCAGCTGGCTATCACTTCAAGCCTTTCATGCACCTGGCATCATGTGGAGCTGAGATTATTCTAGGTCAAGTGAGATTATTAATACTCAATAGTGAACACTGTTCTATAATATTCTCTTTAACAGCCCTTCTCCCCCAGTTATGTTTTCAATTTGTAATTTTCACTCATATGGGTGTCTTCCTGCTGACTGGATTTCTCTAGATTAATGGTGTTGCTGGTTGCACTAAAGTCAAAGATCTTCACTACTTTTCCCTCTGAGTATGACCTAATGTGCTGTGGTTTAAAGTTATCAAGTTGCACAGTTCCTTTCTCTGGCTTTCTTCAGTCTTTCAAAAATCGCATTATATATTTATATTTGCCATGCAAGTGAGGTGTTGTGAGGGCTTAGTGAAACAGGGAGGGCTGAGTCAGTCTTACCCTCTTAAAAGCAACATTTGAAATTGTTTCATAAAGCGGATTCTTTCAAACCATACCTCTGTCTCTGTGACCTCAGAGACTTTAGGTGTTGAAAGAAATTTTACTTCCATTTTATATCAAAATAATCTCACTGAAACAACATTGCTTTTCTATCCCCTGTTAAATCTATAATGGTTAGAAAGTTCTGTGTGTGCAGTACCTTCCCATCTCTTACCAGATTGGTATTTGTGAACTGGTGAGAAGACTGGGAAATTCTCATTTTCTTTCTGTGTGGAGACACTGTCTTACATAATTTCCTCCTCTGGGAAGATCTTTTCCCATATCTCTGTCCATTTTAATTCCTTGATATTTCTTGAGCTAAAGCTATTGAAAATCAAAGGCAGAGAAAAAAACCAAACATTTAGAGATGTGAGGAAGGATTTAATTCGATGCCATTTCTTTTCCCTGGATCACATATTGAATCCTAAAGGAATCTACTTGGAGGTAAGAAAGGGGAGGTATGCCTTAAAAACATTTATTTTTAGATATAGAAGGTGAACACACATTTAGCTTGGAGAAGAGGAGGCTCAGGGGAGACCTCATCACTCTCTTACAACCACCTGAGAGGAGGTTGTAGCCAAGTAGAAGTTGGTCTCTTCTCCCAGGCAGCTATCAGTAAGACAAGAGAGCATGGTCTTAAGCTCTGCCAGGGGAGGTTTAGATTGGATATTAGGAAGAAATTCTTTACAGAGAGGGTAATCAGGCACTGGAATGGGCTGCCCAGGGAAGTGGTGAATTCTCCATCCCTGGAGGTTTTTAAGAAGAGACTGGAAGTGGCACTTAGTGCCCTGGTCTAGTAACTGTGGTGGTAGTGGATCAAGGGTTGCACTTGATGATCTTAGAGGTCCCTTCCAACCTGATCGATTCTATGAATCTATGAATACAATTCTGAGGTCTTCTAGTGCTCATGCCCTTGATTTCTGCAATATTAAGTAAAAATGCTGCCAATACCTGAAAATGAGTGATTGCTAACACAGCACTGGCTAAGAGGCAGCAGACCAAGTATGAATAGAGGCTATATTAATTTTTCAAGTGTGCCAGTGAACTTCATTCCTAAGTTTGACGTGTCTGTTGTTCCAGATGTGAGACTCTCCTTGTAGCAAAAGCTGTGATTCTATAAGCAGTGTTATTTAAATCAAGTTTATTTTTTCTTTGTTTGTATTTGATCAAAGATTGGAGAAGGGGGGGAGCAGATTCTAGAAACTCAAATGCCAAGTTGGTGATTATTCTATTTCTCCTTGAAAACGATGCCAAATTCTTCCATCACGCAAATTTTCTGTAATGCTTTTTCTACACCGCTGCTTGCAGCCTATATATTTTATGGCAGAGATCCAAGTGACTTCAGAAAGAGCACTACCAAGAGGGAGAGGGTGGAGTGAAAGGTTACAAGTTCAACAAGAAGCAATTAAAATAAAAGTGAATCATAACATCTTAAAATAGTTATTTAACATAACCATGTTGTCTTAATCGCACTGAATAATAATCCATTGATTCCCAGGCTGCCTTGTTATTGCCTGCCTTGATGGGTGCTTTGTCTTAAAATTTGTTATGTATATCACATGAGAAGTTTCATCTGAATAGTGTCACTGAAAGAGTTTGGTGAAAAATGAGGGGAAAGACTATGTTCAAGCCACAGAAAGAGGACTCAGTGCTGGAATAGAGGACAAAATATATAATTTATCTCCCTTGAGTATTTCCTACACTGTTCCCTTGTCCAGCATCTAGGCATGTGATGTGATTCTTGGGGCTGTCCTGTGCAGAGTCAGGATTTGGACTTCATTAATCCTTGGGGGGTCTGCCAACTCTGTATATTTTATGATTCTACGACATCGCAGAGGTAACTTCATTGTCTGTCCACGTCTTTCCCAAGATGAAAGGTTCACATAGGGTTTTTGCATTTACCATCTGCTGCCTTTCTCCATTCTCCATGGATAGATTAAGTACCTTTGCAAAAATAACCCAATTGTTTGTTAAACATAAGATAAATGAAAAGTTGCACCACAGGAAAAAAAAAACATTAGGAAAATTTGGACTTGTAAACCTCATACATGGGCTGAATAGCATTAAGCATTATATATGTTTCTGGAATATATGAATTAGCCTCTTTTTTGTTATTACTTTAAATAATAAGTGTTATGACCTTCCCATTTTATCCCTTGTTAAAATGCAAGGAACCCTGACTTGGAAGAAAGCATTTTCAATGAGCAGGCTGACCCTGTCAAGCTCTTGTTGTTCACAGCCTCCGTTGTGGGTCAGTGGGTTGTACCGTAGCAGCACCTCTTGCCATGGGCTGTGTCTGCTGCTCACTGGAGTGGAGTGCTTTTCCTCCTTTGCTTCACTTTTTTTTTTGTTCATTTGCATAGCAACTTTCCCTCTCCCCGTTCCCCATCCCCCCCCGACCCCTCCCCACCAGGAACCTGCAGGAAAAACTTGAAAGAATATTTCTTTGTTTATGTAGTGTTTTCTTGTCTTGCTGTCTGTGATCATAGCTAGATAACACGTAATAGGTACAAATAAGACCTTCTGATACACCAGTATGCCAAGGTGGCCAAGAAAACCAAAGACATCCTGGCCTGTATCAGGAACAGTGTGGTCCTCAGGACCAGAGAAGTGATTGTACCCCTGTACTCAGCGCTGGTGAGGCCACACCTCAAGAACTGTGTCCAGTTCTGGGCCCCTCACCACAAGAAAGAGGTGCTGGAAGGTATCCAGAGAAGGGCAATGGAACTGGTCAAGGAGCACAGGTCTTAAGAGGAGCCTCTGAGGGAGCTGGCATTGTTTAATCTGGAGAAAAGAAGGCCCAGGGGGGACCTTATACCTCTGTAGAATTACCTGAGAGGAGGTTGTATCGAGGTTGGGGTTTATCTCTTCTCCCACGTAGCAAGTGGTAGAACAATAGGAAGTGGCCTCAAGTTGTGCAAGGGGAGGTTTAGATTGGATATTGGGAAAAATTCCTCTGCTGAAAGGGTTGTCAAGCACTGGAACAGGCTGCCCTGGGCAGTCTGATGGAGTCACCATCCCTGAAGATATTTAAAAGACAGGTGGATGTTGCACCTCAGTACACAGTTTAGTGGTGGATGTGACGGTGCTGGTTTAATGGTTGGACTCAATGATCTCAGAGGTCTTATCCAACCTTAATGGTTCTACAGTTCTGTGAAGTGAAACCCCAACATCTTTATGACTGTTGAGAAAGTCAATCACTGACATGTGTTTGACAGGGTATCTGAGCTACTCATTGCTGACTTTAACTTTGATGCTGAAGCAGGAAAGCTGAATGTGCCTTGTGAACTTACAGCTGAATTTCTATTGGTGTTGCTGTTTGTCACACTTGGCTCTTGTGGACTGACTACCTAAAGAAAGCTGATTTTTTTTCCCCGTTTTTCTTTTCTGACAACTTCTGGGTTTTGGCCACGTAAAACTGTAATGTTAATTTCATACTTATTCATGGAAGCGATATAGCAAGTGAAAGATGGATGCCCTTTGGGGTCAGACTGATTTAGGGGGTGGGATAAAGCTGTAAATCTGTCTGGCTCCTAGTGATGGGAAGCTGTGGCCTGTTCAAGTGTTGTCAATTGACTGCAGTGTTCATGTACAATGACAGTGTAGATTGTGGCCGTATCACAGTGATATGATCTAGGGCAGGTTTTATTAAAGGTTAAAAAGCTCAAAAAAATCTATCAGGGTTAATTACTGCCAGGATCAATTACAGGACTGATTACAATTGGGATGATGGGAGAAGAAGGGAGAAGAACAGAAGGTTGGTGAGTCTCACATGTTTTTTTCACATGCTATTAAGATGTAAAAGGTCTGATATTCACACTGGAGCATAGTTTTGATTTGCAGAGAAAATGGGACCCTGCAGAATTTGACTTGTTGTAGGCTGAAACCAGGAGTTCTCCTCCTTCAAGCCCTCTTCTTCCCAGTGTCCCCTGAAATAATCTGAAAAAGCCAAGCTTCAATACCAGAAGAAAGAAATCTACTGCTGTCAGATGTCAGTGTCTGCTGTGTGTGTGATCTGATGCTGGAGCTTCTCATGGAAATGCTCGTTCTGAAGCATATCATAGTAAAAGGACAATGTTTGTTCAAGTAAGAATATGTGGGGACTGCTGCAAGGAAGGGATTGAACTTGGAAATCTGTGAAGTTAGTCATCTTTTTCCCTTTTTTTTTATATATATATATTCTTGCCTAGAACTTATTTAATTTCTCCCTGTTTGCACAAAATTTTAGGTTAGAACTCTTGAGTTCTGCTTGCAACTCTTGGTATAAAAAGTGTCTTTGAATTGAGGCAGACATGTAGGACATATAACTTTTTATGCTCTTTTAATTTGCCTTTCATCCAAATGTGATTATGAGCCCACTTATAGTAAATCAGAAAAACCGTTTCTTCTTTGAAGCAAAAAGAGTTCAAAATGGGACTATCAGCCTTTCCTATTACAGGACTTCAAACCTTATAAAAATCTTAGGCAAATTCAACTGAGGTTAATTTGAAATCTTACAGGGTCTGATAGATGGGATCTGTGTTATCAGTTTGTTATTAATGAATTATAGTTAAAATTTTAAACCTTACAGATAAAAAAGGTGGCAATGGTCAACCGAAATTTTTAAAAAGACAATAGATTTTAGTTTAGAGTTACTCTTGCAGTGGAGATATCTAAATGCATTCCTTAATCATAAATTACAATGACAAAAAATCAGAGCCACTTATTTGAATTCCTGAAAAATTAATATTCCTGATCATAATAAACATGTACCAAAAATGGATTATGATGCTCTATTTGAAGTCTTCCTTTTTCTTCATGACTTGAAATTATTTATTATTTATTTTTTATCACTAATCCTAACTTTTTCTTAGAATCTGAACATGCAGTTACTTGTAACTTCCTATTTCCCCATCAGTCTACAGAATATTTTCTCAAGAAATTTACTCTGAGATGATTGATCTTATGCAATCTAAATATCAGTTTTATTAACATGCTACAATTGTCATTGGTAATGCTAACCCCAAACAGATAGTTTTACTTCTTTTTTATCTGTGTATTTTTTTATATATATTTTCCAGTGTTATTATTTCCATTGTTTTGACTCTTGGTGAGGAAGAATAAAAGCATCTCTTTTTCTCAAGTAAGCATTGAGGGAATCCCATAATACGTCTGGAAAGACTTTAGGGGATTTATTTTTATCCATGGATTTATTGATCTCTTCACTTATAAACTCACCAGATCTGATTTCTTAAATCCTTTGAAAGGAGGTTTGCCAGAAAATGTCAATATTAATAAGGAGTGAAATAGGCAGTGGAGCAACTTTGTGAGTTCTGCCACTACCAGCAATTATTATCTGTGCTGTGGAAAGTGAGAAGTAGGAACGTGTCTGTCCTAGAAAATTACTCTTGAAACAACTACATCAATTTCTGCCATATTCCAGTGATGCCAAATATCTGATTATGTGAAGCCAATTTCAGATTTTGATACCTACCATCTGGCTTGATTTTTCAGAGGTTAAGTGGCTTTTGGCTTCTAGTCATTTTGCACTGCAAACAGAAGTATGTCTCCATATGGTTATATATTGTCTCATTAAGGACAGAATTCAGCATTCTAAATTCTACCATTTGATGACATTCTTTTGAGCATCGTTCATGCTGGTTGCAGATCTAGAACCTCACTTTGTACGTGACAGCAGGGGCTGGAGTTCAAGGCATTTTCGCTAGTCAAAGCTTCCATCTAAGGTGACATTTCTTTTACAAGAAGGAAAGTTTTACAGTTTGAATCTAGTTGGATCTGGCAATAGGGAAGACATTATTTCTCAGCAGTTGTAACTTAAATGGTTTGGGTAAACAGAAAACCTCAGTGCCTGTGCTCAGTGGAGATCTTTGGAGAAGGTTCAGGCTACCTGCTTGAGGTTCTGGAGGCAGACAGATGAGGCATGTAGCACTTGAGTCTGGAAAACCACTCAGGGCTGCTGCAGTGCTGCTTGATCCTCCCTAATTCTGGTGACTGTACTTCACAGCCCTGGAATCGCAGAGGTGTCTTGGTCATTTTGTTTCTCTAGAAGTGCCCAGAAAACCTCTTGGTTAGGCAGCTCAGCCAGGAGGCAGAGCTTTTGAAAGGTGTGGTTTCTAAGATTATGCATGCATTTTCCATATGACAAGTAAAACCAAAGCCAAAAGCCTTCAAAGTCTAAGGAAGCAGAATTCAGGTTTACACTTTTCCAGTGGGCATCATAACCTCTATGAAGCAGAGCCTGCTGTTTGTATTGCATTTTAGCCTTCTGGTGGAGTGAACCCTGAGTTCATGGCTGAGCTCTGACCGATTGTTTAGATAAAGGATCAGAAAATACATGAACTAACAGTAGCATAGGCTCTATGAAGGTCTGTTGAGAAACAGGTTTTATGGGTCTGAATCTCCTCAGGCTAACAGAATTTGAAGCCAGTGTTTCCATTTCATGCCTGGATGAAGGCTCTACCCACCATAATACAAAAGAGACAAGTTTTGCCATCTCTACCTTCCCTAGTCATGGGTCTGTATCAGCTGGGATATGCGAGGATAACCCAAGTATCAGGTGGATGAAAATTCACATGGACGTGATTTTGACTCCAGGGAGTTCAGATGCTATTGAAATATCTGCCATTGTCCTCCTGGATTTACCTAGGACGCACTCTGCATATCAAAGCATCAGTGAACACCCCTCAGACAGCACAGGGATCCTGCATGCTTTGGTACAGGTTGTAGCAAGTGTTTTAAGTACTGCAATAAACACCTTTTTTAGAAGGTCTGAATATTGTCCCTTGGGTCATGTTTAGCTTTCACAAAAGTGATCAGAGAAGAGCCCTTCTATATAAGAGGACAATTTTGGTGTGTTTCCTCTGGTAGTCATTGGTCCTAGTAAAATGCAGGTGCTGTCTAAGACACATCTAATTCTGTCTGTATTTGTCAGTGGTGGAAGTTTGCGTAAGGTTTGGGGGAAAAAAAAATGTATATTTAACACCAGGAGCTTTGTTTATGTTGTGTTTTGGTTTGTTTAAAGAAATTTTTTTATGAAGCAGGATGTTTCCATGCTCTTGGAGGCTAATGTTTTGTTCATGGACTTTACAGCCTCTTCTGGAACTTTCTGAGCTGGAAGGTGCTAGTAGCAAAGCTGTTGTTTATTCCTTAGGAAGATCACAGTTTTCTGTTTGTTTTTGTTTGCTGAGACAATAAAAATTCAGCAGAAGTGCCCTAGGCCACACAGGCATAATCCATGAGCCAGGACATAAAAGCGGACTTGTGTATTCCCTAGAATCCACACCAACATGTCAGCAACATGTATGGGTCGCTTAGTTTCTGGCTCAGCTGTAATAGCATTTAGGTATGGGGTATTTATGAAAGCAGAAGCCCAGGGATATGATTCAAGCAGAGAATCTACGGGTAAGAAAAGTTAAATTAATTGCTGAATGTACTGCATGTGTGTTCTGCAATCCAGGATACAACATGCCTTTATGATGTTTGTGCTACCTACATAAATGCTAGCACAGTCAGGAAAAATATACAGTCAGGTTAAAAATAATATCTGGGAATTTATGGCAAGAGCATTTTTTTTTGTTATTTAAAAGGGTCTTGTGATTAGAAAAAAAAAAAAAACTCTTCAAAAACTCTTATTGTTGCTTCAGTTGCTCTGACTTACTGCTTTCTCCATTCAATGTTTCCATGAGGTTCAGCCAATGTATGCTTCACTTCTAAAAACGAAATGCAACATTGTCATGCCTGTGCACGTTTTATTGAGGAAAGGAAATAGAATTTTAGAAGTAGAAATTGGGATAAAAAAGTGTAACTGAAAAATGCTCCTTTATTATACAGAAATAACTGTTGTGGCAGGAACCTCTGTAACCTGTTGGAAATACAGGAAAACTGTGACATCTTTGTGAACTTTTTTGAGAAAAGACTTAAAGCACAGGTTAATTCTGTGTCTTTTCCAATTCATGCCTGAATTACTTCATGCAATTGAATTGTTCTATATGCAGTTAACAAATATGACTAGTTTTTAGCTATTTCTACAACAGCCTAAAAATGTGACCTTACATCTCTCAATGTCAGAATGATATGCCAATTGAGGAAATTTAAAAATTGCCTCTAAGTGATACTTGTTGTCCCAGAAAAGGATTAGCTTGCAGAGAAGCAAAGTGACCAAGAGTAGAACTCTTTATGGTCCAGTTTTATAGCTGGATTGTTGGGTTTTGGTTATTTTTGTTTGTTTGTTGTTTCTTGGTTTTCTTTTTTCTTTCTTTTTAACATGTTATGGGAATCCCAAATTTCTTATTTGATATAATTTTCAACATTGCTTTGTCTGCCTAACAATGAATGGACTAGTCTTTCTTCATAGCATGAAACTGGAGGATGGGAATAGTGGATTCATCTACCGAGATAATTGAATAATGGGACATCCTCCTTTCAAGAGAAGAATTTTCACACATAGAGACCGTCAGATTAGCCTATCTGCCTTCAAGCTGAGGGCCTGTTCACTTGGTAGTCTGTGTTACAGAAGCATTAATTTGCATTTAGGCTCTGCTGGGATGTGAACAGAGTGACTGCACTGATGGTAAAATGGTCTCAGTCAGTGTATAGGCTGTAATCGAGTCAGAACTTCCCTATAGGATTATTAACCTTAAGACAGCACACTCAGAAGCAAATTATATTCTTCTGCTTTAATTTGGTCTAGGAGTCAGGTATGGCAGAAGGGAGCTCTATCATTCATCATTAGTTTCACTGTTCCTTTGCATTTTTTTTTCTTTATTTTCTTCTGCAAATGGTGTTACAGGCTTAAGCAGTACATGTAGTTCCATGCAGTAATTTATGAGGGTAATGGTGAAAGCAACAGCTGTGAGACACATACTTTATTCATTATAGACTTCAACATAGGTAATATGGAGCTCAGAGCAGCAGGGAGAACTCAGAAGGAGTAATTGTGAACTATGGACCAGAAAACTGCAGGCTGTAAGGACCTATGTAGCTGAACTCACGCTGTTGATCAGGACACCTTTCACAGACTTTGGGTTATGTTGTAGCTTACTGTTATGATTTCTCTCTGCTCTTTGAGAATTTAGCATCCACTTTCTCTAGTAACATATTTTATGCAGCTGGGTGAGCCTAGGCTGTACTATGGCCCCATATGTTTCTGAGGTCATTCCATCAAGCAGGTGTGGAAAAAAAATGAATTTAGGTAGTGTAGATATGAAAACTGAAGGATTTTTTTCCAACAGCTTTTGACTGCTTAAGAATGAAGAGGAGAAAGCAGAGACAGAGAACTTCTCTGCAGCCATCCCCCATTCCACTGACATCAGAAAAGATTTGTCCTTGAGACAGCATCCTGTTTTGGAACAAATACCATTATTTCAGAGTCATGTTGGTGCCAATTTGCTGTTCAACTTAGCTGAACAGGATACCTTTTTCTTTTTTATTTTTTTTTTAAGTGTGTGTCTGTGTGGGGTATTTATCATAAAGCATTTGTAGCTTCCTTCCTTGAAGCGTATTTTAGCCCATGACTCAGGTGCTGTAAACACTGGTACTCGTAGCAGAGCTCCTGCATTGTCTACTGCACCAGCCTGGATTTAAATTGTCTTAATGGCGACTTGCTGCTGTTGTGGGAAACCAATTGGCCCATCCAGTTCAAAAGTGCAGAAAGTAGGGAAAACAAGCAACAATGGTGCAAATTCTTGCTATTCTCCTTTGACAGTACATTGTGATTTGGGAATGGTACTGCAGCTACTTTCCTTGAAAGAAGAATGGTGCTCAGCTGGCCTGAGAGATGCTGTGCTTCACCCCTACAGTAGTAGATGGGTCTCCTTAGAGGATCCATGCCCATCAGTGGGTTAGGAAATATGTGCAAATACAAAGATCTTGGAGATTTGGTGGTATGTGTTTCTTTCCAGGTTTTTATCCTCTGCAGGGGATTTCTGCTCTTTACAGAACAAAAATTTCAGAGCACCAGGAGGACTGTAATGACAGCTTTATCACAGACTGATGTTGAATTGAGCCTTTATAGTGCCTTGCTCCTCTCTCTTCTCTAGCGCTTTCCGATACAGTCATCTGAAGGATAAATTTAATCTGGATGACGAGAAGGCATAACGCTTTGCTAGCTTATGGACCATGCTCATGGAGGAGAAACCATCAAAGGTTACCTACAATGCAGACTTGAGTGCTAATGCTGAGAGTTCCCTCAAATGCTGTCATCATACAGGACAGTAATTTGTTTTCTCAGGCGAAATTAGGGTGTGAAGAGAGGAATTATGTTCATCTCGAAGAGTTAAAGGAGACAAACCTTATCTTCCAGGCTTTCTACTCTTGGGACAAGACAAGCAGCACCTTTTATTGTGTTTTGTCTTGCAGAGATGATCAGAGAAAAGAGATGATGGCAGCTGCAGGAGGAAGTGGAGACTGTGGTCGTGTGTGACCTCTGAGTAAACTAAGTTTAGTAGCCAAAGTACTGGTGTCCCAAACTTAGTAGTAATGCTCTTTTATAATAAAGTTTAGAGGTGGCATTTTGCTCTTGAACATCTAACAGTGACCTCATTAGAGTGACTTCTTATTGCCTGCTGATGCACTGCTGCTATGATATTACTTAACCATTTTACCTCACAGAGCTGTTGCTTGCTATAGGCAACTGTTCTCCTTAATACCTACGCTTTTGAATTATTACTCTATTTTCAAGCTGAATGGCAGCATGCACAAGATTATTTTTCTATACATGTGCTTCTTTGCCTTTTAGTTTGGTAGTCATCTTGTTGCCAAGGGGATGTCTTAACATTACAGTGTTTTGCTAGTGCATGATTCTCTGATTGATTCTTTGGGAAACTGCAAGCTCAACTTGCCATATCGTTTACATAACTAACAATCAGTCTAAAAATAAACTGGCTTCCTGATAGATTGAGGTCACCCTTTAGAGTGATTGCCTCTTTCCACCTGGATCAAAAGTGCTTGCATATAGGTTCCAAGTAAAAATTAATAGTAATTGAGAAACAAAATTTCCATTTCAGAGCAGCAGCTAGAATTACTAAATCAGACAGAACTCATTAGCAAAATAAAAGGCCTTAACATATCCTGTCAGAAGACAGTGAAGTTACTCTGCAGTGAGCTGTGCCAATGTGGGCTCAGTGGTGAGGGAGTGCTGCCAGTGCATCTGAAGGAGTTTGCTCCTTGCCAGGTGTGTTCAAGGAAGGGTTCTTCCTGGCAGATGCCCTTGCAGAGATGTACTGAATTTGTGCACTCTGCAGTCCCCAGTTTTATTATCTCTTCAACTGTTTAACCCCTTGTTTTTTCTGGCTGTGCTAAATCTGCAGGGCAAGATATTGTCTGTCTGCCACTGTTCTCTAGCAGAGGCCCTGAAGATAGATCATACTGGCAAAATCTAGGGGAACAAGGAATGAGTTTAGTCCAGTTAATGAATTTAAACAAATAAGAGAGTTTCTTTTGCTCTAATTTTTTTTTTTATTTCTGCTTAGCTCCCTGTTAACAGTTTAGTTAACTGACACAGGCTTAGGGGATATACAAACAGTGATCTAATGTTTGGCTGCCACTGAGAGATCATGAAATATGGTGCAAGCTTATCTGAACCACCAAGAGAAAACATTTCTTTCTTACACTGTATATTTTTCATTCACATAGACTCTATAGTAATAATAACAAGCTCTTTTGATACTCTCATACTGTTTATTTTTCCTTTACTTGATAACAGCAACACTGTATAATGCAATGAGCTCCTGATGATAAGCTGAGCGTGAATATTGTCCTTTCTCTTTGAATACTGCCTTGTGTTCTACATCTACATCTAATGGAAGCTGCAGAAATCAGTATTATTAAATAGTCTGAAAGTCAGCATGAAGGAATGAAGTGCAGAGCAGAATGGTAATAAAGGCATGTCAGGCAGTAATGCAACTGCAGAAATAGCAAGGAACCTTTTATTCTGCATTGCCTAATGCCAAATACATCTTCTGTGCAAACAGCCATAATGTCTGAGGCTCGTCAGTGTTTGCCACTCATAGTCACATCTTTCCATGAGTGAGATTTCCTTTTATTTTTATTTTTTTTATTATTTAATATTTAGTACTGTATAAAATTTGGTTTTCTGCCTTTGATAGTTTCTGTTGCGGAGACACTCCTTTGCTGTAAGTGAGGAAGCTTAACTGACTGAGTGGGCTTTGGTCGTGATTTCAAATATTGAAGTTCTGGTTTTATTGAAATTTTACCATGTATGTAGGGCTATTTAAAGTATTTGTGTATGTATAAAAATTTTATGGTTTGGAAAAACACAATTACAGTAACACAATAAAAAATCACAGTAGAAAATGTTTTCTAACGTATTTAGAGGATGAACTATGTTTTGCTTTTATGACATTCTAGTAAGAAAATGGTCTGTCTGAGGTGTGTAAGACATCAATTATACAAAAATAAATAAATCTAAGTCATCATTTGAAAATAATTATGCAGGAATTGCTAACACACGCTATCTTCCATATCTCAGCAACGTTAATTGGAAATTGAACATCGCTACCGATTGAGAACTTTAAAATGTACATAGGACTTGTACTCTATAAGCAACTCCTAGAAGAGTATAAATTACCATTTCCCAGAATTATTGTGCAGTCTGTCTTCAATGCATTATAGAATTACCACACTGGAGAGAAACTGCTTATTTGACCTTGGTCAGCTTGCTGCTACACTGCATCTGGGTACCAGATCAGGTCATCATGTATTCAAGGCCTGCTGTTAAAGCAGTTTGTTGCCATGGTATGTGTTACCTCCTGCTTGAAGGTTACAACCCCAGGTCTGGTCTATTCCATTTTAGGAGCTTTTTTGATAGGACACCGGAGTAATAATGTAAAACAAACTCTGCTTCCTCTTGCCTGAAATCATATACTGCACAAGTCAGTATTACTAGTCAAAACTTTTATCATTAGTATTTAAAACTGGGCTTTTTGGGTAGGTAAAGAGATATTATAGGCTTCTGATTGCACTGGCAAGGGTTTTATTCTTTGTTGGGAAGTGGAGAAAGGTAGCATGTGATAGATATGCCAATTTTGACTTACTTATCCCCTTACTTTTTGACTATAGGTTGATATAGAGTGTAGGGATAATACTGAATGTGCTGGAATTAGTATGATGTTTCCCAAGTTCCTTGCTGTTGTTGCGGCAAACAAAGAAAGGTTCATGCAGCAGGCTTTAAATCATTTCTAGTGTCATGCTATAAAGGCTGTGTACTTTTTGATCTAGTTTTGTGCTGTGACAAAATTGTAGTTTTTACAGAATTTACCAAAACTATATGTTCATCCAGTAACT
>JAYRBT010000114.1:81662253-81690284 GCA_036023395.1 Myiotriccus ornatus
AATATTTTTTTCCTTTAATTTCAAAGCAATTTCATATCTATAATGGTTTATTTCATCTAATTTCCAATATAATAATGCAATGAATTATGGCTACTGATGGATACATCAGTATCCATCTTCTGTGATGTCTGACTTCTGACTTCTGTATCTTCAAAGGATACTTTATACTTTTGACATTATTAAATTTTACTAACACTGGTAAAATCAAATACTAAACAGACTCTTGCAGATAAAATTTTTATAATTCAGTCTCTGAATACAGTACAGAGACTGAAATTTCCACTGTAAAAGTAACATGTAGTTTGAAGAAGAACATACCTTTTTCAGACATCTACATAAACATCTGATAAATATGTACATTTCTTGATGAATGCATGCTCTTCTGTCCTTTGAATTCAGTGGGGAGATTGGATATGTAGAATTTCTCAGTTTAAAAATGCTGCTATAAGTCTGCTGCCAGATGTTTAATTTCTGCTTCATGTAACAAACAGTTCATGTATAACTAACAACACCTAAGGTAGACTGAAAACCAAGGAAGAGCATAGAAAGATCGGAAAAACTATTATCACTCCTTTCAACATTATTATATTGAATTTTGACCTTGTTAGAGCTTCCATAACCTGTACTGTATGTGCAGGGAAGCAGAAATAAGTGGAGTTGGGACAGGGGGGAACCTGGGGTAGCTTGAACTACCAAAATCTGAATTTTGTCATCACTGAGATTAAAGCCAGCTCAGAACTCCTTAGCTGAACAAGTAAAAGTCAAAGGTAGTAGTATGGAAAAGGGGATCTGTGAGGTCATAAGGGGGTGATGAATAGGGATTACGGTGCAGGACAAAACTTCAGAAAAGTGGAACTCTGGTAGTACAGAAGAGAGCCCTTTCACTGACACCACAGCCTCACCAGATCTAACAGCAGAGTATGACAGTCAGACCTAATCTGGTCCCTGGTCTCTCCATCCTTCCCTTTAGCTGACAACAGACCTCCTCACTGACTATTAACAACAGAGGTGCTGCAGTTAGAATAGATGACTTTGGGATTTAGTATGGCTGAGAGAACTGAATAACATCCCTTGGTGCTGTCATCACAAAAAGCTGACAGTGTCCTGAATCTAGATCAGCACGGGGGAATATTTTCCATTTAGGGTAAAAGTCGACTGTTGGGAATCATAAAGTTATTTGAATTTTCAAATTTGAATTTTGAATCTTTGGATTTTTCTTTCTGTTAAAAATAGTGCTGAAGGGAATCTCAAGAGCTATTTCAGAAATCCTTTTAGGATTTCTACTCTCTGTGAGATATAAGCAAAGGGGTAAGCTGTACTGCTTGTAGACCTGAAGAAAATAGAATCAACTGGTGATTTGGGATGAGGAAGGTCAGTGCCAAAGAGAGGAATGACATGATAATGAATGATGTGTCTGAGTAGAAAGGCTCCAAACAGTAGAGGTACAAGCACCACATTGTTTTGGTTGGCAAAAAGCAAAGAGAGATGATAACTGATGTAAACTGGAAGTCACAGACTTCTAACTGACAGACACATTAGTGCGGCAGACCATGGCAGATGATGTTTGAGGTCCTCTGGAACCTCATCCAGGTCTCCTTGTTGCATTTTGACAGTGCCTGAAGAGTTAGACTTTACATTACTGAACTCAAAGGGGTCACGGTTTGTAATATTTTAAAGCACTTCCTGAAAATATGAGAAACCTAGGAAGCTATGCAATCAATTTTATAAGGTAGATACTATGAACAAGATACAGGCTCTAAAAATTTGTATAATATTGCATACAGGGAAAGGGTTCCAGTATCTATAGGGAAATTAAACAGTCTTGATTTCTCAAATATTATTCTAAACTGGTGTTTTTGAAGAAGGCATTATCCCTTCTAGGATGATCCCTGTACCTACATCTAGTTCTTGTTGATGTCTCTACATCTCTTTCTGGGACTCCTTGAACATTCAAAGGAAGGACAGAAAAAGGGTCATTTGAAAACCTATGCAGAAATTTCTCTGTTGGAGCTGAATAAAGTTCTTATTTTCAGTGCCACTTTTGAAACAACTGAAGATTCAACCCAGTCCCTGCACTGTTAGAAAAAAGCGGGAAACATCGTAAAGACCAGAACAAATAGCAGTCAATGACCAAATAAATGTGAAAGTATGTTTATTTTTCTGGGTAACAATGTATCATTGCAGTTACATAATTAAAATGGATTTTTTGGTTTTGTTCTTTTTGTAACTTTTGAGGTTAATGTAATAGATTATTATTTGAGGAGGCTTCTGCAGATCAAGTTGGCGTTCCACTTCTCTGCTGCAGAATTCAGGGAGCAGAAGTCTGCTGAGGAAACAGACTAATTATTGTGTGGGTGATTTGTATTTAATATATTTCGCTGACTTTTACCACGAACAAAGAAGGCTACTAAGGACCACACTTCAGTATGAGTAACTTCTTGAAAGTAGGTCAGCCAAGTTTACATTTCGTGCTTTGATTGGTGCAGCAAACAAGTGCAATGCTCTCTTGGTAGAGATACAAATGCTAAGCCACTTCAGTCTTCTTTTTAGGGACTTACATAGAACTGTGACCGCTTCTTTGAAAGTGCATTCTTTGCATTCCAATGTAAATAATCTTTTCCTGACGCTTTTTACAAAAGAAGTTCTAGTGGAGACCTTTTAAAAAACTCAGAGTAACAAAGTAATATGGATTGCATATGTAACAAGTAGCTTATTCAGGGCCATTCAGACTTCCAGTTGCACTGTGAGGGGGATTCTTACATCTCACATGATCATTTTTCAGTCTGTGATTCCCACTTTGCTTGTATTTACTTTTTATTTTGATTGATTTTTTTGTTTCCAAACTATTGTTAGCATCCTGATGACTGTATTTGAATGTACTTTTCATCAAGGAAGCTAAGTAAAATTGGTTTACATTGATTCTTCCTTCTTTCTTCTCTCAGTTGTACCTTGTCCTCTGTTTGTCTCTGTGTCAATCACATGCTCATTTTACATTGTATTGAAACTATTTGTTTACAACAAGCCATCAGCAGCAATTAAAGCTATGAGTGAAATTTTGTGAACTTTTGTATTGATATGGGACTGGAAATACAAAATGAAGACCAAATGGAGGCAACTTCAGCATGAGAGCTGCTTATTCAGTCAAATAGCTTATACGGACCAGCTCCCAACATCTTGTCACTTTGACTATTCTCACAACAATGAACCTGCTATTTTCTTACATCTCTGATCAAAATGCTGAATTCACAGACCATCAAATTTTGGGCAAATAAAGGTCTGGGTCCAATTTATGTCACTGAAAGTTATCTCTTTCTGTGAGCAGGCTACTAGTAAAAAGCAAATGTTTAAAAATGTCTGTTTAAAAATAACAGAACATTCCAATGCTTTGGACTCCCTTAAAGAATTTATAGAAGTAATGGATAAAGGAGAAGGCTAATATAGCTGGTTTTTCTAATGAAATTGACAAGCTACATGCCTGAAAATCAGAGTCTAAGTTTCAGTAATACAAGAGATAAAGCTCTTACAAGGATAAAAACTTCTGAAAAGCTGTAAAACTATGAAAAATTCAGTTTTATTGGAATCTTTCAAGAATATGTTCTGGGATCTGCAGTTCTCAACATCTTAGTAGCTAGTTTGCATAGTAGTGGAACATCGAAATTTGCTGATGGCACCAAGTGATTTAGAATCTTAAAGCCTGAGTGAAGAGACTCACAGAAGCATCTGCTGATACCAAAGAACAACATAAAAGCTGAAGTTTGATCCAGTTAAATTTAAAACAAAGTGGACGGAGAAACTATCTAAATCCTGAGTGCTCTGTGCTCACCTCTGGACCAATCTGTTTTGATGCCTGTGAATAGGATCTTGGGCCAGAAACAGGCTACAAAAGCATAACTTCAGTGTTTCTCAGGGAGGTCTGGGGAAAAGCAAACAGTGCTAGTAGACTTAGGAGTCAGAGTACAAAAGGTTCTATAAATCAGTGGCTTTTTCTACTTATGAAGTACTTTTTTAAAATATATTTCATGTTGTCTAGCTCAAAACCATCTGTTATGGCTGGAAAAGAAAGAGGGAAACAATGACTAGATATCTCCATCATGGAGAGAGATGACACAAGGTCATAAAGGCATAAGCACTGGGAAGAAAATGATCTGGGAACTCTCCAGGGTCTTACTCACTAGAGGAGTTAGGGACCATTAAGTGAGCTTGACAGGCATGGTAATACTTCACCAAGTGAGCAAGAACTCTGCCAAACTCCTTACCAGGGGACACTGTAGATATCATTTTATGCCACAGGTTTGATTAAGGGAATCCATGGAACAAAATCCATCTTGGCAGTTAAATTCAAAGAAAGCAGTACTATTTTAGAAAGTTTCTGTGCCTGAAAGCACTCAAGGCTGGAAGATGGTTCTGGAGTAGTGTGATATGCTTATTCCCCCTTCAGTGTCTTCCTCAGACATCTGCAGTTTGTCCTAGTCAATCATAGGGCCCTTGGGCCTCACCTGGTATATTTGTAAGCAGAGTTGAATAGCAAAAGTTATTTCTTTGTTTAAAGATTTGCATTTTTATAGCTTTCATTTTATTTTGTGATATAGCAGAACAACACGGTCTTTGCCAGTATGCCTTACTCTTATAACCAAAACCTGTCTGTCAACCATAGTATACATCAGCAGATCCAGATGTCTCAGGAAAAGTGAAGCACATGAAGAGGTACAAGGCTTTTTTTCAGTGGTCTTTTTATCTTCACAGAATAATGTTTTTCTTTAAAAGAAAAAAAAAAATAGAGTAAGAACTATTGTTTTCCTATTTATTTTACAGATGTTTACCTGAAGATTCTTTTAAAGTACTCTGTCCATTCATGTTTTTGGGTCCAAGAAATTTAGTTTTGTTTTGTTTTCAAGAATTTTGAGAAATGGGGAGAGAAGAGTGATAAGTTAGTGTTATGAACCTGGTGTTCTGGCTCCTAAATTCCTTTTTCTGCTTTACTAGTCCGAAAAGCTGTTGATAGTAAATGGAACTCAAGGAGATCATGGAACAGAAGGAAATGCCATGTGAAGCAACATGAAACCTCTGTATAAAGAACAATCTCTTCGTTCTTCTGGAGATAGCTCACATGGATAATCTGCATTAGGACTGACCTACTGACTGAAAGAAAAGCAGCTGGCTTGTTTGAAAGTGCAAACATCCTATGTAATGCTTATTATGTTTTGTTCTGTTTAGGTTAATTTTACTTCCCTCCTCCCTCTTGTGTGCTGTCATATGGAAGGGGAATAACGGATCACTGTGAATGAAGTGGTGGCGTGGACCTCTATGTGAACTGGAAAAAATGGTAATACATATAATTTTGGGTATATAACACCGATTATCCACACACAAATGAGCAGTAAATGAATAGCCTACCCTAATAATAACTTATAGGAATGAGTAGTTCTTCAGAGGGCATGTGTTTTTCTTTTTATTCCCCTGAGGAAAACCAGAAAGCCCTTACGGCAGTTACAAATACTTAAATAAAGCAAGGATGAAAAAATGTTGTGTTTTTTTTTCCCTAGAATTTTCAAGCACTTTTTTTTTTGTCAATGGATATGTCTAAAAGTGAAATCTTCAGTGTTTTAATTGGTGCAATATTAGTAGTTCAGTAGAAAATATGGTTTATGGCTGTTTGTTGATATAGGTTGCAAGAAAATGAAAATTACTAAAGAAATGGCAAAACCAGCTTATGTTCAAATCAGGACCTGCCACATTAGTGGCTCTTCACAAGATCCACAGTCTGATTAAATTTTCTGGAATGTCCTTACTCTAAGAGAGAAGATAAAAGGCAAAGGGCCAGGATCTCTAGTCTACATCAGCCTGCAGGGAGGTCAGTGTAATAACTACTCTGTGTGACTTCACAGTAAATATGCAGAGAATCAAGTTCAGAATTGGAGTGAGTTGATGTTAACTCACCTAAATACTCTACCTAATGTGTAGCCTATCCAATAAATCATTCGTTGCGCAAAGACTCTCTGCTTTCTTCTGCTGGGGAGCAGTTACTTTGTCCTCTAGAAGCTTACATAAATTGGCCAGGCCTGGGGGGAGAATTGGCCTGTAAAACCTTCTCAATTTAATTATACCTCCTATTGGAATGTATTATAGCTCTTTTACTGATCTTGTACTAGCAAAAAGCAGGATGTTTAAATCACTTAAGTCAGTTCAAATTAATTAAAAACAAACTGTTACATTTCCATGTGACAGAAGGGGAAAAATGTAATCTTCAAACAACATATTCTTTAACATAAAGTGCACTAACATAAAATGTACAGAATATATTAGTAAAATACCTTATATGAATACAGGGCTTATGGTTTAGGGTTTGTCTGGAATAAGAATCCAGAAATGTGTTTCTGTGTTAAAATTAGATGGTGACATTTACAAGGTGTTTGTTGCCTACTTGTCAGGTCACAACCTCAAAAGTGTGTCTCCCACCCATGTCTGTTTAAACTGGTCCTATTTTTAAGTGTCCTTTCTGCATTCCCTTGGTCTTCCACTCAGTAGTTCACCCTGCTGATAGCCTGCTGAAACATCTGCCTTCTGAGTTTCCAGGAATTATTGATTAGACACTTTCCAATGATTTCCAACCATCACAGAAAATCATGAATATGCATCTCAGTGAAGATTTGTTAAAACAGATTTCAGTTGATTATGACATGAGTATCCAGATGTTCAGATGATGAGTGACTTGGGAGCACTTATCTACAGCTTATATTTCACCACATTAGTCTCACTCATGTGTTACTTCACGCACACTACAAATGCACAGCTCATTAATGCTGATATGTTTTGCTCTAGAGCTCAGTAATTTCAAATCCATTTCAGTTCTGAATCACCAAGCCAGACCTTGTGTTTTGCATTCAATTCATGAACCTGGTAGAAATTTGGGACTATTTTTTTCCTGTAAAGTGGTCAGTAGCCACTTGCTGTCAAATATAAATTATTTAACAAAAGAAGAAAATAAAGCTCCCAAACTCTGGCAAAGTCCCTATTATCCAAGGAATGATAAAAATGTCAAAATCTTTATGGAAGATTTCTGATTCTGAGTAAGGAACATCCTTGTTACCTCTAATGTTTTAAATTCCTCTTTAGTAAGAAAGCACTTTCTTTTATATTGCTTTCTTTAAAGGGCGTTATGTAGAACAACATCCTTGAGTGCTGTGGGGCTAAAGCCAGCTAAAGACTGGAATGGAGAAAACACTGGTTGTTTGGCCAATGTCAGGTAATCTACAGTGATGGTTATTCAACACTTCAGAAACTTATTCTCATCAGGACTGGCTGCACCAAATTCAGTGTCCAGAGAGATATCCCAGTGAATCTATGTTTTCAAAATACACTTTTCTTGTTGCTAATTTACACCAGTGCTAACCTCACTTATTCCTTAGATGTGTATCTACAATTTGAGAACAAATAAGCTATGAGGTTAATTGCCTTCTGCCATTGTATTTTAGACTTTAGAATTTTTTCTGAATCTGCTTTAAAAGGGTTGCTTATTTAATCAGTCCAAGAAACACTAAAAAATTGTTTTAGAAATAAACTGCTAGTTCAGTCTGGGGAGTCATCCAGTGTCATAACATCAATGTGAAAGAACCAAAAAAAAAACCCAAACAAACATGATTTTCTCCAGTGTTTTCCTTTCTCCAAAAAGAACAAATGAGAACAAACTGCCTTGAAGTACCAGCACAATTTCAAATAGCCAGGGGTTAATGTACTCTGGATAACTTTTCCTTGTAGAATGTAACAATATAATTTAATTTATCCTCTCTCATTTTTTTTCCCTTTATTTTTTCCACCCCAAATTATAGATTGATTAGAAAAGCATTGAGATTTTTGTAGGGAAAGTCTTCCAGATATAGACTATTCTTTTAGAAAATTTTTTCCCCAAAAATGTATAAACAGAAAAAGTAAGAGGGAATTTTTATATTATCCTTAAATGATCCAATATCTTTGTTAGCCTTTTTCATAAACTTCTAACGCATTGCTGCCCTTTGGAAATAAAAGGGACTCCAATTAACGTGTGATGTGTCTGCATTTGAGAACTATTTTTGTATTTCTGTATATTTGTATTATATGTGATCTCTTTATGAAAGTCAGCACAAGCCTGTCAAGTTTTTTGGAAACTTTGAGTGTATTTAAGTGATGGTGTGGTACCAACATACTAAAATGTAAGTAAATTTCACAGTAGAAAACGCTTTGTCAGACATTGTTGTAAGGAAAGTTCTAATTCTAAACGAGACAAAAATGCAACCCTTAACTTGTCAAAGTGCAATCTAAGTACCACAGCCTTGTACAGGTTTGTAATGGGTTTGTGTCCTGCTTTCCAGAGTGACAAATTGACACAGCCTCCTGTTTGTTTTGCAAAGGATGGGGCACCTTGTTGTTATTGCTAGCACTGATTAACACACAGTGCAATTGCCTAAGGTAGTTCTGTAAGAAATCAGACTCTCCCCATCCCACCTCTCAAAATGTGTGATCTAAATGACATGACAAAACATCTTCAACATAAAGCAATGCTTCTCTGTTTTGATGTAGCTTTTTAAATTTTAAAATTACAAGATGATATTTTTAAGATCTGCATTTTAATATTCATATAGTTTCTTTTACCTTGTTTATCAAGTATTTAAAAATTATGAAATATTCTAATAACTTTTTCACCCTGTTCTGTAGTGTGATAGATCTATTATTTTACTATAATTTATAGAACTGATACACTGATGAAAGTGAAATGTTAAAAGACCTGAAAAAAATGAAAGGATTTATAAAATGTTAATTTTATAACTCAGTCTTCTGGAGAAAAATAAGCCAAGTTCTTTACTCATTCCTTGGAATTCTGAAGGGTCACCATGAACTAATATAATATGTGTCAGATATCTTTTCACCTAACAAAGGAAAAAGGGACATGCCATTACTGATCATTATGTTTTAAGAAATAAAAAAGTGGATTTTTTTTTTAATAGTGCAAAGAAGCAAAAAATATCATAAGCCCAGTTTTAAGGGAGGGAAATAAATGACTTTGTGAGACACCTTAACAACATTCAAAGGAATATTGACTTTCTAGTATGATGCAAGTTTCCAGGATTGTCTCTGAAGTTGTCTCTGTCAGTATACTTCCATGTGATGAAAAATGCCTCTTACGCTTGGGTTCTCATCTGAAAAGGAAGTATCATGATGGCAGAGGGAAGTGTGGGCATCAGGAGAGTGTACAGCTGTCAGCTGGGGCCTGAGGGGGGCAACAGTCTCTGCTCAACAGAACAAATTTTAGAAATGTTTTTTGCATTATTCTGTAGCCAAAATAATGCACTGTAGTGACATGTGTGTTATGCTGACATTACTGCAGCTGCAAAGTGAGCTAGATTTAAACTCAAAAGCAAGAATGCTTGAGGAGAAGAGTACTTTCATGTTGATGTATGACACGAATTTCTTACAGTGAGAACAGTCTCTGGAATAACCTCCCCAGGGATGTGGTAGAGTCCCCTTTGCTGAAGGTTTTCAAGATGCTGTCAAGCAGGTACCAGATAATTTCATCTAAGCACACTTTTCCACAGAAGGTTGACTAGGTGATCCTTCAAGGTCCATACCAACCTGCACTGTTTTTTGATTCTCCAGCACAACTTTGCTGGTTAATTTTGTGGTACTGGTGACTCTGTCAAAAGTGTGAGAAATAGTTCTGGGGAAAAAAAAAAAAAACAACAACACTAAAACAACAAGGAGTATTATTTGCTGTATTTGGTAGGATGTGTTTCTTCTGTGTCTCTGTCAAAGTCTGGCTATATCCCCCAGACTTAGTCTATAGGTAGGCAGAAAAAGAAAAGTGTACTATCACTCTAAGAAGACTAATGTTCTTCTCAAAAAACAATATACAAATGAACCTATGTAAACAACGTATAAACATGGAGTTATCCTGACTTAACCAGCAGACAATTGATGAAAAGTAACTAATCACATGCATGGGTTTAGCCCCTGGCAAATGCAGGTAAAAAGCTTAACTTCAGTTTAAGTAAATTCATTTTATTTCACTTCACATTCATGATAGGTTGTGTGTGTTCTTGGCTCACTACCATCTGTCATCTGATGCACGGTAATTTGTTCATAGATGGCAATAAATATATTCACATGATTAAAATCAATCATTATTGTTTAATATATTGGTTTTTATCACTTAAGTGTCTGACTGTGAATGCTCCTGGTTTGCTATGGCTGTGTAATACTGTGCTGGGTAGATTAGCAAAAGTCTCACAGTAAAGTGATTGTCTAAAGAGATTTCAATTCTTGGTAGTCTTTTAAAAATGGGATAGATAAAAACATCTGTCAGGGATGATGTGAGACAATCTGATCCTGCCTGTGGACAGGGAATGGACTACACAACCTCTTGAGATCTCTTCCAGTCCAAGAAGTCTATAACTTTAACTCAGTGAAATGCCACACAGGGATTTGTGCCAATTAGGTTGGATTTTAAACAATTTAACAGATGTTTACACTTACAGATGTAACCTTTTAAGACCTAGAGTGTGTAATCTATTCCATTACTTCACTATGTTTTTAATTATAAAACTTTTCCCTAAATGTAACTGCAACATGTTTAAATCCTTGCTAGGATAGTGTGCCATTTATACAACTTTTATTCTGTCCACCACAAGCACCTTTGTTGTATGGATTTTTATTTACTTGGAGTCATATGCTGTCTTTCACACTTTGTTTATGCTCTTTGATCTTTTCTCCATAGGTTTAGCACCCTGCATTTTGGAATTATAGGGATTTTACTCTTCTGAATACTTTTCTCTTTTTCCCTACAGAAACCTTCCAGTTCAATTATGGGGTCTGGCTTTTTTTTCACTGTGACTTCCTAAACTGCATCACTTGTTAGGCTGAATCATTATCAGTACTGATAAAGCAGAATGATATTTCCATGGGCAGTGTCATCGGTCGAGGCGGGAAGACGACACGGTGCTCAGGAATACCAGCCCCTTTACTACAACAGTGCTCCTACTTTTATACACTTCTAGGTGACCATATGTACACGCACCATTGGTTTAGCATAAACATAACAACTCATGATTGAACACACAGCCACATGTCCGAATGCCATAGGTTAGACATGATAGCAGGAAGTCCACCCTGTGCCACAGTCCTTACTGTCCGTGGTTAACCCTCTGCCAGGTGTAAAGTTCCATCTTCAATATCTCAGCTTACAGAGAGCCCAGAGCCAGCTGGGCTCCCCCACAGGGCAGTGCTCTTGGTTGTACATACCAGAAATTTAAACTGTTTTCAGATGCATCTGAAAAATCTGGATGAAGATTGCATGCAGATAATTAAAAGTTTGAAACCATATTCTGCAATTCATATCCTGTGAGTTTGTTGTAGACAAAAGGATTAAGTGTCCTGGTTTTTATATTTTAGTGAGATCAAGGACTTTGTGAGGCCTGGACTCTCGAATATGTTGGTATCCTCCTCAAGTTTGTCGGTTTTGTTTGTTTATTTGAATTAAAATGAAGCTTCTGCAAATTGTAAGTGGAATTTCTGTAATGTTTTCTTTTGTGACCTACATTACAGATTAAAGCAGCGTTTCTCACCATTTAGGAGCTTTTTAGATTCAGAGGCAGGATCTAGAATCTAGAGAAGACTGGTTGAATTTCTGCCCCACCAGCCATATGTCCATTTATATGGCCTTTAAATATGAATAATAATCACATAGTAGCACTAGCTGATTGCTCATCACATGGAAGAAATTGTATGAACAGATAATGCAATTTTCCATTGTCATCCCCATTACACATTTAAGACTTTAGGTGTTTGGATTTTTGTGTGCTCTCAGGGAAGACACGGAAGTAGATTTAACATCAGCTCATTTAATTTGCCAGCAAACATTGACACTGGTTATACAGTAACCATCCATAAGGGGAATCCTTCCTGACCCATTTTGCTAATCCATTACATTGACTCCTGGATATTTTCTTTGTTTGCTTCAGTCTCAGATGATTCAGTGATATGTCTCTCATGCACCCAATGTTAAACTAATGGCTGGAGAAGATTTTCTCTCAAGTTGATAAGAATTGTTATTCTCATTTTTTGTTTGGTTGGTGGGTTTTTTTTGTTTTGTTTCTGAGAACTTTCCAGTGCTTAGAGTTACTTGGGCCTCTGGTCCAGCTGGTGGGAAGCTCCCAGCCAGCCTATTGTCTTTTTCTGGTAGGAGCAGAGTCTCAAAGCTTCAGTCTAAGTGCTGCTGCTATAATGATGCAGCTCTAGGTACCCTCATGATCTCTAGACATTTTCACCAGGGTAATTGCCTGCTGTTGTAGGAATTCTTCTCTTTCTGGTGACATAATTGCTTTTCTTAAGGTTTCTTATTTTGTATGTGAAAGGCTTTAGGCTTCTTATAAGGTAGATGGTGTGTGTTTTTGATGAAGTGAAACTGTGGGATGGTCTGAAATTCTGCTGTATGGTTACATTTTGTGCTGAAGAAACAGATTTGATAGCCCAGATCTGATTAGTGGAAGTCATGAGCTCATTATTGCTATTTTGTAGTGCTGCAGCACCTTTCCTAACAGCCCTGCAAAAGCAACAAATGGTTGTCAAGAACTGAAGAATTATAAACATAGAACTGAAAAGTTCATGTAATCCTGATTAAGCAGAATCACCACTTTCTAAATTCCTCAGTGTTGTATGATGCTAGGCAATATAGTGTTTTCCAAACACTCAACATTTTAATAAACAGTAGTGGTAATTTATTTTAGTACTCTTTTTTTGAATATTTTCCTAAAACACTTTGGTCTGTCTTTCTTTTCTCTCCTCCTCTTTTGTGAATGAATCTAATGAAGATTTCTGTGAATCAATAACATGAAGATTTCTGCGATTAGACTTTTAGTAGTGAAATTTTCTCTTTCGTCGACCTTTAAACCCTGGACTTACAGGGAAGTCTCTAAGAGATATCTGAGGCCAAACAGAACTCAACTGATTTAATGGCCATCTGAGAACAGGGACACGCAAGAGCTATATTTTAATGACAGTTTTGATTTGACACCGCTTCTGCATTGCTGTTTATTTATTTATTTATTTAACATGATCCTGCTCCAGCCATTCATTCCTGCCTCTGGCTTGACTGCTCTGTTGTGCTGGAATTGTTATTTAATCTCTTTCATTCCAAAGAGAATTCAGCTCATTAAAGCAGCAAGAAAGATTTTCAGCAGAGGATTACAGGCTCAGAAGCCGTCTGGGGGTGTGTGTATACTGTGCGTGTGTGTGTGTTTGTTGGTGAGAAAGAGGGAAGAGGAAGTGACCAAAATAAGGAAGCTCCCTCATGTCTTCTCACATAGAAAATAGTATGGTTTTGTGTTTTGATTTCTTTCTCTAGTTACCACTTCTCCGTGTCTCTGTCTGTCTGTCTCTCTCAGAGAATGGCAAATCCAGTCTTAAAATTCTGACTTAAAAAGTCAGAATATGTTTTAAGGTTTCAGTCCAATCTCAGTCATCAGTTGAATCTTTTTGAGCTTCTTTTTCCTGAAATCAACAATAATAAACAACTGGAACTGCTTTACAACCATGATGACTAACCAAGTCCCTATTTTTCTACTTATTTCCTCAGAACCACTGAAAGAGATTTGGAAATGGATAGTTGAAAATATTGCTGTCTGTATCAGTAGTTGCTTTTAATATTTTATTTTTTTATTTAAATGTGAAAGATTTCTTCTTGATGGAATTTGCCTCCTCTCACCACATGCCTTTTTTATTTTAGCCAAAGTTAGGTTAGTTGAAGGGAAGTAGGACGTGAGAATAGATTTGTTTTTTCAATTAGCTATAATTGATTAATCCTGATATAAGAGGTCTCCACTTTATTCCAAGGCTGGAATAATTTATTTTTCCACTTTTGCCATTGTTTCTATGAAAAAAGCATTATAGCTATAAATATAAGGATATCAAGCATCCATCTTGCCTTGCATTTGCTTGCTACACCTACTGATCGGTCCTTTGAAAGCTCAAGTAGGCAGTGGATGACTTTGTATGCAATTCGAATATCCTTGTACAGAGAAACATGAAAAAATTCTGTTCATTGAAGGAATGTTGTGAAGACTTGATACATGCCAACAGACAACAAAGAATGCTGTGAAGATTTGATACAGGACACTTTTGCATACCAAGGCTGGTGCTGTGTTGTGCCTAGGTCTTGGTAGGCAGACATGTCCAGCCTGTGATGTAGGCTCTGCACTGAGGCAACCCCTAGGCATCTATTCCCTAGGCAACCCTAATCCCAAAGCAAACCGATTCCCAGTGATTGGGAAGTCTTGTGGCTAGAGCCACTGAGTAAGCTATCACTTAGTACACGCTACGGTTATGCACCAAATGCCTACTGCAAAAATGCTGTGAGGATATATATGCACACAGCAAAAAAACATTTATTTTGACTAGTTTATGAGTATATTTTACTTTTTTTTTTTTAAATTTGGTTGGCTTTTTAATTATTACTCTTAACTTTTGGGGTCCACAGCTGCCTGAAAAGAGGCTATAATGAGCCTCTACTTCCAGGTAACAAATGACAGGATGAGAAGAAATGACCTCAAGTTCCACTAGGGGAAGTTTAGATTAGATTTTAGGAAAAATGTCTTCACCAAAAGAGTTGTAAAACATTTGAATAGACTGCCTGGGGAAGTGGTGGAGGCACCATGCCTGGAAGTGTTCAAAACACATGTGGATATGGCACTTGAGGACCTAGTTTAGTGGTGAAAATGATGGCAGTGCTAGGTTGACTGTTCGACTTTATGATCTTAGGGGTCTTTTCCAACCTTTATAATTTTATGGTCCAGGCTTGGGGGGGGGGGTGGGCAAAGGCACCAATGATAAGGTACAACCTCAGAGACTGCCCGATCAGGCTCACAATGAATGGCTGCTTATACAGGAAAGCACAATATATCCTTTGGTTTTGCCTTTGAGATTAGGAAGGATATCCTATGTGATGAGTGAATGTGAAGTTGTTGGTTCAGTGATTGAGAAAGTGGCTGCTGTCAAACTCAAAATATCTTTAAGCAAAAATTACCATTTCTTTCTGAAATGTTTCTACCAGATCCAGTGAACTACTTAACTTTTGTTATTCTGGTCTTGTTTACAGACTCAGGTTTTTTCCACTCAGCTCCGGTAAAGGACCATTGTATCTGTTGTAGTTTGGAGCAGACATTCACACCATTGGAGAAGATGTGAAGTCTTTGGTTTGGATGACAGTCCAGCTGAGTTCCACTATCCTTGTCTATTCTGATAAACATGTTTATGGCTTAAAATTTAATCAAATGATTTCTCAGTTATGCCACGTAATTTCTAGGGGATCCATCACAGAATGGCACGTAAGGTGACCTGAAATAAAATATGGCTCATGGCACCATAGATTACTCTAAGCTGCTGACAGGCTATTAAAATGCTGGGATTAGTTACTTGCATTGAAGAGGGTCTTAATGAAATAAAACATTTCGTTACATATCATCAGGCTACACTGTAGAGCAGCCATCAGTGGATCCGCTTATAGGGAAAAGATGGGACACCTAAACCTTTTGAGACATTGAGAGAAATATACGGCTGAGGTATATTCAAACAAATTTTAAAAAACCCAAACAGATAAACAAGCACCAAAATCCAAAAGGTGGGATTATTCTCTTCCTCCTTCAGTTAGAATTTGGATTTAATAAGAATACAAAAAGCTAGAAATCTTTCCATGTAACCTTGCCTTTGGTTTCATCCCACCCAAAATGGGACAATGGAATTATAAATCTAGTCACACAAGGTTTTTCTGCAGTTGACAGAAGGACTTTCAGAATGACTCAAAAAGCAGATAGTCTCCACTGAGTAAAAGTAGAGTGCTTAGTGCTTTAGGCAAGCATCTGAAATTAGAGAAGATGAGTCCAGACCTTGAGACATCAAAAGGTATTGCAGAGGAAATCTTTCAATCATTGTTTTCTACCAGAAAAAAAAAAAAAAAAAAACTGGTTAAAAATAATGACACTAATAAAAAAGTGATATATAAAGCTTTTAACCTAATATAATCCAATAAAGACCGCAATTTGGCCTTAAGTTATCTTCAATTTCAAAACAGTCTTGGAAACAGAGCCAAACCCACAGTTTCTGACATAGGCCTCTGGCTTCCAGACTGTGCTTTATTGCTTCCATGCAGAAAAGAAAAGCAAGACTGCTCCTATGCAACTCATGTAAATGTAGGACTTCTGGTTTGTAGCTGGCAAGCAGATACTGACTTTCTTGAAACAAAATAGCATGTCTTCTTTGATTTTTTATTCCCATTTGCCACTTAAGATGGTTCTTAGCTGAAAATGAGAAACTTCTTGCAGCTGAGGAACCTTCACCCTGAATCCAATGGGTAACATGTCCCAGGTGTTTGATTTCTGATTAGACATCTGACTATACTCTGCTTTTTTTTTTTTTTTTTTTCTTCCATTGAATTGTCAAATTTTAGATATTTGACTCCGATCTTCTCCGTGTTTTTTTCTGGGATTCAGAATGTGCTAATGAATTTCTTAGCCACTGTCATGCTATTGAAACATTATTCTGGAATTATTGAATAGAAAATTAGCCATTGCTTGCTCACAAATTTTAACCAGAAGTCTTACTTATATAAAAATATTTTAGTCTTCTTAACAGGAAATTCTTATTCTTTTTAGTGATAAAAATATTTACTCACTTTATGTTCTCTTTAATTATTATTTCTAAAAATACTGTTTGATAAATACTGCAATGTTGGAATGACTTCAGGTAAAGGAATATGATTTCAAGTTGAATTTTTAGGTAAATTATGATACCATACACAATATGTGATAATAACAATGTATCAAAAATTACAGTAGTTACTGAAATTTTTACTGTGTATATATATGTCCATAGAAGTTTATGCATGAATGCATATATAAGCATTTAAAAATATTAAAGTGTTAGTATATGTATTTTATATTTAATTTCTCTGTATTTGTGTATACAGATATTTAGAGATTTCTTCTGACTTGGGCAATGTCAAGTATCAAAATCTCCTTGGTTGGGCTCATTAAGCTGCTTTTTCTCTTCCTGTTTTCTGACCTTTCATGGGAGGTATGTTTCAAAGAGGAAGATCACAGGCCCTCCTTCTCACCCTCCATGTTCACAAACAAAATGATCCTTTGAATGCAGAGAGCCCTGCTGTATTTTGGACCAACAGTGACATAGATGAACATATTTGTATAGAAATTGCACTGTTCTGCAAAGGCAGACAGTGCTGTAAATAAGAGCAAGTAGTTTCATCCTGACTTGAGAAGTCCTAGCTTTGCGGTGTGTTTCTCCATAGTTGTCTGTGTGAGAAAGCCTGAGGAGTTACTGCCTCTTTGTTTGTCTGCCCCTCTGTCTCAGCTCTACCCTGTATGGTTCCCTCCAGTGCATGGATGTGGATGAGATCATGCCTAGTTCTGCTTTTTTGTTTCCTTTTCTTTTTTCTGTGTTTACAATAAAGTGCCGGTACTGCAACTGCAATGAATATGCTCAGTGAAGGAGGAACTCACTTCCTTTGGTGCAATTATTTTTCTTGTAGAAGTTTTTCAGATGAAATTGAGCAATACCCCTGAAGGGGTTTTTATTGCTGTTGCAGTTGAGAAAGAAGACGCTTTCTTGATGCATGTTGTCCTGCTTTCAGCTGGGGTAGAATACTTTTTCTTCTTAGTAGCTGGTCTAGTGTATGTTTTGGATTCAGTATGAGAATAATGTTAATAACACACTGATGTGAAGGACTTCCACAGAAATTAGTAAGGCTGAATGCTCATCGGGAATGACTCTGCTATTTCCCCACTGATGCAGTAAACAACTGGCTGCAAGGCTTGGGAGAGGAAGAAGGATGTGGAAAAGGTTTCTTCATATAAAGTATCCGAGAAATACTGATGAATTTAACGGTCCAGTGCAAGGCTCACGACCACTTCACAGCACAGGTTGCATTCTCTGAGAGGGCTTGTCTTGCAGACATGCTTCTCTTTCATCTGTGAAGATGCCAGCTTCCCCTTCCTCTAAACAGTTACACTAACACGTCTTTCTGCAGTGGCTTGTGTACATTGAGACAAATATTAGGAAAGCTTATCTGTCTTTTAATGCAATTTAGCAGTTGGAAATGAGGAGATTTAGCATCATGTAACCACGCAGTTCTTTGTGGGTGACAGGCAAGTTCTCCCCAGACCACATGGTTGGAACTTCTTAACTAATGCGTTTCCCAATTACAGTACAGCCCCTGCTAACTGCTCTTGTCATCCTAGGGTCTGAATGTCTTCCCCTTGTTGCTCCAGCTCATTGCGGTTAGTTATTATAGGCAGCTCAAACAGAAATGGCTCTAGTCAAAACTGCCTCTCAATTTCCTTTACAAAATACTGTTTTCAATGACTTACAATTTCTCCAAAGTTTTTTTTGTAGCTTTCCACAAGAAATGCTTTATTCTATATGGAGAGAGGGACAAGAAGGGGGAAGAGAGGAAGGAATGATGGTGGCTAATGAGAATAAATGCATAGTCTTAAAAAAAGCTGAAGATTCTGTAGGATTTTGTCAATTTTTCTGGTCTAGACATATGTGTATTTTTTATTTGCCCATTTGGGAACAGGGACAGTAGAGGGTGTTTGTAGCATGGAAGGTGGTTCCTGTAGCTGTTCCTTTGTAAATATGCACACAGTTGCATATTTAAAAACCTGCTAGTAGACGGTCAGATTTGTGACGGCTGGTAATTTTTCTAATAATGATAATGATGGTAATGATGTGCGTGCTCTATCCCTTGCTAGCACCCATGTTCTGCCAGCAGAGCCAGGCTGAATATGTTCCTTCATGAGGTGGCATGGAACCCACTGGTCCTCAGCATGGCTAGGAGCTGCTGTGACATTTGGGCTTGGGACCTGTAACTCCTGATTCAAAGGTGTAAGTAGAAAAGAGGAGATGATGACCAGACTTCTGGGGGAAAAGGAGCCTTGTGCAGATTGCAAGATGGATGTTGGCATTGTGAAGGACAAAGGAGACACTGAGACAGGAGGAGATCAGGAAACTTGGAAATAAGACAGCTGAAAGCCTGCAATGCAACCATTATACAATTTCTGGAGGAGTTACATGTATGCACAGTTATGCAGTTCTGAACAGCAGGATTCCCAATCATTTTTGCCATTTATTTCCAAGGTTGTCCAGTGCTTAGAAGGTGAATTTGGGCTGTGTTATAGAGGCATCTGCTCCCTGAGAAATCCCATCCTCCTTTGTGGCCAATTAAATTGAAGGACAGGTGATTGCCGAAGAAGACATGACAGCTTGTGTGACTTGGTTGTGAGTTGTAACCAGCACTTCTGTTTTGCTAATTGTCAATTTCTTACTTTCTTTTTCTTTTTTAAAACTTATTTAATTACCAACTTTTTACTATAAAATATGTATTATGCTGATTAACTCCATGGAATTAAGCACTTACAAAACTTAATTTGCCTTCAGAACAGATTTTTGGTAACACCATGTAAATAAACCATGAGATGACATTTTTAAGTGCTCAAATATTTTGACTTATTTACATTAAACTTTTTTTAATGGAGAACAGTGTATCCTGCCTGTTAAATGAACAGAAAGTCTCTGGGGGCTAATAAATGCATGATACTTGAATGAAACTTTGTCTTGGCATGTAGAAGGGAGAAGAAAAATGTAAGGTTTCCTGTGCAAACTTATGTAGACACGTTTTAGACTTTGAAAGCTTAACTGTGCTGTCCTAGTACTGTATTCAATTAAAATTGTTTGTATTTGTTATTTAAGCTACTCTGGAAATTTTCTTCTCTGAGTATTTTCACAAGTGTGTGTGTACTCAAACATGTATGTGTTTATGTAAAGTGTAGTTATTAGGTATGCATAGAAATATGTGAAGAGATATATGTTGGGCCAGAACTCTCTCATCCCTTATCTGCCTCATGAGACTAAAAATTATGGTTTCCTGTTTACTCGTTAATTCATCATTATAAAATCCAAATGCTATTAGTATTCTCAGTGTTCCTGGTGAGTATCTGGAGTTTTAAAGACATCCTTTATTTTCATAAAATGAGAACAAGATATTATTTATATCACTCTGATGTTATTTTAACAAAGATAATGTAGAATGTTTTTTAAAAAACCATTCTCCCAGCATCTGAATGGTACTTACTGGGGACATTTTGAAAATACAGTCTTTAAGCTGTTCTTGTATTCTTGCTATTTTTAAATCCTATGCTTAAAAGTGGATTCATGTGTCACACAGAGGTTACCACCGATTCTGCAAGGTGACAGGACATGCAGTGAGCTATGCTGAGCCAAGGAGAAAAAGAAAACAGTTGTTTTGGTGTGGTAAAGCTTAAAAATGATGTTATCTCTCCACCGCCCAGTGCCCTTTCCCAGATGATTCTGAGTGCAACTGTCAGATCTGCCAAGTCAGTTTTCTCTTAAGTTCACTGAGAGTTTGAGACAATAATGACGAAATTAGATGTGGGCATCTAATTTCATCATCTTAATTCTGTTCTCCCGGGTTCTTCAGAAAAGCGCAGCTTTGGGCAGCTTGATCTTGTAATTTACACAGAGCTTGTGCTGCAAATTCCAGTTTTCTGCCATTGGAACACGCAGAGCTCCTATCCTGGAGGAGCCTCTGGCCATTCCCAGACATTTTTTATGGCAAGAGATCAGGAGGATGTGAGCCAACTCTCTTAGCTATTTGTACCATTTATCTCCCTGTCCCGCACCCGATCTTGACTTTTTCATGGTTATGAGAAAAGAAGATTTTATAGAGGTCTTTACAGCACAGTCTCTCTACTGATTGAAGCAGCAAGCATAGTCTTCTCAACACAGTGTGATAACTCAGTCCTGAGAGAGATTTCAAGTGTCTGGTGGATGACCAGTTTTTCATATTTTCTCTCCACCTCTTAGATTTCCACGCTCCATACTGGGTTCAGACTGTAATGGTTATTCAGTTGAAACACGTACATCGGAGCAGGTATTTATCCCTGCTCCACTTGCAGAGTTTGGCTTGCTATCGCTCCTCCAAAGCCTTCTTACTATAGAAATGATTGGTTTTGGTTGAGGTTTTGACACTCAAAGAGTTATTTTGATTTACAAAGTCTTTGTCTTTTTCCAAAGCTTTCCATGATGATTATTCTTCAAAATACTTTTTAACCTTTGTGCAGCTGAAGTTTGGCTGTTTCAACTGCATTTTTCTGGGAGATTTTTAATCCCCAGATGTGATAACATCTGTAAGGGCTTGACAGTGTAATTTTTTGTAGGCTTTTTTCCCCACCTACAAAACTATTAGTTGTTGTGACACTTTTCCTTTCCCCTTACCTTCATGTTTTGTGCCCCAAATTTGGCATCTACTGATGTTATTGTGTGGCTTAATATTGCTGTACACTGGGCACTCTGCATATATCTATTACAAGGGCAAGCTGAATTTCTGCTAATCCATTTGAATGCTTCTTTTGACATTAACCACTCTGTGCACCTTATGGAAGCAAGAATTTCACTGATCCACTTAGAAATCCTCTGTTCTTTGGTCAATGCCCAGTCCTCACCTGCACGTCATGTTCTTGTGTGTGAGCTGAAAGATAAGAAAGAACTTTGTGAAATAGAATCTGTCCCATTGTGGTACGTGGAGACCAATTATTGCTTCAGGTGGTGATGCAACCTATAATTTACAGATTGTGTATTTCCATCTTTGGCTGACACTGCTGTCTCTGTGGTGGTTGTCCAAATTGGATCAGGCATGAAGCATCTTGATTCTTTCTTGGGAATCATGCCACAGTTTGTACTAATGCTTTTCCTGTGGGCCAGTTGCCCATAGATGGATAATAGTTTGGTTAATATTGTGATAAAATCCTTTAATTGTGAAAAATAGCACTATAAGAACAACTTCTTGAAAGATTTTAAGAAACTCCTCTGTTTGGAATGTTTTAAATTTACAAATAAATCAAAGACAGGAAATAACTGAAACAGTTGAAACAGAGTGATAAGGAATGCCAGGATAATAGAGGCACGGTAAATAAAAATCATTAAAAGTAAAAACCTGAAACTGTTTAAAAAATACCCCGCAAAACAATGGAATTCCTCTACATCAAAAAGAGAACATACTCTTTATGCTTTTCTAGGAAATTTTAAATCAGGAGATCATGATGGTTCAACACTGAGAATCCTTTTCTTCTGGGTATTAGTTTTGCATTGAAACATAGAAATAATTTTTAGGTTCAAACACATGCCATAACCAGACAGGTTTTGAGCTTGTTTCTTGTCTCAGGTCTGAGTAGTAATGATATTTCTGTTTAAAAAACTTTGCATGGGGTTTAACTGGACTATTTTTAAAACATGTGCAGTAGATGGATTGAAGTATGAAGACTGAACAAAACTAATTGATGGTTTATTTTTCTTAAGCTCCAACGCATGTTTTAAAAGTACATTTTGTCCATTTAGGCAGCCAACTGTTAACATTACACGTCTTCAGAACTTTTTTTTTTTTCATTCTACTCTTCAGAAATGCTGTCTATTTTATCATATTTTGAACTACAGTTAATGATGTTAGACTCTTCTGGAAGAATGGGGAGGCTCTGATGCTTCATGTAACGACATGCAGCAAAGCCTATCCATGTGAAGTTGCTGGGTATTTTATACAAGTCCATTCACTGACAGCAGGAATGCTCATATTGCATTTTGCCAGCAGGCATGTTCCCAGCTATTTAAAACTGCAAAACAAACCTCAAGCCCACAGTTTTAACAGAGACTAAAGATGTTTAATTAGAAATAAAAAAGACACCGGTGTTTTCTCTTGCTTGAGAATCTGGAGAAAGCAAAGAATGTTGATGGCAAGTCTGAGCAACATTGGTAAAACCAAGCTGGAAATGTAAATATATGGTAATTTTTTATATTTAGAAGGCTTTCTAAAAAGACGGATTTATTCCTAGGCCAACAAAGAACAAAAACCCTTTCAAAAGAAGTAAATGTATATTTTTTTCTTTTCCTTTTGTGCAGAGAAAATGAAGACAGGCTTGTGCAAATACAGAAAATATTCTGCATGTGATAACTTATTAATATTTTTATTTTTATTTGCCTTCATATCACAAATACGTAAATATGGAATCGTTTGCCTAAAAGAGTCCTAATCCAGTCTGTCTGTTCAAGCTCCAAATCCTAATTTATGGGAGATTTTCTTGTCATTTTAATGCTTAAGTTAATGGAACTCTGTTTGGTGCAGAAAATAATGGGATTTCCTTTAAAATTAGTCTATAGCCAGTAGAGTTCAGAAAATAGTCCCTCACCTTCATTCTTTTTTACTCTCTGACGCGAGAACCCCTTGTTACCTTGTTTAATTCAAATCCATGTTTCAAACAAACAGAGATGACAGAAAAGATAAACCACAGAAAGAATTTTCAGGTAACTAGAGGTAAGAGGAAAGAGTTGAAGCTCTTGAAGGGCAATTGAAGATCAATTTGACATTTTGCAGTAGATGCTTTTGTATAAGGTAAAAATCTCTTTCTGCACCCAGTTCAAAACCAAGGTAGAATTTCACAAATGGTACACATGTTTTGCATGAATTAGCTTTTTTTCCTCTATATATTTTCAGAGACAACATTGTCCATAATCTCTGTAAACCTACTATAATACTTACTCAGGTTGCCTGCAACTATCTGACATTAGAAAGTTTTAAATAGTACCCAGGTTCATAACAGAGTACTCTATCTGTCTTGTTACAAACTTCATAAAACATTTGTCTGTAAATAGACTTTAAGAAAATAATTGAAGTTTCAACTCAATACAGTGTTGGTGGGATATAATAAAGTGTTATCATAGATCTGAGTCTCTCAAGTCTGTATGAGGGAAATACTGAGGCTCTGTGCGCAAAAGGAAATGAATTAGCAAAACAAAAATATTTGAGAGGCAAAAAGAAACAAACCAAATCATATGGTTGTCAGTGCCATAGCAGTATATTTGAAATGACTGATGAATAATGAAGGTGTTATGGCTATTTGTCAAGAAAAAGATGATGACAATGCCCAGAAGAATGTATGGGAGCAAATCCTTTAGTGAGCTCTGGTCTCAAACCCGGAGGATAGAAACACCTTGACCATAGTGTTATCTGTAACGCTACCTGAAATTTGTCTAACTGTGGAAAGGTCTATTTAAAAACACATTTGAAATTATTTTACAACTCCTTCAAAAGTATAACCAGAGTAGATGCTATTAGCCAGTTTCCTGAGTGAGGGATCAGAGACAGGTTAGAGTCCTCTTGGGGGAAGGGAGAAGAGGGCATGAAAGATTTCAGTCATAGGATCTGGTTACTGCCTAGTTCCTGAATGCAACAACTGGGTTTTGAGCTAAAATATGCCAGTTTAAACAAACTTTGAGGCTACTTCTTATCTGACAGCAGGGACTTCAGGAGGGGAGGTAGCAGAGATCGTAGGCTTCTTCTAGGTGAAGCTTCTCCTGAATGTGAGGTAAGGTGTGAGCTGTGAAACAGTAACAGAAGTGAACATAATGATGGTTTCCTGTAGTGAAAAGGAATTTCAGACCATTAATGTGCTACAAATGAAAATATAAATTATGAGGTGTTCAGAAACCAGATATTGCGTAGCAAAAGATGACATAAAGAAACATAGGCACATTTAAATATAGAAAAGTTTTGCTCAGGTACAAAGTAGAGACTCTTGGACACTGGAGAGTGATATTTCATAGAAGAGAAGCATAGGAAATTCAGATCGTTATTGTACCCTTAATAGAAAAATTTTGGTAATTTCTGCAGTCACGTGAGTTTTAATGAAGGAAGAAGATCCTTCCGTCTTCTACAGAATATTCATTTTTCCCATTGGGTTCTTGGTGCTATACTCCTCATGTCAAGACTGACTACCTTTATCCTACTTTCAAGATATTGACAGATACCAGTTCTTGAAGTTACTAAAGATTTATACATATTTGCATGGGGTTTTCCCATCCTTTTAAAATTATTGTTTTTCTTTTAATTATGTTCATTGTTCTTTGGTCTGGAGATGTTAGAATGTAATTTTTAACAGGTTTCTTTCCCACAAAAAATATTTTCTTTTGATTTTGGATTTTCCATCCAATTTGGCAATGTGTTTGATAATGCATTCAAATAATATATTAAGAAAATTAATGTGAAGTATTTAACTGATATTATACTTAGATGTTTATGAGTCCTTAATAAATAAAGAAAAGCATGTGGTTTCTCTGTTTTGTGTCATAGAATGACTTTCACATACAATCCAGAACTTTCTTTGCTAATATGGCAATTTTGAAGTTATCAGGCAACACACCATATTGTCGTGCAATGACTTTGTGAATGTCTGTGTTTGTAATTTTGTGTCTTTCTCATCCTTGTCCAGGTTGTCTACTTTTCCCTCTTTTTTTTTTTTAGATTCTTGAATTGTTTTATCCCAGGATGAGTGTATTTGTATTTTTTTTCAGTGGTGCTTCTATACCACTGAATAGGAGAAGAATCTGTTTGGGTCCTCTACTTGTTACCACTGGTGGTCTTTCATCTTCCTACACACTGGGTTTTGCATTGTGCGCTGGGTGCCGAAAGTACCTGAGATATCTGCATAGGGATAGCAGGTAGGAGAGAAGAACCTATAGGAAACCAGGCTACTTCTTGATTGTCAGCTGGCATCTGGAGCTTGGAGGGGATCCTTTAGGTACTGGACATCTGTGCGTTGCCGACTGGAGTCCAGTGGCACATTTTACTTAACCAAACTTTGCTCTAGTGCAGTCATGGCTGTGTTAAATCTGCTGTGTTAAATTGCTATTCACAGCAATGTTAACTGTGCAACACTCATGGCTTATGTTTGGGTTTGTTTCTAATTTAGTTCATGCTTAAGTCACAAGAAGCAAAGAAATATTTTTTAGTGGAGCAATGCCAGCTTTCCTCACCTGGATTTGTGGTTGTAATATTAGGTAAGCCAGGTAAATAATACACCAGGAAAATGAATACTGAGACACGCACTTACTGACTGTTTTCACAGAATTCTGTTATACAATTATCTATCAAACCTTGTTCCACTAGGGAATCAATTCTAAATTGTGTCATCTTTCTAGTAAAAATGTGATAGTATTTTCTTGTTCATAGACTGACCTCTCTGAGGTAAATGCAAGGGTTTAATTTAAGGGCAATCAGATGTTAATTTTTAAGACATTTGTTTATCTATGATAATTTGCTGCAAGGGAAATTTCAGTGGTACAAGGCAAGCAGGAAAACAAAGCAGTTTGGCTCAAGTTTCTCTCACACTCTTTGAATGGGGCCTGTGCTGTGTATGTAAATCAGATCTGCGGTCTAAAAGAAGCTGGAGGGCTTTAAAAGGCTCTAAATGTATGGCTGTGTTACTGCTCCTTCATCGTTCCCACAACCCTGCTGGATAATGGGGTAGAACCTGGCCCCTTCCACTGTTCTCTAATCTAGCTGAAGTCTTGCCCTGTTTCTTTGTGTATGTGAGGGGACAGAGACATGTCTGTCCTGTGCAAGTCTTCCCCCTTTATCCCTGCCTGGCAGCTATGCCAAGCAAGAGCAGAGCCATTTGAGACTTGCGATTCAGAAAATAACCTGTCATTGAGGTGACGCTGGGCACTGTTCTCTTCAGAAAAACAAGGCCTTCTTTGGAAAGCAAAGTTAGTGAAACCATGTTTCTTACAGCTTTATGTGTTTTGAATTAACCCCAGTGTCTTCAGTTCCTCCTTCTCCTTCCTTTTTGTATTACTCTCTCTACCCCTCTCCCTAGGAATCACATTCCAACTACACTCTCTCTTCTGTGCCCTTTAATTTTGTCCCCTGTTTGGCATGCTACCCAAAAACTATATAAGCACTGTCTAGCCAGCTGAGCACAGTCTGGTATAGGGAAAGAATATTTTTTGATATCTACCCCTTTGCTAGTATTTCTTTAACAGATGATTTCTGGAGAGCTTGCATCACTCTCCTTTGAGATCTCATTAGCACCTTGAAAATCTGAGATCACTTGAAAAGAACAGGAAAAATCCGAAATATTAAAATTCTCTATGTATTTTTCATTCTGCTGTGGATTGATATTTGCCAAGATTGTTTTACCAGTTACTAATACTTGTTGCCTTGGGAAAAGTCTCAAGTGTTATCAAAGTGCTAAGGCAGGTTTTTTGCTCTACAGAAACCTGCTCAGTTATCGCATTGCTAACAAAATTACTTCTTTTTCTATTTTTTCTTTGAAAAGTTTGTGTGGCATCTCTTGCTCAAATAGGAATTAATTAAAAGTTTAAGAGCTTTCTGTGCTTTAATGTGGTGTGTATCTGCTTGACTACTGGGATATGTTGATACTCAGTCCTAAATCTTATTATATTAACAACTTAGTGATTTTCTAAATTCTTTTTGCTGCTTCCCTAATGCAACAAAGCATTGTTTCTGTTTTGGCCCACAGCTGCACACTGACCTAAAGGCACAAGTCTTTTTTTTTTTTTTTTAAAGTTGTGTATTACATTAAATTGTTTAGTATTTTGGTCACAATGCTAGTGCCTTATCACATGAAAAATTATGAGCTTTTATTATACGGAAGAGGTTCTCTATTTTATACTTCATTTGGCTTTCAGTTCTATAGATCAGATACTCTGAAAGAAGTATCAGAAGACTTGGACTTGATATTCTGATATAGATTTACTGGCTGTATTATATTTGACATCCTCAGAATAATCTTGGTACCACCATAAAATTTAGGTTTCATAGAGAAAAAGAGCAAATGGAGACATTATATCACCTTTCCTTATCTGTACATGCCTTATAATTAGTCCAATTACTAATGTCTTGAGCCAGGTGCCATGAACTTGATTAATTAATTTCACACAGTAGCTCTTGTTACACCTTTCACAGAAATTTAGAGAAGTTAATCATCCAGTTTTCCCTTTCTAAAGGCCCATGTGTACTGGAATTACAGAACATAGAACTCTCTACACCATCTTTGACACCAAGTTGGGAGGGAGTGTCGACCTGCCGGAGGGCAGGAGGGCTCTGCAGAGAGATCTGGATAGACTGGAGA
>JAYRBT010000114.1:81690384-81737272 GCA_036023395.1 Myiotriccus ornatus
GTTGGATCAGGGGTTGGACTTGATGATCTTGGAGGTCTTTTCCAACCCAATCTATTCTATGATTCTATGATTCTAAACAGTAAAACTCTGACTGCAAGGCATTTGTTTCCATTCCCAGTTGTTTTTGTGGATCTCCATTACATTCTGCGGTATTTTCAAAATTTCCCTTTACAGTAGGGGTAGCAGAAACATCTGGTATAATCCATCATACATATTCTTTGTCACTGCTGTCTTTTTCTATATCTTTCTAGCCTTAGCAAGAAAAATAATGTTTGTTTTTTTTTTTTCTCAAAGTTACGACTATAGCTATTTACTTTGTTGTCTAGGACATAGTTCTCTCATGAGTTGAATTCTTGCTTCTGTGATTGCAAGGTGGTTTACCATTATCTATAAAAAACAATAGAACCAGGAGAAGTCCATGAGGACTGGAAAAAAAATAATATTATGCTCATCTTTCTGAAATTTAAAGTGGACTTGGGAACTGTCTGTGGGTCAACCTTGCATCAGTCCATGGAAATATAATGGTGTGTGTCCTCTTCAAATTAATTTCCAAGCATTCAAGAGATGAAAAGGCAGAAATTATCTACCTAATCTACCAAAGGAAAAACCTTCTTGAGCAGCATGGTTGTCTACTATGATTAAGTGGTTTTCAAAGCAGATGATCAGCAAGTAATAGATGAAACTCATCCTGACTTCTGTAAAGTTTTTGATACTGCCTTCCTCAGCATTCCCATTTAGAAGCTGAGGAATTTATGGATGGGATTAATGGATTGTTTCAGATCATCCAGGTTTAGATGATGATTTGATGTCTAGCAATGAGTGGATAAATACTGTGCATCAAGCATAAATACAGAAGCCTCTATTGTTGAATAACATTCTGGAGGATAACATTCCTTAGAAAATGTAAAGAGAACATGAAAGTTTAAACATAGCATTAAATTTAGAGGGTTGACTGGTGAATGACAGAACTTCAGTCAAGACTATGTTAAAGACTGCACTGGGTCAACAGGAATTTTATAAATTTCCATGAAAAGCATACATTTCCACACCAGAGGCAAAATAATAATGCATAACATTAAATCTGGGCAGGAACAATAATAACTTACAGTGCTCTCATGGCCCTGACAAGTAGAAGTCAAGTCAGTTGATTGAGACAAATAATTTCTCTCTTCTGCTCAGTGCTAGTGGTACTGGGAGACTGCTTCCAGTTTTGGGCTCCCTATTCAAAAAGGCTGTTAAGAGAGTTGCTGGCATCAGCAGAAGGCTGATGGTATGAGGCCTCAGGCATGAGACCTGCTTGGAGAAGTTGAAGGAGCTGGGAATCCTGAACTCGGCAGGAAGAAGCTAAGGTGAGGTCTGATGGCTGTCTGCAGATACTTGCAGGTAGATACAGAGATGGTGGAGCCAAGCTCTTTTCATTGATGCCAGATGGTATAAACAGGCCAAAACCTGCATTTTGGGTTGTTTGCCAGTCCTGACATTAGGAAGAAATCTTTCATTTGGAGGAGTATGCAGCACTTGAACAGGTTCTGTCTTGGAGGGAATGGAGTACCTAGAAAAAACTACGGTTGACTTGACCTCATCTAAGAGGTCACTGTGTTGTGAATAGGAAGCGAGAGTAGATAACCTCCAGACATGCCTCCACTTAGATTTCAAAGATTCTGTGTTATATAGATGTGTTTCTCTGGGTCAAAATACCAAATATTGTATATTATATTATATGGTCATTATACATGACCATTTAGAATTTTCAGTCATTTAACATTTTGTCAGTCATTTTATCCCATTAGTAACCTGTATGAACAGCATGTACTTTGTACTATCAAATTGTTGTTGACAATGCTGAATGCTAGACCTCCTAGAGAAATGCAACTATGTTTCGTTCTCCAATCAGTGATGACTTTTTTTAAATACATATATCAGTTATTTGTTAATCTATATCCCTGATGAGGTTTTTCTGTTTAGTAAGGCAAGTGGTTTATATTTTCAAAAGTTTAAACATAAAAAAGAACAGGTGATTTTATCAATCAAGCATGTAATTTTATCTTAAAAAGTGAAGTCAGGTTTGTTTTAGTGTGACCATTTTTCCATAAAATTATAGCAATTAGTACTGATTATCTTTCAAACCCGCTAATTTTGCTTTAGTTTGTTGTTAATTCAATCTTATGTCATCTGTTCCATTATTGTGCCTGAGGCTGAAGCAGGGTGAACTTTGTGGCTTTGTGGTGCTCTTTTTGTAAAAGACTTAGATTTTCCATTCTTCCTGAATTTTTATTTTGTTCCAGGAGCTGTTACACGTGAATATTAGTAACTCTGAAATAATTTGTTCAGCCATTTAATGAATCTTACATTCCTGTTATCTGACCCATCTGGTCTTAAAAACATTTAGCCAGTGCATCCTTGTCTGTGTGGAACTAGCCCTGTTTGAAGTGCTTACATGTGTGCACATGTGTGGATGCTCTCTTTTTTTTTTACCTTTGCTCCAGTCTAGTAAGTGGGTTATTTTGGTTGACTATAAGCAGATCTGAAACACCCACCTAGTTTTCACACTGAGGTGCATCTTCGGGCAAGACCATTCTCCACCATCCCTTTAAAAATGTCCAACCACTTTTTATTTCAATACATGTCCTGTAAGGACAGTAATTTTTTTCTCATACGAACTTGAGCTTGAGGAATAATTTATCCTCTTGCATACTTTGAACAATAGCCTTGTATTAGTAGTCTACTGTGATCAGTAGCCTTTTCTTAGCACACTGATCTGTATTTATATGAACTCTTTCAGGCTTGAGCTACATTATGATTATTTTTAAGTTTTTGTAGGCATATATATATGTATTTGTCTCTCCATTCCATCTTTCTGAAATAAACTATAGCCAGAGATATTTAAAGATTAAATTTTTGCCAAAGAGTAGTGTCCAAAGTTTAGAAAAGAGCAAGTGGTCTTTCTCTGATGAAGTGAAGTACACGTCCCAAGGTAAATTATTTATATTGTTGTCATTAGCACAGCATCTCGGTACCATCTATACTTAGTGTTTCCTACTTCAACCTTTCAGTGACCCTTTCTGATTTTTTTTTTTTTAAAGTAAATTTTGCTTAGTTTTTTACATGATAAAATTAACCACCTGACTTTTTCAGCATCCAGGTAACCAGAGTTTTTTGGGAGGTGGGACACTCTTACTTACACTCTTATACTTCTGCTCTCTATCTAGGAATCAGTTTGAATGACAGAAATGAATCACCTTGGCTTTTCTTCCCACTCAGCAGCACTTGTCACCCTCTTCTCTTAATACTGGTTCTCTCTTGGGGCTTACATAAAAACAAACCACTTCTCCCCATATTCTGCTCCCCCTCCCCCTCCCTTGGTTCTACCATCAAGTTCTTTGAAAGTGGGGCTTACTTTCCAATTGATAAATATTTTAAAATATGCAATTATAATTGTTGGTACAAATTAGTCCTATGCAAACAACGGCCATAGTGAAACAAAATACACAGAAGGACAAATGGAAAAGAGTTAGCTGTAAACTGAGAGCTAGAGGCTCTAAAAAAAGAGGTTTCTTTGCTCTCCCTAATTATGTAGGCATAGACATGAAAAGTGAAAAGAATGTGGTCTCTTTTTTTTTGCTCCTGATCTAAGTTTTGTACTTAGTAGAGTGCTTAGAGGGTAACATCATTACAATAAAATATGGAGAGTTAGCTCTGTTTATTTCAGTTTTAAAAGGAGAGTCATTCACTGAATAAGGCAATAAAGATCACTAGTAAAAGTTGCAGAATTATCTGTCAGGACCAAGTTAGGTAATAAGTACTTACAGGAGCAAGGCCAATGACTCTGAACAACCATTTCTGTGTTCTCTGAGAACACTCACCACTGAATGTAATTAGAAGTAATTTCGTGTCTGCTCTAAGTAGAGTGAGTGACTCTGATGAATTTGGCAAGGATAAGTGAATGCTGTCACTTGATTGTCACTTTTTCAACTAATCACTCTCCTTGCTGACCTGATGGATTTTGAAGTTCCTGCCCAGTTATTTCTCTGAAAATATCTTGAAGTGTTCTTCTTGCTTTTCATCTCCTTTTACTCTCCTTTTACTTTCATCTTTACTTTACACCTTTTGCAGTGCTGTGAAATGGGCCAACTGTGGGCACCAGTTGCAAGCAAATCTCTGAAAACTATGGAAAATGTAGGTGCTGCTAAAGCTCATGGATAACAAACTTAGTTGGATTGCTGTATGGCTGCAACCTGTAGTGCTTCCAGTCAATGAATTAATTCATCTGGAGCTGATTTGAACACCTTCTCATGCCACCTTGCAGACAAAGCCTAGAAATTAGCTTTGATTAGAAAATGCCATTTGATTGACTGTGGAAAGCTCCATATGGCAGCAGCTTTGAGTGTTTTTAGCACATGCTTTTACTTGTCACTTGTGTTCCAGTAAATGTCAGCATAATTGAAATCCTCATGATCTGTGTCTGTGCTTTTTTACAACTGTCCTTTTTTTCCATGCATAAGTGCTTCCTGTTCTGCCTTCTAATCGTGCCCTGGAGATGCATTACAGTTCCTTATGACTATTGTTTTTCACTAATTTCACTCTCATCTCCTTCCAAACTCTTTCAGCTGTGGTGAGCAGACTATATTTGTAAACTTTTCCCTCTGAGATAATGTTCTTCTTCACACGTTTGCATATAAATGCAGTGCATCCTTCTACTTGAATGCTAGCACTTGTCAGTTTCTTGGTTTACTGATACTGAAATGGGATAGTCACAATTCACTGTTTCATTATTTATGTAAATATGTGAGGATAAAGAGAGAAAAATATCCTGGATCTCCTTGTGGCTTTTATGATTCTGCTTTTTAAGCAGGGTGAAAAAGTTAAGTGAGCTAATAAAAAGACTTATTTACACACAAACATTTCTTAGCAGATCTGTGACAGAAGATATTGTCTTACAAACTTCAGTAACTTCTAGTCTAGTGTCATGTTAAGATTGATGTGACTTCTCCCTGATCTAAGGAAGTTTTTGCAAGATTGAAGATTCCACATTTTTGATACAATATCTTACTATGCTCCCTCAAATATTCTGTTTCATTGTTCTTTTGGAGATCCTTTCCTATTCCTCTCACCATTTCTTTGGAGTCTCCTCTCATGATTCTTCCATAAATTCACATACCATCTTCTACTGATGGCAGCCACATTTCCTGTTAGATTCAACATACTGCCTGTGTGAATTAACAATCTATTAAATAAGGAAATTATATAACCTGTTCTACTTTTCCTCCATCAGGAGCAAGTACCAGGTTATTCAGAAGCATAGACACTGGGTCACCATAAACCAAACCCTTTTTCCCTTTTTTTTTTTTTTTTTTTTTTTTTTTACCCTACAAGCTAAAACTTTTCACTTTTCCTTCACTTTGAGAAAGAAAAAAAGCCCCCACACCCAAGCCTAAACATCAACTTCTCCCTTTCTTTAAAATGCTTGCTGTTGCTCCGGTCACGTCCCACGTGCTTCCTGAAGCCTCCAACTTTGACACCACTCTTCTTCCAGTGGCCCAAAGCAAGGACACTACAGCATTCAGCTCTACAACATCAAGCCTGGGTTTGCCTAACCCTACATATCCTTATGCTACTAAGCTTCAGCTGTTTCTTGCCATCTTCATGGATCTGTGCAGATCTCGCTCAGCCTCTCAAATCTCTTTTTTTAGGGTAGTTGTTTCACTTCTTTCACAGCACTTCTGGTTCTTTGGATTAGAAACCTCTGTCTGATGCTTTTTTTCTCGTGTGATAATAAAGCAACCAGCACCTTCATGACACAGTGGGTCACTGCTCTCTTATTACATGAATCTTTCTTGAACTCTTGCTATTCTGTAGTAGACCTGAGCAGTAACTCATATCCCAGCGCTTTCACCAGGGAACTACACAGGGGAAAAAAAAAAGGCCAGATGAACTGTACTTTGGGCCATGTACTTGGCTATAACTCTCTCAGATGGAAGTCTAGTAGTGGTAGAGAATGTCTTTATTATTCTCTTATGTGTACAGTTGGGTATTTCTTTTATTGCCTAAGGTTTAACTGTGGAGGATCATTTTTTTTGTTTTGGTTTGTTGGGTTTTTTTCTTCCCTCAGTAATTAGAGGGCAGGATATATAAAAAAGAAAGGAACACAACAGATAGACTAAGTTCTTTGAAAATTTGGTATGAAACACACCATGATTTTAGATTTCTTTGGCCTTGAAACAATTTTAACTTCTTCATGACCATTTATTGATGCTATTCTGCTCACTCCCCAGCTCATATCTGGGTAACACTGATTTGGTTTATTAAAGTAATTAAGATTTTTCTGCCTCTTTTAAACAAAATGAAGAACTTCAGATACTTCATTGTAATATATGAATATGTTATATAAACAGTGAGAAAACCATAAACTCAATTTGAATTCATCTTGAAAGTGTCAATATTAAATAATGTAAGACAATTTTATTTTTTTTTAATACAGTCCTAGCACTCCTGGGGAGAAACTTTAATTAACTTAAATTAAGTCTTAGGATAAACGGGAAATGCAGAAAACAACACTTCCCAAATAAATGAAGAAGTAGTAGAGAGTCATTCACTAAGTGTGACTTTGCAGTGTAGTTCAGATCCCAAGGAGCCAAAACTGTGTTACTCAAGTGAGAAGTCTCGGGCCTGACGTGCTAACTTCAGTGTTTTCTGCCCTGGAGATGAGGAACTGCATCACTGAACAGCAAGAGAAGTAGGAAGCTTGGAGGGAGTGTGGTGAGGGGTGGTTTTAAAGAAAGCTTGAAGACACCAAAATATGTGAAGATTGGAAAGTTTGACCCCAGGGAAAATGTTGGAATGCTGAAAAGGCCAATAGGGTTAAAGTATGACATGTTGGAATGCTGAAAAGGCCCATAGGGTTGCTCTATCCTTGCCCTTAACATACCTGGGACCATCAGGCAGGGATTAAGAGAGGGTGATTTAGCTGAGTCATTAGGAGAAATACTTGTATTGCTTTGTTTTGCCATGTAAAATGCTGAAATGATTTGCCAAATCAGGTGTGCAAGCCTTCATCCTTTCAGACATGCAGTGGAAAGTATACTTTAAGAAGAAAATCTGTGACATATTCCCTGCCTGTATTTCTGGTTATTCTGCTTTCCTTGTGCTTATCTTTTATACCACAAGACATAGGAGTTATTATTATTATTCATCATTCTATTTCTGAGTATATAGGTCCCACATATGGCACTCCGGTTCCACTCATGCTCATAATGCTACTCCTGAATCAGAAGACAGAATTAGCTATGTGACAGGACTTTTCAGGAGTGAAGAAAGAGAGCCTGGGCATGGCAATTCTTCTCTCCCTCTGCTAGCATGATGCAGACCTTCTAGGATACCCCATGCAACAGCTAATCGTTCTCTCCCAAATTCTTGTTATAAAGGGTGTGGTTTTCAGTTCTTAGGGAATTTATATGAGGTGTTGGAATAAACTTTGACATAGTTTTGGAACAGATAAAAATCAGAGATTTTGCAAGAGTCATTCTGACACTGAAATTGTTTTCTTCACCTCACTTGGACTGAACTCTTCTGCAATATCCCTTGATAAAAAACAAAGTGTAGGAGTATTCTAGAATTTGTATAGAAGAGTATAAACCAAACATACAAAAGCAAATTAAGTTGGACTTTCATAAATAGCAAAGCTGAGGAGGGGTATATTGCAAGCCTGTTAAATCATGAATGATGTGAAAAATGTGAGCAAGGAGTGATGGGTCATCATTTTTTAGAGTGGAAGAAATGGGCCTCAGTGAAGCTTTCCTGCAGCAGGTTTAAAGCAAACAAAAGGAAATCTTTATGATGCATATTAAATTCTAGGAATCCTCATGGGACATTTTGGAGGCCAAGAGTATAGACAGAATTGGAAAGAATCTGCATAGATTAATGAAGATTAAGTCCATTTGTGACTATTCCATGCAGCCATTAGATGCAAGCTTCGTTTCAGACCCTCCCACTGATATCTGGAAACAGGGGATTACAACACAGGAAGAACCCTTTAATGTGTGCTCTGTTCTTTTTCTGTTCGGTACACATCTGCTGCCAGCAGCTCTTGGAGAAAGGATACTGAATATATGGACCCTCAGACTTGGACACAGCAGAACACTTTGTAGGAAACAGCTGGTAGCTTTCTGGATCCCAGAGGGATGAAACACATCTTCATTTGGCTGTATTTCAAGCAAATGGTTAATGTGAGATCTGGAGTGAACTTTATAGCTGACAAATGTAAGGCCATTTGGTAACAATGTTATTGTAGCTTTATTCCCTGAGTTAACTGCAGTGCACAGTGTGATCTTTCAGTTTTGTAGTGATTACATTAATTTAATGGCAAAATGAGAAATATTAGTTATACATTAATATCAGCTACATAGTTAGTCTATCATACCCAGCATAAACAAACAAAAAGCAGAGAAACTCATGGATTTTGAGATCCCTCACTGAAGTTCTGAAAGTTTGAGGAAATAAGATAGTATGATGAATTAATATTTTTCAGGTGCTGTTATTCGGAAAATATCATCAGGTTTCACATCAGAGACAGTTAAAGGCCTTGTTTCTGTGTTATTTTCTCTGTTCTTCTGACATAGAAATATAAGCACATACTTTCACAGTACGGGAAATTTAATTTCTTCTTTATTCATTGGTAAAAAAAAATAAACAAAGCAACATTAAAAAGGTGAGGTGATGAATGGCATCTGGGCTGGCTAAAGGGTGGGCACTGCACTTGTGCACAGCACCTGATCACGCACAGAAGACTCTCCAGTACATATTTGGTGACCCTAGACAGCCCAAGCAATAAAGAGTCCTGTATAGTACTCTGAAGAGGACAACTCTTAGATGGAAGCTTTCATGCAGTGAGAAAGGCAGACACAGTTGAAGCCTTCCCACTGCAAATGCTTTTCTCCAATCCTTGTCAGGTCTGCCCCAGGAACTGACTGCCAAAATACCCCTGCCACCTGCAATTGCAACACATGTGTGTGGAGAGAAGTGACCTCTCTGTAGGAAAGCACACACTGCTTGAACTGAGGATGTGTATGCAAATAAAAACTGTTCTTTCTGAAGCAAAGAAAGAGTGGTCTGACAGTGGTTGCTGTATGCAATGGCATGGTACCAAGCAAGAGCACGTAGTGTAATACATGAATGATGCACAGTCAGGTGTGCAAGTCAAGGAAAAAGGTTCTGTATCAGGTCATTAAAGAGAAATGCTTGCAGGAAACGTTATACTGATATCTTCTCATGATTTGAAATGCGTTCACTTTGGCAGCGTTTGTGCCACTCTTTATTTGTTTAAGAGCGTCTGCTAAAAACAAATATATTGGTAAGAATTTTTACAGATCTAGCAAAGGTCAAGCAACTATCTCAAGCTTAGAAAGCATCAGCTGTATTTATAACGGTTGAGAGCTCATGGTGAAAAGGGCACAGGCTTCAGGTACGTGAATCATACAGCACCATGTGACCTCTTTTTCCAATGGAAAAAGGTCACATTTCAGAGAGCAAATATTTTCAGAAGGAAGAGAAAAATTACCTTAAAAATATTTTTTAATATGTGCATGAAAGTTGTGAGTATTTTTTAGGGAGAATAACTTAGGGGAATAAATGTTTCCAGGGAAAAGAGCTATTTTGTGACAAATGGTCCACTGAACTCTGTTTTCAACACAAAATGGATATTTCAGTCATGCCATTGTGAACTCCACTCTCTGAGAAAATCAATAAGATAAGAAGGTGAAACATTTTCTGTTGTTGTGGTATCAGAGTACATGAAGGTGAGCTCCTTAAATCATTTCCTTGAAGATCTTGAAAAAGAAAGTTGTAAAGTAGAAAAATTTGCCTGCATGTAGTAGTCAGAACAATGACACCTGGCTTGTTTCCATGTAGAATTTAAGAATTCCATAGAGGTTTAACTTTCTAAAGAGATGAATATTTGATAATCTTATATTTGGATGGAAGTGGCACTGTGACAGAAAAATTCAGCAAGGAAATTTCTGTTTGTTTTAAGTGTGATGCTTCTAATGCACAAGAAAAACAAAACTTATCTTTTGTAAATAAACTGCGTTTCTTTCTCCTCTACTCAGAGTAGCTGGTATCTGATTATATAGTAAATCCTTCGAGCTAAGCAGCTTTTATTATGTGTTCTCTATGATTGTGTATTACAAAAAAAATAATAATTAAAAAAAAACCAGAAAAAACTCTACAACAACCACCCACCCCCACCCCCAAACCATCCTCCAATTATTTGTCTCTTAAAAACTCTTTTTAATTTTCAAACATGTTAAGGAGGACCCTTCCTTACAGATTACCTGAAATGATGAAATTTAAAATCTATAAAATTTGCTCTACAGCTTGAAACAATGAGGAAAGTCCACATACCAGCCAAAAGAATTGGAAATAATATTCAGGTAGACACAAAAGTCCATTAAATCCTACACTTTACATCATTCCCAGAGTATTTATGGATAAGCTAGGAAGATCAGCCCCTAAGCTGCTAATGGTTTCACCTAAGTGATGGCATTTATTTATTTGTATGATGGACAGAAGTAGCCATTCCCAAATGAAAAGCAGAACTTAAAATCATAAAGGAACTGCACTCAGCTGCACACTAGTTTGGCACTCAGTGTTCTGTATCTTGGCCTTCTTCTGCTTTGTGGTCTCAGGGCTAGAAAATATATTTTGTTCCAGCAATTAAACTTTCATTTTACGTTTCTCAGGACCAAAATTTCTGACTGAGACATTGCCAGCAATAGAAAACTAAAATGTTATTCCAAGGGTGGGGCACAGAATTGAATTAATTGTATGTGTTCTCGCAGAGGTTTCTTTCTTTTGCTCTATCCTATATCCACCACAGAAATAATAACAACATTAACTAGGTTAAATTCACATTTTGATTCATTCCTTGAGAGCACATGACTGCAACATGACAAGCCTCATATTTGGTCCTCAAATCATTTTCAATTCTTTGCCTTACAGAAAGATTCAGCATTTCCATGGGCTCAGCTATTACACACTTTGAAAACAAAGACAACGTGCAGTCCCATCAGTCTTTGAGTTCATCCAAGCTCAGAAGAGAAATATTGCAATTAATAGACCTGCTTGTCAACCTTATGAAGGTCAAACATGTTTCCTACTGTTCCACTGTTTTCCACCCCACGGTTATAAAACCCATGGTTAAGTCATGTTATCTGGTCAGGTCCTTGTAAACCCTATCATTCAATGAATCATTATTAACTAAACAAACAAAACAATGTTTTCACTTTTCATTATCTTGTTTAATGTCAAACATTTGCAGTTTGTTCTCCTTATGTTTCATTTCCTTTGTCACATTCACATCTGTGTTACCTGTTCTGTCTTGTCTGGTCTTCTTTGGAAGGACAGCTCTGATCACTGGATTTCTTGAGTCATTAGATATCAGCCTCATGGGGCTCATGGTCTAACTCATGGATAATCTATCAAGCAGAGGACTTGGTGGCTCTAAGTACAGGTCTGAACAATTGTCTTGAACTTTTTACAAGGATTGAAGCTTTCAAATTAGGATATAGAAAACACTATGATGAAATGTTTTCCTAGAAATGCCAAGAGGAAGTTTGAACAAGATGTATTAAACTCTTGAAACATACATTTTGGGGCAATGCCCAGGCTACAGCTGCTTTGAAAAAGATGATTGATGAACCAGTAACATGGGTTCTGCAGTGAATTATATATATCAGTAATCCAGATATTGAGTCAAACTCTTGAAAGGCTCACTTGTGTACCTTTCTTACAAAATGTAAAAAGAAAAAGGAGAAGCTGTCTTGCTCTGTAACTGATATGGTTGTTTTCAAGCTGCACACTTCCTGAAGATGGAATCAAAGAGTGTGTGATGTCAGTCTTGTTTCTTGATCACCATTTCCAGAGCCTTTAGAAGCAGCCTATAGATAATCAGTAGTTCAAGGTCGAGTGGGTGAACACCTCTGGCTCAGTGGCAAAAGTAGTCTTCTGTCATATAGCCTCAAAAATAGCTGAATGGTCTTCAATTTAAGCACCTACATTTTCCCCTAAAAGTTATCTTGGGGTGGCACTTTTCTTAAGTTGCAGTTTTATTTTACCTGATTTTTTTTCCACTGAGCCAGATAAACAGCAAAGACTATAGTACATTGGCTAAGGAACTCATTCAGAAGAAATGTAGGGGATCATCCACCTGCTTTCAGACCCTTCAGAGTTGGACTCCCTTTGTATATCTATATCTATATCAATCTATAGGTGAATCTACAAGCTATTGTTTTGATTACTTCTTTTTGTCAGTTTTCTGTGCAAGATTAGTTATTGTTATTCTTTATGGTACATGATACTGACTACAGAAATAATGTTTTGTTGCTTGCAAGAAGTAAAGAACTGATGCACGTACTAAGTCAACCTCCCTACTGCAGGACTTGGCTGAAAAGCTGTTTATGAGTCCAACCAGATGTTTAGAACAATGAAAAGTTTATGGAGTGTATGTTTATCTTTAAAAAGAGGATGTTTAAGAGTGCGTTCAGGCTCAGGATCCAGTCTTTTCTGAAGGAGTTTGACTTGCCTAGCTGGATTAGAGCAAAACTGAATGATCACAGAAAGACGTTTTTCAAATATCATTGGAAAGCAAACACTAGTGATTACTCACTGTGTCTTTTTGAAAAAAAAAAAAAAAAAAAAAAGCTGATAGCAGAAATTCTTTGACCCTAAATTTTAGTAGGATTTTTTTCTACCATGTTTTCAAGTATATTTTTAACTAATTACAGTTCTTGACAGATATGTAGAAGAAAAATGTTATAAATTTTTCTTATTTGGAATGAATTAACTTTTAGCTCCTGTATTTAGAAATATGTAAACAGTATCAATACTTACAGAAGTGATTAAATATTTACCAGTAAAAGGTCTGCTTGTGTGCAGTTCTACTGTGTAGATGAAAATAAAACAACCTTTCTATGCAAAAATTATGTCTTATTCAAATTCAACCTGAAACAAGAGATTTCTTTGTAAATAATCATATATATATATAAACATATTACATGTATGTGTCAGTACTGATTTTTTTCTTTTCCTACGTTTTCCCTTTCTATGTGATCTTTTTGTACTAGCAACCTTGCCTGATGAATATTTCATTCCCCTTTCAAAGAGTTTAATTTTTAACAAAAATATTCTGTCTGTAGATAAATGTTCTCTTGAATTACAATGACATTAAATAAGGAGTCCTTCTGGCATGACAGCCGAAGTAAGCACTGATAAAACTGTAGAATCAGCAGATCCATCAAACCCTCTACCCAAAGCAATCATTTGTCAGAGACTGTAGCAGCATCTATCGCCTTCATAGTCTTGTATAGGAAAATACAGTTTCTAGAATCAAGTGATTCCTTAATAAAAATGTTATTATCTTGGCAAATAAATATCTGGGCTTCATAGCAGTGTGCAGAAGTTGGGCTCTGTGCTTTGTCTTCTGTGAAGGGGAAGTATTAACATGTGACAGTATTATAACTTCTTGAAATGATCTCTTCATTATGTTGCAGAAAAAGTATATGTGGTGATACAAAGAATGTTTTATCCACAGAGAATGGGCTTGTCTCTGGTGTCAGTGCTGACTATCATGTGCTAGCTGGACCCATGCTCCAAGATGGGAAGATGCAAGCCTTCTTTTAGTTCAGAACTGCCACCTCAGTGCCTCTACTCACTGATTCATCTAGAAGGCAGAATTTGTTAGCAAGCAGAATAATTATTAGCCTGAGCAGGCTCCTCTTTAATAGCCTGAAATTATGGGTAGGGTGAGAGTGTGACTTTTTATGTGTTTGATTGTTTGGATTCTCAATTACTTGGAAAGGCATGGAATGAGTAGACAGATGACTCATTGCAACAGGAGAAGACCTGGAAATGATTGCTTGCTTTATGGCATCTCAGAGAGCAGTGTAATTTCAGTGCCACCTTCCTGAGGCCAATGAGCTGCATCAGAAGCTTTCTCTTAGTCTGCCATGGGATTCAGATGAATGTGTTAGATTTGTATTGCAGGATAGGGCTTGGTGTATACTAACCTCAGACTGCTTCTGGATGAGGTTGTGGTCATAAATGAGAGAGGATCAAACATCAGGTGGAGTAGCTGCATCCTTATGCAAGTTGCATTTATGTGCATGGCATGTATGTGACTGTCCAAATTACTTTGCCCACAGAAATCCTCAACCATGAGATGAATATTCTCAAGGACTCTGTCTTCATTGACTTCAAGACATAAAGGAAACCACTCAGTAGAGGCTAAGCTCTTATCATCCCAAGGCTGGTAGTAATCCAAAGCATTCCTGGGCAAGGTGCTTAATCAAAGTAACAAAAAAGCAGATGAATATAAGACAGTAATCCAGGTTCTGGCACCTGTGAAAGGAAAATAATAATAGTATATTTCCTTCTCCAAAGTCTTGATGACTGTCAGCCAGAATACACTATGTAGGACAGTAATTTAATACTGTGTCTTTTTGCCCCTGTTATGTTTTTGGGCAGAATTAACTCATGAAATAGCTATGAAAAGTAAGAGTGTTACACTGTCCTTCTGAAGCAAATTCAGACGTGAAATCTATGCTTTTTAAACGGGTTAACCCCAGGGAACTTAGGCTTTAATTTGACTTGCAGATACATGTGAAGTTTACAGATTCTTATTTTCTCTTTGGAGAGATTTTCAGTTAGTTGTTTGAACTAGGCACGTTTCTCCCCCACTTCTTGTAAGGAAAAAATAAGGACCCAGAATATGTGTTGTAGTGGACTCGGGAAAAAGATTCACAAGAGCTCATTTATCTGTGCAACTGATTTATCTCCTCTGAGACAGCTCTTGACCAGCCCACCAACATATTCTCAGTACTTCAATCTTATTGCTTGACTGCAGATTACAAACAAACTCAAATTATGGGGAAGATATAACTTAAATAAACATTCTTCTTTCAGTGTTCATCTATGTGATATATATTATATGTGCCTGGTACAGCGGGAATGAAAGAGAATTAAATTTATTATGGGAACACTGCTTTTAATTCAATCACTTGCTGCATTAATAAAGAACGATTAAATGTCAGTATTTTGAGAAACCCATGTTATTCTAGAAATGCAACATTCTGCTTGACAGTCTTGAACTTCAGTGAAGAGTAGCCTTCTAAATCTTGAAGTCTGACTGCTGTTTGCCTGGTGGGCTGTCTTATCTGATTGAACCAAGGCCAACTAAGGGTCTCCTTATTTGACCTTAACTTTCCTGTTAACCACCTACAGCTTTAACTCAAGATGCCAAGAATTTTCTTGGCATCCTTCCACAACTTGCTGGGCCAGATTCTGTTTCTAGTTACAACAGCGTGAGCTCTGGAACTGATCTGTTCTCAGCTTCTTCAACCTTGTCTGAGTCTCAGAGCAGTTTTTGCCTCCCTATAGATCTGACATCTCTTCATTCCTTGCCTAGAACGAGTTACAACTAACTCTCTGTTTTTGCCATGTCTTGCGTGTTTCTTTTTAAATGTTGCAGTGATCCACATTTTCATGCTGATTTTATATAGTGGCTATCCAGTCTGACAGAACTGGGTTGAGTGTGTTTGTATGATGAATACTTCTTACAAAGTTTTAACAGCAGTATTTTTTACCTCTTTGACATTTTAATTAAGGATGGATGAATGGAGAAAAAATATCAAAATAATAGTTGTATGTCAGTTTCCTTCAACTATGTCTTTAGTGTTCATAGCATTTAACATGCTAAGTAAATGGACTTGGATAATCTAATTTCTTTGCAAGATGCTGTAGACTTATCCAGTCAGGTGAAGAAAAACATGCTACATGACTTATTAGTATCTCAGTTAATCTTAAAAACTAGACTGGCAAATATGAACACCCAATGAACTCCTTGTTACCAATTAAAAGTTAAGCATTTGCACACACACACACAAAATCTTAAAAAAATCAAGAACGAAGTTGATCAGTTTATGGACTAATCTTCTTAATGCTGTTCCGTGGGCAGAAGAATGGAAGCAAATCAATAGTTCATTACAATGTACTTGTTCAACAGCTTTGTTTAGACTCAAGAATTTCTGTAATTCAGAGCTCTGGACTTACTTTTAAAGGCTATATCAGATAATCCACAAAAACTCCTGTTGCCACACTTGCTTCTGCAGACTTGGAAATTATCTTATATAAAAAAAAGATATCGATTCTGCTTTCCCACGGGGTTCTGGTTTATGAGATTTAAACTTTTGTGTAAATTGATTCAACCCGCATGTCAAATGAAGTCATGCTCTATTGCCAGTCATGATCAGCTCCTAAGGGCGTATCCCAACACCTCTGCACTGCAGTTCTGGCTGAAGGACAGCCTATCTTCCCTTTCATTTAGAATTTATTTTTTTTCTTTTTAGTATAGTTATCATATCGTCACAAACTATTTAAGACAGAATTTTATGGAGGAAAAGTTAAAATATACAGTTTCTGTTTCACAGCAGATTTTTGTGGACATGAATGCCTTGTACTGCTCTACTTCACTGTAATACCAGAGTGCCTGGTAATCCTAATTCTCACTGTTCTCTTTCCAACATAAATTTTTTTGAACAAAACACCAGGTTCAAGTGAAACTTGAACATGGTAACTCAGAAACTCAGGAAGATTAAAATAGCCAGCAACTAATCTGTTTTTGCTCAGCAATTTTGCTCATTGGTTTCATATTGTTTTTGTTATACAAAAAATTTTCTTATATTTCTTAAGAATATATAACTTATGAGCAATTAATTAATCTCTACAACTACATCTCTATCAACTCAAACAGAACTGTCTTCATACAGCTGTTCAAAATACCATGAAAGCTTGATTTTTCTCAATCGATAACTATGAATAAGTTTTGAAATATATTTTTCTATTGCTGCTTAGGAATCTCTTCCCACCCTCTTGCAATCAGGAAATGCACAAAGTAGGATTAGAGTTCATTTTAAGGAACTGGAGAGATAAATGTGTTTTTATTGATCCCTTGGTGCTGTGAGTCACAATGTTTAAAAGGGCTGCTGCCAAAAAGTTAAGTAAAAAAAATCTCTTTCCCTTCAATGCTTTCTAGCTTTATTACAGACCAGTCCAAGTGGGGCACATGTAACTAGAAATTGGAGTACCTTTTGAAACAGTAAAAATCACAAATGCTGGGCCAGATTTGTACATGCATGTCAGACTACAGATGAGGAGTAAACAGATTTATTTCAAAGGAAGGTACTTCCCAGTGTCAAAGAATTTAATTTCCAAATTCTAATCTTTAATTAAGTCATTTTTTTTAGCTCCAAATTAGTACAATATACTTTTCTGCCACATTATAATTTTAAAAGATCACATAATCTTAGAAAGGCAGTGGCCTCTTTTGGAGGGGTGACAGCAAAATCTTCTGAGGCAGTCAAAGCTAGATGCAATGATGACTTGGTAGTAATGAACAGTCTGATTTGCAGGCAGATGGTCTCTGTGACCTACTAAATCCCTATAAATCCCACAATTTTTTTTTGGAGGTTTTTCTGCAGTCTTGGCATGGTATCAGTGAGTTGGTGTGTGAGATTAGTTGTTTGTTAAACTGATCTTACCATCTTATTTTTCATCTGTAGAATAATTATTTGACTACATAAGCCAAAACTTTTCAAGAGAAGTGCTTAAAACTGATTTCTAAATATGTTATGCAGTATTGAAGTAAGTGTCTCAAGCTTCTAAGTGGGCACAGAATTCATAAAACATCTAAAATCACTGAGGACTGAAAGAGTTCATCAACTTTTAAGAACTGCATTCATTCTAAACAGGAGAGATACTTTCAAAGGACCCTAAGTCAATGAGCTTTAGATCCCTCAGTCACATGAACATTTTTGAAAATGTTGTCCTTAATGCCTTTTGAACATGTGACAAAAGAATTGCAAAGAGTGACTTTTGTAATTAATTATTTAGAATCTGTACAGGAAAGCTACCAGAGTTTAGGTGGTTTTCCCCCTCCCCCCAATTCACGTTTATTTTTTAAGTTCTTTAGAAATTAATATAAACATATTGTCATAAATTAAAAATGTTTGGGTGCAAGACTGTGGAAGATTTGGTCCAGGAAGACCCAACACATTGAACGCTAAAAGACTGTCTGGGGCATTTACCTTTTGTCTCCTATACCATGAGAAGAAATTACCACTTTATACTTAAAAGAATCACTTGATGTTCTTTAATGCAGCTAGAATACTGCTTGTTAAAGTGTAGAAGAGGGGGCTATTTTGCAAAACACAATTTAGTCTGAAGGCAGCATTTTCATTGCTGGGTTTCTTTTCTAGAGTCTCAGACTCACATTGTAATGTTTTCACACAGTTACTTTAATTTACACTCTTCTTTTTCTTATTAGAAAGTGATTAAGAACCCATTTGTTTTTTCATTTGGATCTCTCTACTTAAAGCAGGGGAGGCTAAAATGAGATCACATCCCATCAAGGCTTTTGTACATCTGTATACTTTATGATGCGTGCACAGTATGCTTAATCTCTGACTTGCCACCAAACTAAATATTGGGAAGAAGAAGCTTGACATCCTTCATCACATTCTGCTTGCCCAGGACTTTGTATAGGATTTCCCACAGCTAGTGGCTTCTGCTGTGGCTGCTAGCTGTTCCTACCAGTTTTAAACTGCTACAGAAGAAAAGCAGAACCAGCTGTTTTTCAGAAATTCATGTTATAATTCTACATTGCTTTAGATCTTCTGCTCAAAAACGCTTCCAAGAGCTATGCTGTCTGAGTTTAAAGGCTTTCTGCAGCTTCAGGTTCTTGATGTCCTAAGGCAAGCTTGCAAACGGTCTGGGGGAACTTGCAGAATACGTACAGCTGATGGTTCTACGTCATCTCATTGAGGAAGAAGAAGCTCCACAAGTCTGCACTGCTCATTAGACTCCCTATCACATTCAATTAAATATCTTGCAAACAGTTCAAAGTACTCTGTGTTTCCTGGGTGAGTAGCCCTAAGCCTTTTTTGAGTGTGTTTGACCAAATGTTTTTTTCTGCTAACTAGTTAAAATTTTAATTAGTTAAATATACAAGGAGTTGATCCTGATTGACTAACTGTTCATGCATTCAAATTGAGATCACACTGTTCTTAGACAGAAATACTTGTGCAAAGAAGCAACCAGCAACACTTCCAAGTTTAGAAACACCTAGATTTTATGGCAGCATGTGTTTCCCATACCAGGAATGTTAAGTTCAGCATACAATAAGGTGCAGAATTTGGGTGAGGTTTCATAAAATCCTCATATACCTTTTTTCCCACTTCCTTTCTGCTCACCCCTTTTTGGCATGTTCAAATACGGGAGATAGTTTATTATATTATCTTGCTTTTTCACAATACCCTGCAATATGGTAAAAGAAAAATTTAAAGATTCTCAGGCTGTAATTTCAATATTCTCCCCAGTTGATTTGAACGTGTATCATAGTAAAAAATGCAGACTAATAAAATGCAGTATGATTTATGTTAGTTTTCTGTTGACAGTTCTTCTTTCTCTAAAAAGCAAGTGTTGAAATGCTCATTTTAAGATGTCAAGTACTTTAAATCGCTTCTGATTCTTTCATTAACATTGGTTGTCCTTTGAAAATTTTTTCTGAGTCCTGGCATGCTATAAGTCAAGTCTGATTGTAAGAGGGAAACAAGGAACTCAGAAAGACCATTAGAAACAATAAAAGAAAATAGGTAAAAAATTCACAAAAGAAAGGTAAGGAAATTAAATGCAGAGTCACTGTTTGCCTCTGACTGCTTCAGCAGTGCTAGCTAATGGGATTGACTCTTGAACTGACCTTTCTGTTGGCTCTTTCATCCATGATTTCATCTAAATGGTGAAACTATAATGCTGGACATAGGATATGATCAGAAAATGTAGCTTCGTTTTTCTGCATAACTAGAGGTCTTATAAATTTTCTAATGTGTCCTCGGTGTCACGCTAATCCTACAGAATGGACGCTGAACAACCAGGAAGGTAAGAGGAAACCTGATGTACCTGGAAAAAAAATTGTAGAATTAGTGCACACTAAGCTTAGCTGTGCAGCTGTGTTTAACCTGCAAATCACTGGCAGTAAACGTGGGGAATGCATCATGCTTTTTCTTATGAGCAAAGTCCAAGAATCAGCACTTCAGACATAGGGACTGAGATGCTTTTGCCCTCACATGACCTTCTGATTCTAGGGAAGACAAGGCCAAAGTCACTCTGTGATTTTGTTGGCAGACTTGCATGGAAAAAAGGTTTAGATGATGACCAAAGGCAGGCTATGGGGAAGCAGACTGCCTGCCCTCCTGATATACAAGCAGTCACAGGGATTTTCTTAATCAGATGCCAGTTCAGGAAACACCTTATCTGTTTTGGTAAGTTAAGAAGTAATACTGTCCAGAAAAAGAATGTATAGTTATCAAAGATTAAAATGAATAATAAAAATAAATGCTTTCACTACTAGAAATAGTTCATACCCATGCTTCAAATAGGTCTATCTTTTCAAAATGTTCTCTTGGATACATTTAGCACTTCAGCATACATACACCCTGAAACCAGTTTATAAGACAAATTAATCTTCTTTATGCTTGTTTATACTCACAAACAATTGGAAGTTTATCATACATACAAGTGGATCAATCACAATATGTCACTGAGTAAATTCAACAATTTTCTTCCTATCAGTTGCTCATTGAGTCCTCCCTATTCTCAATTATTATTCTTGATATATGATCAGTCACCTGATTCACAGGGCATGCAATAATCAACCTACTGAGCGGATGAATGAAGTATATTTAGAAGTATTTTAGTAATGAAAGGCAAATATTTTGTGATCAGTATTAATTTAGATTATCAGCTGTACAAACTGATTGAGTAACATGGCAGATAATATTTCAAGTTATAACTATTCCTATATGATCGTGCAGTACTAAAGTCTTCCCCTCCACTAAGGAACAACAACAAAAAGGTCCCCCCACTTAACAGGTTTCCAATACAAAACAACCTGCAGAAAATTATAAAAGATGGAGGCAGAACGTTTATGATTATGGGATTATAATTTGTGTTGGTTTTCAAGAATAGACGTTCTCTGTGTTATGGCTTACCAGTGCTATGAGAAAAATGGTGCTCTGGGTTTTCTTCTGAGGGTGTGTAGGACACAGTGAGCAGGTTCAGGTGTGGCTTGAAATGGTAACTGTCTGATATCTGCATTTTGTCTTCAAAGGACATTAGTGCATCATGCAGTAAATTAATTTCACTCATCAATTTATTAGACTGCAGTGGAAATCTAAAGGTTCTAATTTCCACTTTTCTGACTAACTTTTATGATTTTTTTTACATTTTCATTATTCTTATAATCAAGTACAAAGGTATATTATAAAAGAAACACTTGCTAGCACAAGTTATTGACAGGATTTGTACTGTAGAACAATTCTGCAGATTAAGAGGAAGCTGGGCTGTTCTCTGCCTGAAGAACATTTTTCTCAAATGGCAGCATGCACTGTGATTTTTAACATCTATGTCTTCAAGAGTGTATGAGCCTCATATTTCAAAGTGCATTCACGAGTACTCATATTTGACTATTCAAAATGAAATAATAACAATTGTGGCTCTGAATAATGTGATGTGTAGTGAAAAGGGAAAAAAACCCCAACACAGTGAAGAGCAGATGACTCAAAACCCTTCTCTAGTCAAGAGAAATTTACTTTATGTTTACAGGGTTGGGGAAATGCCATGAAAATTTCACTGTCTCATTTGGTGTGTATAAATTTGTATTAGCATTTGAAGGAATAGGATTGAATTTAAATCTGTGGATCTGTAGAGATCACGAGCAGTGCTGCTAAATCAGCAGACTTAGCACTGTGTGTAACAGTTCCTTTGCAACAGGATGAACCAGGAAGTACAGTTCTGTAACTCCTTCCTAATAGAAGAGATATCACTGTAGCTGTTTCCAAGATGAACTGAAATTTTTTCAAACAAACTATTTGCTCTAGAACATTTTGAAATTTGAAATTATGTTGATAGACAAATGTTTCCTGCCTGATAAAATGCCATTGAATTCCTTCTCTGAGATTTATATTGGTTTGCATTTGGTAAGGGGCACTGTGAAGTCTGCAGTGAGAGTCTGAAACAGGGCCTAAATTGGAAGGCAAGGCAGCTAAAATGAAAAATGGGAATAACTGTTCTTTTCAGCTCTGAGAGAACAGAGAAGTCGGAAACAAATGATCTGCTGAAAAGTCTTCATGGGCCAGATGCTACAGCACTAAGAAAGCAGGTTCACAAGAAATTTTCCATTCAGCCATCTGAAAACTACAGCTTATTCTGGGAGCAAATCCATCAGAAAAACTGATTTTGCAGAGTTAGGATGTCTGAGCTTTCCAGGAAAAATTCCTAAGAAAATACAAGCAAAGTCATGTGACTCAAGATACTCAAAGAAATTATAAATGTGTTTTCCTGAGTGTAACTAATGATTCAGTTTCTCTCACCCAGGAATATCACATTAGTGAGAATCTTAATTTACCACAAGAGAAGTCCCAAGATGTAACGAAGGTTGTATTTGGCTTTTGATAGTCACATCCACCGAAGTACATCCACTGAAGCCAGCCCTCTTCTGACAGAAACATTGCTGCAGTTGATTCAGAAATACTTTGATGAGCTCAGGCAAAAAGAACATCAACCGTTTTCAGAGCAGACCATTCCTGAAAAATGGTTTAGCTTGAACCTGTGCTGTGAATGAGTTCAGTTGCAGTGTTCTGCTTTGCATTAAAATACAGCTTTCATCCGCTGTGGGTCAAACATGTTTGAGCAGCGTATAATTTCACACATGGATAAAAAGAAAACCGGTGATGTCCAGCTTAGGTAAGTTGCAGAAGCTCAAGGTAAAAATCATCATTTGGAGCTTTTTCCAATTTATGGTTAGTTCTTTTTACTTTTGTCTTGAAAAAAAGGAGTGCATTAATGAGTACTTTTGTACCAGGAGTACATTTTTCCTCTATAAGTCCGTGGGTACCTGCATCCTCCTGTTCTTAAATCAGAGTAAGGAATGGTACAGTACCAGACCACCAGCACCAGAGACAGTTTCAGTACTGACTTTGAGAGGAATCAGGTTGAATTTGGAGGGCAGACTTCAAAAGCCATGTATATTAGATGGATCAAGCCCTTAAGTGAGGTGAGGCCAGATGGGGCACTAAACATCCATTATACTGTCTTATCCCTAGCTGAACATATTTTCTCTGTAAGGGCATTTTATTGTAATTGTAAGTCTACTTTTGTTTTTTACTGAAAATGCGGATATTTGAAAAGAATTCTACTCTTTGGTTTACAGAGACCCAAGCAGCAACTGAGAAGAAGAAGCTGTCAGCTGCATCTCCACAGGATGCTGCTCTGGGAAGCTGTGACTGGGATTCATTCTCCTCTTCTCCAGCAGGACAGTCACATGATGACCTCAAAGGGACCACGAGGCTGAGAGACCTATGGAGTATGCTGCACACTGCCCAGGATCCCAGGCAGTTGCAGGTGGCTTATGAACAGCATTCATTTAAAACGCTGTTGCAACCAAACTCCTGTTAATATGACCTCTTTAATGGTGGTGAAATTTTCTTTTATTCGCTGTCCCATCAGGACATGACTTTCAAAAACACACTGAAAAAGGCCCTGATCTGGATGTATTTGAAGTACAGAGAGCATGTGTTTTCCATTTTAAGGAACGTTAGCCTAAGCATTTAATTAAGAAGTAGGTACATCTGCTGTTTTAACTAAATATAGTGTAGTTGTTGTCAGCCTTTTCAAGCAAAAATTTTAATTTCTAAATAGCCACAAATTCCACAAATTACAAGCACAAACCATGTCCATCATGCGTCATAGTTGTTTTAATCCTGAATCCAAAAACATGACATTAAGTTTTTCCCTTTGGGTCTATATTTCCAAAAAAGAAAGGAAGAAATAGGCAATAGCACCAGAAGCGTACTAAATGTTCTTACTTTTTGCTTTCTACAAGAAAATATTTTGAATGTTTAAGATCAAAAAAGCCCAGAGCACATCTGTAAATGATAGCTCAGCTGTCCTGAGGAAAATTTGTTCATTGGTATTATTACCTCAACCCTGTGTGCCTGCCTGTAGGCTAAATGAATGGATAGTTTGCCAAGACACAACATCAACATCTGGAATATAGAATTTGATTTTGGATACTGTATATTTAACTCCCAAATTAAGATTTTCTGGTAAGCAAAGCTGATAGGACTTCTTCCAGGATGCAACAGAGTAAAAGCTAAACTGCATAACTCTTGCAGCTAAACAGACAGACTGACAGTTTGTCTACTGCCAATTGCTACTAGGAATAAAGTAAAAATAAGGAATAAAAAGTAATAAAAAAGCTGAGTGTATTTTTTAATGGTGCACCTCTCAGTATCGGTATTCTCCATCTCCACCATTAAAATTAGTATCTCTAGTACAAAGTCTATTAGCTAGAAGAGATAATCTAATTCATCCCATCCAGAATCATCATAATTATGTTATATGAAGTCCATAATGTACATCTATTACCTGAAAGAGAATACGTCAAATAATAAGTCATGGCTTTGCTCAGGTTAAAAATGTTGACAAAGCTGTATTGATCTCCACAACAGATAAACCAGACCCCAGTGCAGCAACTTCTCACCCTGTTTTTTAAAACATATGCAGCATTTGACCTAAAATCCTGGTTCATAAACAAACCACAAAATTTCAAACAGTTCATGGAGATAATGTATAATCTGAAGTAAAGCAGGATTCCTGTTATTTTTAGAGGTATTTTATGTATTTGAAAAAAACCCACAATATATCTCTTCTAATATTGGATTATCACCTCTAGCCTTAAGAGAAGATCAAAGAGAAAGCAAGTATCCTTGTGACAGAGATTTGGTTCCATACTGCTATGAGAAGGGTGTTAAAGGGAGTTTCCAGACACTTTTTTTTCAGACATGCTAAAACTGAGGTGGCCACCCGACTTGAAACTATATATTATATGCATTAACTCCTAAAATGAAGTTAGTTACTCTTACATCCTGAGCTCTTATGCATTTTAATGCACTTATATTAAATTACCAATCAATAGTTTTAAGAAGCAAAAAATTCAAAAGAGGAGATGTTGCCATAACCAAATGATAGTGGATAAAAATTCAGTCTGTGAAATAAAGATAACTCTTAACAGGTTAATTAGAATGCGGCCAGTATGTTGTTTGAGCAAACGCAGTAAACTCAGATCATGAAGTTATTAATGGAGTTACTGCTATGAAAATTGCTGAGTCATGAATAGCTCTCTGTGCATCCAGGCTGTCTTGACGAGACCTGCCTGGCAAGGTGGTCATTAAATCCTAACAGGCAACTACTGATCATGAAACCCCTTGGGGCAACGGGCTGGCTGAGGCCTCAGCGACCAAGGGGTTGCAGGGTTGGAGCAGTGGGCAGTTTGCCAAAGGCTAACACAGAACTCAAGTGTTAGAAGAGGCTGTAAGCAGAATGAAGCCCCACAGAGATGGTAAGTGAGGGGGAAGAGCGCAGTAGTCATGTTTGGGTCCAGGAGCAATGTGCTCACTGTAGTGTTTCAGGTACATAAAGAAGTTGCCTGCTGAATCGGTGAGCATCCCAAAGGGAAGCTGCTCTTTGAACAGAAACGTTCTTAGAATTTCTGGATGCACTTTTCCATCTGGAGAGAGGAAGTATCTCAACCTGTTTCTGAGATACTGAATCCTGAGTATTCTCCACATTGTGGGCACACAGTCATGAGTCCACAGTGAGGATAGTGAATCTTCCCCAGCCAGTCTCCCCACCTCCAGGTAAAAACTGAAAAACTTCAACTGAGAATCGTAGGACAAAGCAGAAATACAACTGTGAATATAGACACTGAGGACAGCCTGTTGGCAGAGATCTGCTTAATTCTTCCAGAGCTCCAGAATGCTGTGAAAGAAGGTAAGAAGGAGAGAGTCATATAATCACAGAATCATAGAAGAGTTTGGGTTGAAGGGTACCATAAAAATGATCTAGTTCCTGCCAGCACCCTGCTGTGGGCAGAGACACCTTCCACTAGACTAGATTGCTGAAAGGTACATCCAGCCTGGCCTTCAACACTTCCAGAGAAGAGGCATCCACAACTTCTCTGGACAACCTGTTCCAGTGCCTCACCACCCTCAGAGTAAAGAATTTCTTCCTAATTGCTCATCTAAACCTACCGTTTTTCAGTTTGAAGCTGCTCCTTCCTGCTCTCATTAAAAGTCCATCCTCATCTTTCACCTTTAGGTACTGAAAGGCTGCTATAAAGTTTTGCCAGAGCCTTCACTTCTCCAGGCTGAACAACTCCAAGTCTCTCAGCCTGTCTTCATAGGAGAGATGCTCCAGCCCTGTGATCATCTTTGTGGCCTCTGGGGAAAATGATCACTCTGCTGTGAGGTTCAGGCTTTCCTGCCTGTGCTGCTGACCTATTTGGATTTGCTTTATTTTTCTCCTCCACAGCATGAGATACAGCACTCACAATTCTGTCAGCAGTCACTGGCCAGTTTTGCATGCCAGGAGGAGAGACAGTCCTAAGCTTTTGTGACCTCTGGGTTTGATTATTATCCACAGGAATGAGATGACTAAGCTAAAAAATGTTCGGCTGGTTCAAGACAGGCTGCTGAGAAGACAGCACCCATACAACCTGCTCTCTGGAGATGGGTTCATGTCAAAGACAGCACTAGGCTAAAGTCTAAGTGACTATCCAAGTCTAAGTGACATATGCCATTAGCTTTTCTTCCACATCAGATAATATTTCACCTGAAGAGAAAAATGTTACTTTCAGCAACATATCTGATATCTGTTGTTATGAAAGGCAGGAATTCCTCCTCAGTTGGTCTGTGTTTCTGGATGTTCATCTCTAAACAGGTAGAATTACTGTGGGCCTCATTATTTTTGTAGCAAAGCACAGTTTATGCTCCCCTGATGAGCTACTCTGTTTGCAATATTAAACAGACAAAATCTAAAAAAAAGAAAAAATCAAAGCTGGAGAATGTGAAGAAAAAAGAGTTTTTATTCTCTTGGTGGTGCTCAAATGTGGTAAAAAAATTTGGTCCTACTGAATGTGAAGCTGGGTGCATCTGTAGCCGCATTAGCAATTAGCTATTTCCTGGTTTACTCCCAGGCTATGCTCTGGACTGAGCCAGTGATTTCCTTCGAAAAAAAAATGACCTAGAAACAGTTGACTTGATAATTTGTTCCTGGGTCTGTTCCTGGATGCAGCCCATGTCAAGACTGACTCCTTCCATCTAGGACATTCCTCCCACATTATCCCATGTGGTAATGCAGCACATATCCTTGGTGTCATGCTATGAAAAATAGAGCTGTGCCAGACTGTATTCAGCACAACCCTCTCATTATTCTAGGCATTGTGAACTGGAAAATGATGATATATTATATCCTTGACACAAAGGAATCCCCACAGGAGGGAGATGCCTTTACTTTACAGCTGCAGTCATTACATCCTGGGGAGAATGGTGAGGTCAGTGCTAATTGCACTGTAGTGCCTGTAAATACTGGGATTTCTCAGTCATTAAAGTGGGAGAGAGTTGAGACCTTGGAGAGAATAATGTCTCTTCTTTCTGTATACTAAACAAGTCAAAGGTCTAAACAAAGATGAAGATCCTTTTCCTCTGAGAAGGTGATCTCGCAAGTGCTCTCACAAGGTCTCAACTGGTAAGAAGCAAAAAGAAAATAAGGAAGCATCAGTAAGAAATATCTAATGACACTGCTTTGTGGAATTAATCACAGAAAAGTAGTTTTCCGTAAAAGTTTCCTGATGGATTCTTTCACTTATTCAATGGCAAAGAGGCATATAATAGCTTATCTTCAGTAATCCAACTTCTTTTATAAATGAGCTAGAACATACTGCCTCCTCATCACTATCCAGCTGAGGATCATGTGTAACTGCTTTTAGGAAATGTAAAATAAGCTCAATAAACATTCCTTTTTTTCCTGAAAACAGTGTACTACAGTTCCAAGACTGAGTAGTTTTGGGAAAACTAGTGGGTGTTTATAGCAGTAAAACAACATGTTGCAATTGAATTTCAAGATCTAATTCCCCAAGAGATCCAAACTCCGTATCTATGTACATCAGTATGCACATATTTAGGGACTGCTTTACTCAGAGAAAGAGCCAATGTTGGGAATGTAACATCCGATCAGTAACCTATGCTCCCACATTTTACAAGAGGGTTGAAGCACAATAACACCTTCAAGAAGAATTAGAACTCTATATCAGAAGTCCATGGCAAGCCTAGAAGCTCACTTACATGCTGTATGTGACCACTAGTAGCTCACCTGGCATACAGAATTTTAGCAAGCAGGTAAGTATTGATGGTATCACCGTCATCTTGAGTGAGTTTTTGTTGGGTTATCTCTCTTCCATATATAAATGTGCCCTTTTTGCTTACAGGCTGTAACAGTCAGTTTCAGACACATTAGTCTCTGAATTTCTGTAGATGTTCTTATACTGGTTAGAATACAGAATAAATATCTTTCCACATTATCTGAGGACAGATGATGTGAGAGTTAACCAAAGGTTGTACAATTGTTGTAGAACACAGAGTTACATGGAATGCAAGTGAAAATAGCTATATACTTCTCTATGAAACATATCATAAGAGTATATATATATGACCATATAGTTTATTTTCGTGACAATATTCTTTCTGGTAATAAAATTACATCCAGTAGAGTTTAGAGTGATCATTCTAACATTTTTCCAACTGAGGTTAGCCAGGACTGTGTCTCTGTGGTGACACTAAGGCTGGCCTATTTATATAATTATGCTGAGGGAATGCTTCTATATGCAAGTCCATCCACACTACACTGAAAATATTGTAAACATTTTTTTCCTCCTTATTTAATGTCCGAGTTGTATGCTTTAGATCGCATATTAAAACTTGCATAGTTATGAGGCTCACATGGCCCAAAGGACAGGCTAGACGTAATTTGCAAACTTCAACTGCTTTGTATTTAGTTTTTACATGTTCTAGGGTTTTTTATTGTTTTAAAACATTGGCAAAAGTATCAAAGCCCTGAAGGTTAGAAAATGAAGCCAAATGCATAAAGGACTGTTACCCAATCAACAAGACACTTAGGGAATATACTGGCTAACAAAACAGACAAGCAAAACTTTTTGTGTTTTCCCATAAGCTGAACTGATTTTCACTGCAGTCCTGGTCCTAATCACTTACTGTCAGACACAAAAACTGAGCTACACCCCTGCATATGTACATAAAGGCACATTTTAAACTTAGAAGATAAGGGTCAAAGTGAAAAACATAAATTGTGGAAGAAGGATGAGAAAAGAAAAGGGTTGTAACAGTACCAAGTAACTACAAAGCAAGGTATATAAGCATCTTAATGAATACAAAGCTTTACAAATTGCATACTGCCATTTTTGTCTAGAACTTTCGTGAGCTAACTGAGAACTGAGAAAACTTGCATATGCAGCTGCATTCAGAGCACTGAGGAAGGAAACTGGGTAGATTTCTAGGAATGCTGGAACAGAGTACTTAACTAAATATGTTTCCTAAAGATAGACTTTATTTTGATCTTGGAAACAAAACCAAATTCCTCTTAAGCAGTTTTTGTTTTGTTTTGGTTTGTTTTTTTTTTGTTAAAGAAAAAGTTATAATGGCAAGAACTTGAGGATAAAATGAAAAATCTTAATGTAGCAGATGTGTAATTTAGTATATAAGTAGTTAAATTTTCCTACTTTTTATTTTCACATGTTTTGAGTGCTGTGGTATATAGCTATAGTGTTCCCTTTGCTTTTACAACTTTATTGTAGTTTCCTGCAAAGAAGATTTATGACAGGTCACACTATGGGGATGACTCGATAAGGCATCAAAAGGAATCTTGCCTTAAGCTTATTTCTATATTGCAAAAGATTTGAATCATACCAAATATTTATCCTAATAATACAGTCCTTGTTCTTATTAAACTGTCATTGACTAGTGCTGTGAATGACCAATTTGGGACCCTACTTGCCTTCATTATTGCCAAGAGCAAGCTTGTTATCAAAGAAAGTTGATTCAGATCCTCAGATAAAAGGTATTAGGATGCCTATGCATTCATTGCTCTTATTTCCATGATAGACTTTGTAGAAATTGTGTTTGGAAGCAAACATAAAAGTAGATAAAATTGCTTGGTTGCCATAGGTCAGTGTGAAATGTTGTTTCTGGGGGAAAAAATCCTGTATGTGATGATACTGCTGATACAAATGCAGCAGTAATACAGTCTGGGGCTCTTTGAGGAAAAAGAAAAATGGTTTCATTTTTACTTACAGAAGATTATAGAAAGAGCAAGTAAAGGACTGGTGTGACTATCTTATTGTTGAAATTTTGCATCTGAGGGCTGTTATTGTGCCAATAATGTCTTGTCTGAATTGCAATATCAGGTATGTGGTTTGAAAAAAAAAAAAAAAAGTTGCCTTATTTTTAAAACCACTAGGTTTAGCCCTATAGATACTTTTCCTTGGGTTGGGGTGAGAGGAGCTTGTTTACAAGATAGTCACCTGATCTGGATTTATTTTTCTCATCATTGTGAACTTTTGAGCTTTGGTAAGAAAAAATGTGGACTAGAAGAAATATGCTTTAACAAGTGAGAGCTGTATGTATACGTATGAAGCCACAGGTTTTGATGTCTACTGATTTTGAATTGGGAAAGGTTTTCATTAAGAATATTTATTATAATGTTATGTTGTGAGTTTCTAGGGTTGATGCTATGAACAGTAATGTCATGCCTTTGTAATGTACTGCTAATTTTTATTCTTAAATGCTGTTACAAGATTTTTTCTTTTACTCCTCTCTGCTTACAAAAGTTTGAGAATAAATATGCATTTCAAAAGATTTGTGGAACTGATGACTTTCTATAAATATGCAGAATTCCCTTATATAAGTGAGAAGAGTAAAGGAAAACATTACAGAAAATAGAGCTGGCAGAGGTTTGTGGAGGTTATGTAGTTTACATTCAGCCTCAAGAATTCAACTCTGCCTTTGCCACCCCTGGCAAACATTTGTCTAACCCCTCCTTAGAAGCTCACAGTGACAGAGATTTCACAATAACCCAAGGCAATCTATTCCCACACCTGGTGATTCTTGCAGATAAAAAGGTTTTCCTGATATTCAACTTGAATTTCTCTAGCTGTAATTCGAGTGTATTTCTTCTTGTCCTCTTTCCCAGGACATGAAGAACAGATTATTCCTTTGCTCTTTGCAGCAGCCCTTTCTGTACTTATAGACTGTTATCAGGTCTTCCTTCAGGCTTCTCTTCTGTAGACTAAACAAACCAAATTCGTTTTCAATTACAGTTTAATGTTACTTAGCTGTCTGTGAGATGTAACGTGGAAGAAGCATTTGCAAAGTACACCACATTAGGACAGCTAAAGTTTCAGAAGACACACATGAAGAGTGCTTAGCTCTGTATTTTGTGTGCTTCTGTCCCATTTGTTACCTAAATTTAAATGTAGAGATTTGTCTCACACTTGTTTACAAGGTTTTTGCTAATTGCCACTCCAGTCCAGAGCTGACTTCAGATCCCAACAGCCCATATAGCCAAGAGAGTACTTTATTCAAGAGTTTTAACTGAGTCAGCATTTGCATAAGATCAGTTAAAAGTGACAATCTGAACTGCCTGAAAGGAAAGGACAATGCCTTAGCATTGGTCTATGGCTGTGAAGAAAATAGTGTTCAACTTCATAGGAAATTGTTTTTTGACAAGATAAAATAGTTCTTTCTATTGCTATATTATTTATCCACCTTCTTTTTTTTTTCTTTTTTTTTTTTTTTTAATTTTCTTTTTCCTGAAAGGAATAAGGGAATTCATAAAAAACTTAACAAAGACATTTAGTTTGAAAAGAATGAATGAGTCAGTTTATATCTATTTCTAAACTGCCTCTCATACTTCATGAAGATCTGAAAAAATGTTACCAAGCCTGCTGATATTCCTCATAGAAACATGGAATGATAAAGTCATAGACTATACTGAGTTGGAAGGGACCCACAAGGATCACTGAGTTCAACTCCTGGCTCCTGGTCCTATGCAGGACACCCCAGCAATCACACCATCTTCATGAGAACACTGTCCAAATGCTTCTTGAATTCAAACAGACTTGGTGCTGTGATCACTTCCCTGGGAGCCTGATCCAGTGCTCATCCACACTCTGGGTGTAAAAATTTTTCCTGATATCTAACTTAAAACTCCCCTGAGTCAGCTTCATGACATTTCCTTGAGTCCTGTCACTGATCACAAGAGTGAGGAGATCAGTACCTGCCTCTCCATTTCACCTCTTAAGAATGCTGAAGATCTCGGTGAAGTCTCCACTCAGGCTCCTCTTCTCCAGGCTGAACAGGCCAAATGACCTCAGCTGCTTGTCATACGGCTTCCCAACAAGGCCCTTCACCATTCTCATTGGCCCTCTTTTGGACACTCTCTAATAGCTTAATATCTTTCTTACACTGTGGTGCCCAAAACTGCCACAATATTCAAGGAGAGATCTCATCAGTGCAGAGCAGAGCAGGAAAATCATCTCCCTTGACCGTCTGATGATGCTTTGCCTGATGCCCCCCAGGACATGGTTGGCCCTGCCAGGGCACTGCTGGCTTATCTTCAACTTGCCGTCAATCAGGATCCCCAGGTCCCTTTCCACAGTGGTTTTCTCCAGCCTGATTTCCCAGTCTCATGATGTTTAACATTTAAGGTTATCTGAATTTTGTATTAAAGAAAACACTAACTAGTCATTTCCTCACTAATGTCCAAGTGCTGCTTTTTCAACAAAAATCTATACAGACAAACAGAGAAGTGTTTTGGCAGCCAGTAGTAGACTCAGGGATCAGAACAGACAAATGAGAAAGTGATGTGACTTGCCCACCTTGATCCTTGATGATACAGAAAAAGTCACAGAGTGGTTGAAGTAAGGAAATGGTCTTACTTTTGTGCTTTGCATCAGCGAGAAAGAGGCTGGAATTCTGCCTTCAGATTTGGCCCTGGATTTGAAAAAAGAGTGTGAAAAATGGAAGCAGGATTACTCACAGCATACAACGAGTTTTAGAAGTGATCTGACTGGTGCATAAGTATATTCAGAAAACAGCAGACATTAAAAGGCTCTTTAGAAGAAAAAGCCCAAGCAAAGATATTTTCAAGTCAAACACAGACAAATTCAAACAGGAAATGAGGCATGTGCCTTTTGAAGTGTGGTAGAAACAACTGAGGTTAGGTACAAGAGAAGTGATAGGCTTTCCATCTTATCGTGTCATCAGATGAAGACAAACTGCTGCCCTGTGAGATGTGTTTCAGCAAAGCACAAGTAACTAGACTCTGCTGGGGGACAGCAGGGTGACATGGATGGGCTTGCACCATGCAGGCAGTGAGAGCAGATCACAGATCCCTGTAGTTTCTCTTTCTCAGAGTCAGAGCACTCAAACTTGAGCTTAAAACTCTGAATTATGAAGGTTATCACTTGTAAGTTTTCTATTCAGATACATCAGCTCCTTACTCCCTTCTACAAAAGTGGCAAGCAGATATTTTCATCTCTATGTCAGTTTTTCAGTGTCAGTAACTTGCCTTTCACCTTACTCACACAACCACAGTTTTGAATTCCTCCATTATTTTGTGAACAGCCTTGCTGAGCACTGGCAAAAAGGTTTTGGGCAGAGAGAATTTGTTCAAAGATGAGCTGTTTCTCCAGGTTTAGTTCTCAGGCTCAGAGGAATTAGTTGTGTTCTTCCTTCCACTTGAAGCATGGTAGGTCAGCCAGTGTTACCCCCCAAATTCCTCTCCAGACAGAATTCCAGTGGAAGGAATGACGAACCACTTCAACAGGCCATTGTTTCTTTGTAAGGAGGTCTTTTTCCTACTGATGTCCTCTGGGCCAAACTGTGTGTAGCTCCTCTTCTCGAAACAAAAGCCACTAGCCAAGTGACAGATCAAGAAAATGAGACCCTCACTCTGTCCCACTCTGGGCAGATGCTTTAGAAAACTAACTTGGGATCCATCAAGGATATAAATGTTTGTGACACTAAGACAGAAAGTACAGGCAATGCAAAACTGCCTTTGCTTTGCATTCTCTGTGGTTATGCCTACTCAAAGCATTTCCTTCCCTAAGCCTTTTTTTTTTTTTTCTTAACAAGATACTGTGCCTTGGGTCATTGCCAACACAGATGATTCTGTATGCTGAAATTCACTTTCATCTTAGACTTTCCTTGATGCTTAACAGCAGCCAAGGGAGGGAGACCAGCTGACATCTCTGTTTCTGAGTAGTCTTGCTAGGGAAAGGAAGCATACCAAGATGTCCACTCCTTTTGCTTGAAGTGACTCTTCAGGACAAGGTGTAGCAGAGCTTGGCTCATCCATGCTGATCCCAGACATTTTTACTGTATGTCAAATGTGTCTAGAAGATTTGTTGAGAAAAGAAGCAAGCACACACTGAAGTATGGTAGAAACAACTGAGGTTAGGTACAAGAGAAGCGTTAGGTTTTCCATGTCAGTGGTAGGCTTTATCATGTCATCAGATGAAGACAAACTGCTGTCCTTCTACCTTCACTGACAAGAACTGCTCTCTTCTGTTGGATACCTACAGACAGGCAAAGTCATGAGTGTCCCTTGGGCAAACAAGGCTATGAGGTCGCTCATGCTCTGTGTTCAGGCCACACAGATCAGTGATGAGCTCTTTCATTGTTCAGTGCTCTCATATTTCTGTTCTGTAACTGTGTATCACAAAACACAGGTTCAGTTCAGACCACTCTTGCCCTGGACACAGAGACCTACTGCATCTGAGACCTTCGCTCTGGGGAACTCTGAGCCCCAAGTCCAAGGATGTTGTGGGAAAGGAGATGCAGGAGCCATGTTCACATGCACTCCTGCCCTCTTCTTCTCTGCCAGAGCAGATCATCCAGAGGAGACATCCTGGACAGGAAAAACAGTTCCTCACAAAAATGGTCCCAGAAGAAACCAGTTCTGCAATGGACTTAAAATGCCTGTTTACCAGCCTTTATCCATATTGTGGAGTCTGTTTCATGTTTACTATTAACATTTCCCTTTCTCAGTTCAACCTAAACACTGTTTTCAGATTTTTTATAAGTTACACTTAAAAAAATTATTATTAGTATCCTCTCCTGTTTCTGCTTTACCTCCCCTCCTTCTTTCTCACTTGCCCTAGGTTCTGGTTTTAATTGTGTTTTGCTTTGCAGGAGAAATTCTTTTTGTGTCACAGCTGGTCCTTGAAATTTGATGGAATAATAATTCTGCATGTTCTCTTCTCTGTCCCCTTCCTCCAACTGTTAGAAATGAATTTTGGTATTGTTAAAAGATTCCAGATGAAAGTGCCACCTCAGAATGTCTCAAACAGACCCTACTGGAAGAAAATTAATTTAACAACTTATAAAGACATAGTTGCTATTTAATTCTCTATTTTTATATTGAGCAAGGGGTGAAGGAAGGTTTGGTATGGACCCAGCGTATGCTTTCTTCTGTTGAACAGCCGCATATTTTGATGGACTATGTTGAACAACTTCCATTTTTTATCTATCTAGAATACTAGTGCAAACAGAAACAGATATCTAAGAGAAGAAGTCTTGTACTGGGGAGGAGGGATTCTGTTATTTCTCTTTAAACATTGAAAGTAGAAGCTGAAGAATAAGCCCCTGGGAGAGTGTGAGGAATGGAGTAGTGTTAGCAGATGAAGATGTTTAAGTTAAAAAGAAAGTGCAGGACATGGGGACAGAGCTACAAAAAGAACGGGATGGGGTTACTACAATTGCCTTCAATGTTATACTTTTTTCATGTGCAATGGTTGCTGAGCAGAATTTTAAAAAATCAAGCAAGCAGCTAAATAAACACATTTTTGGCATCATTTCATAAAAGAAAGGAGGCTGAGGATTCATAAAACAAAAAAGTTAGGGACAAAACCACTCATTTATATTGCATGAAATTAAAGTGGCAAGCTGGTTAACTGTTAACCTTGTCACGCTTATAAGTGATTTATAAATTGATCAAACACATACATGATCCCAGTTGTGTTGGAACAGCTAGTGACTGTGTCTCGCTCTTGCAATGGAAGTTAATGTAGCGATGCCCAGTCCTTTTGGGAAAGCCATCTGAATTTGATACATGCTTGGACAGTTTTGGTATTTTACCTGAAAAAATAGTACAAACATTACAACTGTCCTGTAGGAATGTGTTTAAAATCTGCCTTCTGTGTATTTGAACCTAATCCATTGTCATTTGAGGGAGAAGAATATCATCTTGGCAGACAATAAAAGCATACTTATCAGGACAGCCTAGTCTCTTGGATAAATGTGAACTAAAACAATCTAATAAAACTATGTTTTTAAAATGTTTTAATTATAATTCTAAATATTTAAATCTGTTCAACACTGTGAATCCAAACATTACTTTCAGTTGTACAAGTGAAAAGCCGAACATGAGAGCATTCACTACTGTGCCCATCAACTCATCTAGGTTATTATTGTGCATAAGGACAAGCTACTGTGACTTTGAACTCCTTTGTCTGCCAATAAATTCTAGCTCATTTCTTCATCAAATTCATACAGCACTGCAAATTTTCATGTAAAACTCAGAAAAAAGAAAAAGTTCTTATTTGGAAACCCACATAGTTCTGTGAATTCCCAGAAGTGCTTTTCTGCAGGTTAAATTAAACTGCTCACAAAGAGAGATTCTGTGGGACGGTCAAGGTAGCAGAAGCTAGGAAAACTTGTCTACTTTATTGTTAACATGCAATCCTCCCTAGTCCATGGTGGACTAATCTGCTTCACATAAGTCTCTATTTGGTATTTGCAGTCAGAGTTTTTCCTCCCCAGATGTTTTGTAGCATTCCTCGGAATATTTGGCAAGAACTCCCCAGATTTAAACAGCCCCATGGAGTGTGCTTGTGGGTTGACTGTGGCATTATTTCACCTCCCAGGCACTGTTTGTGTTTGCAAATACATATGAGCATAACATGGTCTGGTGCAAATACATAGCAAGGTTCTGTCATTGCTACAGTAATTTTTGTAGTAAAAATGATGGCAAAATGCAACAAAATCAGTGCTATCAAAGTTCACTAATTAGCTACTATTACTGAAATGAAGAGGCAACAGTCTACCTGGATAGAATCCATGTCTCAAGCCAGTGTGTTAGACTCATTTCGGGGTCTTCAGGGCTGGGCTCTGCTTTTCTTTTCTTCTGTAAGAGATGAAGAGCTATCACTTACTATATCTACAGCAAAATGATCTTTAAAAGTTCAGATTAAGTTCAAATGGTGACCCAAGACAATGTTCTAAAACAAGTTAATGCTTAAGATAACAAACTTTGTATGCTATATTATATGCTTTGTGCATAGCCTTAAATGTGACTGGATAAATAAGTTTTTAGTTTGAATACAATGTTATTTGCTTTTTAACCTGAGTTCCCACTGAGTGGTTATTAAAGACCTCAAGCATTTCATAGGAAGCTGAAGGGAAATGTTAAAGTATTATTGTGGAAAATAACATAACATTAGTATTAAATTAGGCCAAGGGAAGCACATGTGATTGTTGTCCCTGTGAGCCGAGCAACCCTAACTGAAGTAGACTTTACCTGATATCACATTGTCTCTTCATTCTCTGTCAAACTGTTTTATTACTCTAGCAAAAATCCACTCCTGTGTCTTTAGCTAGCTGTTTGAACTTCATGGATAAGAAAATAATGTCGGCAGAAATTCAGCTCCAGACTGCTGCTGTTGATGGCTTTGTGTCTACATAAAACACTGATCAAGTTAATTTCCAAGGTTTGGTGAAGTTTTTTTGTACTGAGTTACTTTACTTGGAGATTTAAGCACAAGACAGCTTCATTCTTTGTCTTCATGTGTGACTTCTAAATATCCTCAGTATCTGTTTATCACTGAAGAAATCAACACTAACCTAGTTAACATTTTAAAAGAGGGGAAAATCTGTCACTCTATATAAGCTGAATCTTTCTGCAGTTAGTGATTTATTTTTATAATTTTAAATTTGTTATGCTAGTAAAATTCTTTTGAGGGTCCACAATGTGTCAGAGATTTTTACATACATTCAACAGAGGAACTTCTGAGAGAGGTTTTAGGGCTTTGAATTAACGGAAGCTCTGACAGCTTTTACCAGTGCAGGGATTATTGGATATTTACACTTCTCAAGATGAACTTGATGCGCACGGGACCTAAGGGCTAGAAAGAGATCAGAGCTTGGGACTTCACCTCAACCTGACACTTATGGCCAACTATAGAAACTAGGAATGCTGCAGACAAAAGGGGAAGGCTAAGATTTGAAATAGTTTTGTTCCCCTTTTGTTGGTGGCCATGGAAGGGCACATTTTAGAAATGTGCCATTTTATTTCCCTTCAGTAATAAGTTTCACTTCTACTTGCACAGTGAAAAGTGTAGTGCTTTCTACAGCATAAAAGTACCACACACTGTGATATTTAATTGGAAAGCCTTGCTGTTGATCAACCCAAGAGGGTAAGTAACTGAGCATGTGTGGTCAGTCCTGGGAGACTTTCATCTTGATGATCACTGAAACTTAAACTATGGTGTTAAAAAAAAAAAAAAAAAAAAAATCTGATTAGGTAATATATCTTAAACTCAGAAATGTGTTAAAAATTAAAAATCCTTTAGGTTACCCCCTTCAGAGGAGAAGGTCTTTATTCTCTGCCAAGTGTTAAACTCTCCTGGCTCCACAGTAATCTACCCTTTCTTCTCCACTATAGACACCCTTCCAATGGCAATTGCTAGTAATGATATATGCAGCCTTATTTATCAGAGTACGTAATGCCTTTAATGACGGCCAGTCTTCCCTGCTGCCCAGGTTTGTTCCAGAAGTAACAACACAAGTTGCCAGTTCAAGCACTTCATCTACTCAAACCTCAAAGTTTTTTTCTGACTGACTCTTTATAGCCAAGAAAACTGTCTTTAGGTTTTGCTTACATAATTTTAAAACCAGTTGTTCAGGGAATGGCATATATCTTGCATGTACGAGACAAGGAATCAAGAAAAACAGAAAAGTTGGTCAATGACTGTATCTCTATCTGTATCACAGTTTTGTTCTTATGGACTGTGATACAGTGAAAGCGTTCATTGTTCAGTGTTTTTTGAAGGAAAAAAAAAAAAAACATGGTCCAAAATGTACTACGAAACTAACAGTTGAATACTCCAGGAAGCTTGAGGATGAAAGTAAACCACTAGTGTTTAAAAAGGGTTACTTGAAAATTCTCAGTAGTTTCACTCAGTTATTTCAGATTATATTGCTGAGTGCTTTTTACCTCAGCTTACAGCCCAAATAAATAAAGATTGTGTCTAAGTAAATATTCACTCTCCTCTTAGAAAAAAAACATAACAGATTGAAATCAAGTCTCCATTATCAAAAAAACAAGTATATTTCTTTTCTGGTTCTTAAGAAATACCTTTGGCTTTGACCTTCTATATGAACATCTATGGCAAAATCCAATATTCAATATTTGAAGCTAAAAGCTGTTCATCCTATCTAGCACCCATGCTCTGCGACAGCAATAAAAATATACCCCAGACAAGCTGCATGACACAACAGGCAGAGGACAAGGCATCTATTCAGGGGACAGAGCGTCTGTTCCTGACCCTCACGTAGCTCTGCCATGTGACTGGAATGGAAACCATTCTCCTCAGCTCTGGTTTCCTTGTCTGTAAAAATGGAGCTGGATACTCATATCCGCCTTCTAATATGGTGTAGAACATTACTGAAAAACTTAAGTTCTTTCGAGATTACAAAAATGTGGTGCTTACAATCACATTTACATTTTTACCTGAAGAAATTAGTAAGGCAAAAAAAATATTCATTACACTCTTCTGAAAAATGTATTTGTAGGTCATAATCTTCACCTGACACTACTTTTCACTGAAGAAGGTACTTGTTTTCTTTTTCAGACTTGAACTTCCAGCTGTTCATATTGACAATTGACTTGAGATTCCTTTTACAGATTAGGTTTGATATGATTGTGTGAATTACTAAAAGGCCACATTTTTGCCAAGAACAAAATCAGCAAGACAGTCATCACAGACAGACTTCAAAGTGCCCTTATTAAAGTTTCTGAAGACCTTGCATAAAAAGAGATAGGGGACATAAAGCTTGAAAGAAGTTGGCATGTCTATTCAGATGTTTATTACACATCCTCCAACACTGAACAGAGCCTTTTCTGCTTAAAAATTCAATAAATGGGTAATGGGGGTATGTAAGCCAGTTGAGCTCAGAGCTTAATTAATAAGAAGTGGTGTATATAACCTGATATACTATGAAGGGCTTGTAAAGAGGAATAGCTTACTTTGATGCAACAACACCAAAAATGAAAAAAAAAAAAAAAAAAAAGAAGGGAAAGAGAGGAAGAGAAGGAAATGAAGGGAATGGTGTTTTGAATACAATTCTGAATGGATATGAGCATTACTGAATTCCTCAAAGCCAGAAAAAGGTGGTGCTTCAAGTAACAGAACTGTGATTGTTCCTCGTGATACGAAAGGATGTAGCAGAAACAAATGGGAGGATTCAGATCCCCTGAGGTCACTTTGGTGCTCTGTCCTTTGTTAGCCTAGATCTAAATCCATGTTAGTATAACATGTCATTAGAGAAATAAACATGTCCAACTTGTTTTTTTAATTCCAATACTTTGATTATCACCAGAGAAAATTTAAATTGAATTAAAATGTTGAAATGTATCAAATTATTGATAAGTAGATAGTATTGTTATGTATTTGTACAATTTTATTTGCCAGTTTCTCCTTTTCTTTAAGCATTTGACTTCTGAAAATTCTGTCTACCTTCTTTGGTAAGAACCTTTGTTTAATGCCTTCCTTGTGTTTAGATGAGATGAAACATTTGGGTTGAAGCAGCCCCATGCAGCACTACAGGCTTGGGGAGGAGTGGCTTGAAAACTGTTCAGCAGAAGGGGACTCAGGGGTGCTGTTTGGCAGCTGGCTCAGTATGACCCAGCAATGTGCCCAGGTGGCCAAGGCCAATGGCACCTTGGCCTGTATCAAGAATAGTGTAGCCAGCAAGACTAGGGAAGTGATCATCCCCTGTACTCAGCACTGACAAAGGTGCACCTCGAATTCTGTATTCAGTTCTGGGCCTCACTTGAAAAAGGATATTGAGGTGCTGAAACATGTCCAGGGAAGGGCAACAGAGGCTGTGAAAGGTCTGAAAAAACATGTCTTATAAGGAAGGGCTGAGGGAGCTGGGTTTGTTTAGTCTTGAGAAGAGGAGGCTCAGGGGGGACCTCATCACTCTCTACAACTCCCTGAAAGGAGGCTATAGGGAGGTGGAGGCCGGTCTCTTCTGTCGCACCTGCAGTAAGAGCACAAGAAGAAATTATGCTGAGACAGAAGAGATTCAGATTAAACCTCAGAAAACAATCTTTCACTGTTAGGGTGGTCAGGCTCGGAATAGATTGCCCAGAAAGGTGGTGAAATCACCATCTCTGGAAGTGTTTAAGAGGTGTCTGCATCTGGCGCTGGGTGATGTGGTTTGGTTGGTTTAGGGTTTACAGTGGTGGTGCTGGTTGGGAGTTGGACTGTATGATCTTAGAGGTGTCTTCCAACCTTGATGACTCTATGACTTTATGCTGTTCTTAAAAAGTATTGAGTGTAGTTTGAACTTCAAGCCTTTGTTGTAGGAAAAGCTTGAAAACAATCTTTTAAAATGCTTTTTCTCTATGGAATGCTACAGGATGGACTGAACACTGGGACTACAGGTTCCTGCAGCTGGACATCAAGAGAAGCAAAGGCTGCAGTATTTTTTCACCTAGACAAGATCTTTATCCAGAATTCCAGAAGAGCAGCATCACAAACTAAGAATGAGGTGTTTACTTATATCCATCAAGGAAATTGCAAAGTGTTTTTACACTGGTTATATTCTTGACTGGCATAGAACTTAATCCCATACCTACTAGTGGAACTGTGAGATTAATTTGAAGTATATAGATTTCAGGGCTAGGTAATGGTAATAGGCTAAGAGATGGGCACAGAGGGGCTACTGAACAGACATGTTTTGATTCATCTCCATCAAGCACTTATGTGGGGCTTTTTCTCTTGAGTGGTAAAAGACCTGGGAGCCTGACAGCAAAAGGTTGTTCCTGTTTGTGGAAAGTCTCTTATAAAATAGAAAGTAGCAGGAAAACAGAACAAGTGATCGTTTTTTTTGAAGTCTCTCCTCTTCAGCCACTGTATAAGGGGAGATCTCATAAGTGGGCACACATAGTAAAGTCACAGGATGAGCCAAGGCAACGCTTCCCAGAGGACTGGAGACAGGCATGTGAGAGCCACCAACACCATGCTTTGGGTTGGTGGATAGGAAAGGGCTACTCTTGTGATAAGGATAGTTTGGTCTTCAGACTTAACTGGTAGAGCTGGCAGCTAAGAGCCTATCAAGGAAACCTCTGTTCATGTGAGAATATTTATTTGGACAACGAGTCCATAAACACATACGGAAGGGAATGTGACGTACAACATCATCCTTAATGTGAGAGCACCTGGGGGACCTCATGGATAGCAGTGAAGCTTAAGTACTTTTTCTATAAGGCATCTCCTATGGCTGCTTTTGGAGGTAATGCTGAATCCAGTGAACCCCTCGTACACAACAGGTAAAGCTGCAGGTATGTTATTGTACTGAAGGCAGCCGGAACCAAGTGTGGATCTTGCTTACCTGGGAATCCAAAAGGAAATCAGAATGACCTGCTCTGCCTGTTTCGTTTATCATTCCAGAGTGGGAGAAAAAGAACAGTAAAGGCCACAAAAGTCACCTAGGATGATTCAATTAAATTAAATTCATGAATCAGTTAAACAATACAAGACTCGTTAGAAGTAATTTTAAGCTCTGGATGTGAAATACTACTTTCCACCACATTGTATAATCCCTACTTTTTGTCCTGTGACAATGACAGAGACCCTGAACTGTTCTGGCTACTTTCAAAAAAAAAAAAAAATTATACAGATTCAGTGAATGGTATAAGTCAAAGAGCAACCAAGGGAAGAAATAGTCTAACTTTTATGTTTATTAAATTCTGGATTTCTTTTTAAGTTCTTGGTTACTGTGGAACTGTCATCACTGACCAAAAAGGTGCTCAGGGTGTCACAATCATTTTATCCCACAAATGTCAGATGTTTCAGAGCACAGAGAACTGGACAACCCTAATGTTTAGCCCTCATGTTTACAGAAATTTATCCTTTATAGATTTGACCTGACATTAAATATTCCATACATCCACAAGCACAGGAAGACTTCATTTAACTTTTTCTTTCCTTCCTGTCAAAATAAGCATGTTTTTTCACAATGTGTTGTCTGCTTGCAATGTCTGCATTTTCATGTGAAATTGTTAAATCAATTTGCCTGCATCAGGAGCTGAATGAAACTTCAATTAAAGGGTAAACCCATCCTGTTTTTGGGGGTAAGCAAATGTGCTGTTGATAGTAGATCTGTCAGGTACGCCACATCATAAAGAGCTATCACAGACTATGTGTACTCAGGTTGCTCTTCCATCTGTGATTATTTTTCATTCACAGCAGTCCAAGCAATGAGAGTGTTATCTTGAGATTTTAAAAGAAAATAAAGTAAGAAATTGAACAATTGATGTGAAGTTCAACATATATTGTTTGGGCCCATTTGAGCTATAACAAAAAAGCATGTATGTTAGTGAATTGGGTTTCTGTTTTAAAATGTGCCATCATGATGGATTCTGCAACACAGATCAACAGCAAAAGCCTAAGCTTGGGAACTGAACAACAGAAGTGTAAGCAGGATTCATATTTCAACCTTTGCTCTTGATCCTAGAGATACTGTACAAGGCAAATGTAGACACAGAGGTAGAGAGAGATTTCTGAAATGAGTCTCTGTCACCTTATTTCAATGCCCTGAAATAATGACTTTTAAAAGTTCATGCATTTGAAATTAAGTTTTTGTGTTGAATAAAGTAATGTCCCTTATTTTTACTCACACATAGCTCTAAGAATGATAATGTGTCAATCCTCTGAGGACCATTTCCACAGCTTCAGGATCTTGGCATGTGATGTTGAAATTTCATATATAATTTGTATTAATATGACTGTTTCTAAAGCAGAAATAGTATTTATTGCCCTTGTCTTGGTGATACTCTCGAGCTGGTAATTTCCTGGGTAAATCATACATTGATAAGACTAGGATAAAAAATGTGCATGTACTATGTGTCTTTCCACACAGGCGCACTTATGTCTGGGAGAGAGACAGCTGCAGTGGTCAGTGATACTCAGAGGTTGCAGGAAGCCCAAGATGAAAAATTTTCTGGGAAAGGCAAAGATTTATGTTTTCACTGAGGGTTGCAAGGTAAAAAGGTACTATTTACTTCATCTCACATTTTACTACACTTCCATGCATGGTGGGTGCTGCCATGTGGTCCAAGAATCTGTTCTTTCTGCTCTCTCACATAACAGTTGGTGAAGAAACAGTTGGTGGTGTGAGTCTTTCCTTAGAGATGTGTTATGGTATCACTCCATCCTGTTTTTCATTGCAGAAATACTTCCTAGAAGGAAAACCCCAAACATACTGGTGACGAAGTATTGCACCCTTGAGACTATCTATAGCCTTCTATTTGTAAAACTACTACATCTTCCTAAAGACATTCCTTCCTCCTAGGTAGGTTTAGCAAGCAGTATGTATAAATACAAATACTGACTTGTTTCTATGTGTTTCTTCAGGTAGCAGCAAATCAAAGAAATGATTTATAGTGGCCAAAGCATAAGTGCATTAGAACTTGTTTTTTTCAAGATATTCTGATTTCACTGGGTTTATTCCAAATATCATGTACAGTTTATTTTTCAACATGCCAAAAGTGTTTACTGATTCGTAACATTCATTTTTCATAGGTGGTTTCTATAAAGAGGGAAATGTTACATTCCAGCAAATTGTGGAAACACAGATTACTGTGAGATGTTAGGAAATTTTAAGCCAGGCATAACATGAGAATGGAGGGGTACATTTCTTAAGGGAAAAAAAGCAGAAATAGAAAGAAATAAAGTTAGCAATATGAAATTTCACTTGTAGAAAGACTATGGAAAGTAATCTGATTAGCAAGATTGATTTAGGAATTACCAAAATTACTGTAATCATCAAATTTTAAGACTTCTTTTAAGCATTTTCCATTCCAGTGGAAATCAAGAATATATTTTATTTCAGCAAAATTGAAGATGGTGATAAGGATGGAGCTGCTAACATAGATAATGGCTGTGTCTGAACTGTAGGGCAGATGAGCTCTGCAAGTACTCTCGGTATTCTCTCTTGATGATGGAGCCCAGGGACCTAGTGGAGTTCACTGTACATTCTGATCCTGTACAAGTTTTCCTTCTGAAGATCAGGACTAAGTCTGCATCTGCCATGCAATCTAGACTCAACTAGATTGACTTTACCGATTGTCTTTCTACCTTATATATTCTGGTTTGCCCATCTGTAAATAAAGAGGAAGAATGGAAAACATTTGGAGAGAATGTTAAAGAAAATACACTAATCATGAGCTAGGTAAAAGTAAGAGGTCCTTTCAGGTGAACTTATTAACTGCTCCAATATCATGCCAGGTTGTCTAGTTTGCTTTCTACAAAGCACCTTGGTGCCTTTAATACTGCCTGTTCAGCTGAATAGCATATGTCAACTGTCTCTTCCTCTTGGAAAATGAGTACATATGTTTTTATGAATATGGGCAATTTTGCAATGTATATTTATTTGGTGTAAAGGAAAAAAACCTTTTCATCTGACTTGTTTTCTTAAAGATGTTTTTGTACATCAGCCAATCTCAATGGGGAAAATGCTATAAATCTTTTGGTAGTCTGGGAAACAGTCTCAGAAGAAATATTTATAATAAGCAATATTTGGTTTATGACTATTGTTGGCAAGAGAGTGGTCAAAGGATATTTCCCTCCTGTGACACAACTTGCACTACTATTTGCTCTGTAATATACTGAGGACATTTAGGGTGACATAGTTGAAAAAATTCTGTCCATACTGACATCTCTCAGAATTTATTGCTACAGAATATTAAGTGAACTATGTTTGTAGCTGAGGATTTTGCTTCCTCAAGAAGGCTTTGAGCTTTAAAAAAATTACGATAATTTTGCTTGACATTTAGGTAGGTGTTTACTGCCCCTGATGGCTTCAGTTTACAGTGGAGGTTACATGCTGAGCCCTTAGGCAGTCATTTACGAACATCGTCAACAAACTGATTCAAGCAGACTCTCTTAGAGACATGCTGCCACTATCGCTACAAAAAGTAAGCATTAAACTGTGCTTTTGGTGAGTTTATGCATAGAACCCCACTGCTGGTGTTTCACTAATAAAGCAGTCATTTACAAATTTCCCTTTTTATTAGAACCTTATTTCTTAGAACCTCAGCTGACTAAGCAAGAGACCACTACAATAACTTTTGGACAGATGAGAAAAAATAATAAGAATATTTGTCTTAGCTTACCTTTTCGTTAAATTTTTGTCTTCAGAAAATCTAGGTCACCACCAGTAAAACACATTTTCTTCATGCCCAGCAGATTTATAGGTGCTGGGGTAGGACAAAATGGAAGTATTATAGACTTATGCCTTCAGAGGACTATATGTAAAGACAGATGTGCAGAAAGAATATCAAATAAATTCAAACATTACTTTTCATACTTTTAAAGCACAATCACTAAGGTCTGGCTAAATGGCATTACACTTTATCCTAAAGGTGTGCCTTGTTCATTGCACTCCTCCCCACAAGGAGTTCTTCAGGTGTGCAGGTTGTATGCTGTGAAGGCTTTCCAATTCAAATCTTGTGAAAGCTTCCTCTGAAAGGTGATTCTTTTGTAGCATTATATCACAAGTGGTTGAATGGCTGGACCTATCGTTCA
>JAYRBT010000114.1:81737372-81763371 GCA_036023395.1 Myiotriccus ornatus
GAGATCAAGATATTACCTAGCGACCAATACGATGCTCAGTTTGGTCTGAGATACAACTTAATTATGACTTCAATCCCCTGACAACAATCTGACATTTCAGTAAATTTTATAGACTAAATTGAAAAAACAAGAAAATCTGTTAAGCCAAAGCAAAATGGAAGTCTAGTAGTGAAATTCTTGTGATTTTAAATCCTCTTCCTGTTGTCAGCCAGCTTTGGTTTTTCAGACAAACTGCCAGATGAACTTTCAAAAAGTCTGTTTCCTACATGGTTGATATAAATACAGATGCCAAAGAATACTGGTGAGCCAATGAACTTTCTCCTTTCTGTTATAAATGTATGCTGAAATGGATTTCTTAAGTAGGATTTTCACATGCTGGAAAAATATTTGGAGCCAAGACTGAACAGTCTTTGGGGCACAAAGTAAGTCTACTTTACCCTTGTAGAGATCTGAGCACCCTTCTAACACTGCAGAAATAAATCATATTATGTGATTTGTGAGCTCTAAAAGTGAAAATCTATGACATGTTTACTCACTGCTAAACTAACACATCTATCAGATTTTGAACTTTCATAGGGCATACAGAGATGATAAGGAATTAGGAAATTATGCCGGAGTGGGCTGGTCTTACTAAAATGCCTGTTTGATCTGAATTTCATTTCATTTAAAAATGCCTAGAAGCCTACTGCAAAAGAAGTATTTACCCACCACAGGAAGTATTGTAAGAAGATCTTTGCATTTGGCAAGTGTACTCAGTAATATTATCTATGGATAAGCCTGCTAGATGTTTCCCATCATCAAACTCTTTTTAACCTTGCTTTTAAAGTTGCTTTTAATCTTGCCAAGCTAGGACTTTTCCGTGCCATAACTTTGCCTCAGGTTGTGTATTATATTTTATGTTTGGAAAAAATCAGGCTTGTCTGAGGGCAAGGTAATAATTCTGACATTTCTCTTCTTTTGGGAACTTTTACTAGTTCTATACTTTAATAAGGAGGCTTGAAATTTGTCTTCTGTGTACACCTCATGATTATCTGCCCCAATTCACCTTTGAGACACAGTTGGGAAACTTTCCAGAGCTCACAAGTCTGTCCTTGCTCATCGTGCTCAGTTTCTTCTTAGGTCCTAGGAAGCCAAATCGAACTTTGCACATGCACTTTCCATAGGATGTTTTGGCATACTCCCTTCAACCGGTCTACTAAAGTCATGCTCATCTTGAAAAGGGTACCTCATGTGTAGTCTGGCCATGAGTCTTGGTTCAAGTTTGGATACCGAGACAGAAAATAAAATTAATGGCTGCTCACAATCACCTTGCTGGTGCCCACACATGGTGGAGACAGAATATGGTGGGATCAAAAAGAGGGAGAAAAGCTGAACTGAGGAGGAAAAAAATGAGAAATACCAATAAAACTATCCCAAAAAATTCCTTCTATGGAATTAAAATCAGGTTGTACATAATGCACAGTAATGAGCACAATACAATAGCGAAGTGATGATAGGAGTCCAAGAGAAAATGTTTGTGTGCATTCACGTAATGAGAGCAGGTATTGCCTGATTAAGTTTGCCCTGGCAGTTTTCATTCTGGTCTTCCTCAACCTCTGAATGCTTGGCTTTAAACCAAAGAGTTCCTCACGTTCTTCTAATATATAAAGTGTCGTGTATAAATGATGCCTTTGTTTTAAGTTTGTCACTTCATTACTTCCTCCTCTTCACTGAAAAACGGGAGTCATTGAAGATGACCATGAACAAAGAAAAATATATTGGCAAAAATTACTTTGTGCAAAAGCTGGAGTTAGATATTGGAATCCTGAGGCTACAAATTCCTTTCAGCTTTGTAGAAGCTGAAAAGAAAACAATGTTTTTGACCTCAGGAACAGGACAGCTGGACTCTTCATCAAATCCTTTTGCTTTGATATGCAGAAGTACTTGCATGTTAGCTTCACAACAGATTTGACAGAGAAGCTGCTGGCTTACTCCAAGCTTTCTCCAAAACACTTGAAATGGTCACTCAGAAATGTTTATTTAGAAAGAGATCAAAAAACCCAAACCCAGACAATTCTTTTTTACAAGCCAACCATTAAGGACAATGAGAAAAAAAATAACATCTGACTGAACTGGGCTGAAAAAGGAATAGAATTTCTGGAGCGGTAATTTTGACCTTGCTTCAGTGCTGTCTTCATTTGCATTTGTGCTGCTCCCTATTTTGGCAAGTGTGATCCAATCCACCTGCCCTTTCTCATAGAAGGAAGCTGCAATGTTCATATTGTTCCTATTGTTCCTGCAATGTTCCTATTCATTTACTTACAATTCAAAGCAAGTTTCAGGTTAATAAGTAATTAAAGACAAATTGATCTGATCTGACTGGTCAGGAACAAATTTTAGAAGAAAGGAAACTTGTGCTTGTTAAGTTTCTTTTGCTTCTTTTCCTTTTCAGTCTGTTTTGACTTTTGTCAGAAAGAAACAAAACAAACAAACAAAAAAAAACCAAAGCAAAACAAAAAACCAAAGCAAAAAGAAACCAAAAAAACAACAATATCTGCCTCCCACAGTGGAGGGATTCCTGATCCACTGGAGTGTGGGCTTGTTTGGCACACCTCTGTATTGAGGGACCCTGAGACAGAAAAGAGGCAAGAATCCTCAAGGCAAAAAAGAAGCATCAGTACACTGCAGCGGTAGGTTGCCCTTTAAAGATAAACACACAAACACAGCAGCAGGAAGACAGAACAGAATGGAGAGAAACACATTATTTCCTCTTTAGTGTCTGGATGTTGTTTTTCTTGATTTTATTTTGCCTGAGCAGAGCATTTTCATAGAAAAATGGAGACCAGGTTTGGTGTCAGAAGATGTCTGAATAGACCTGGATATGTCACTCTATTTCCATTTTCTCTTTCCCTCACCCTCTATCCCCTTTCATTTTTACAAAATAAGATTCTCTCTAAGTTAAGTGTTCAGGTGCTGGTTCCACATGTGTACATGTGTTCACTTACATGTGCACATTTTTTTGTCTTCCAGTCCCAGTATTGACTCACCTCGCCTACGCTTCCTCCTGTTTTCACGCTGTAGAGCTGCACGACTACTGCTGTGATTCAGATTAGAGCTCCTTACTGTGTGAACTCACTCTTCCAGAAAAACTTTTGATTTTCCCTCACAGTTCCTTGTTTATTTTTTCTTAATCCCAATGTTAGCTTGGTTTTTTGTAGCTCTTTGTTGTCCATTAGCAATCTGTTAAACTCTCCTTAAGAGCTGTGTCTTCAGAAAGGCTTGTATTTGAAGGATTCCCCACTCGAAGAGAGGCCACACCACTAATAGATGGATATTTTATACGTCCCAGTGAGCTAGAGAAACCCCATAGCCTTTATCTCATCAGCTCCCAAACCAAAAAAAAAAAAGCACAAGGGTTCATTTCTGCTACCTGAGAGGTGTATGGGGGCAGTATCTGAATTGAGACCTTGAACTATGCTTGAATACATCCAGTAGAGACAGAACAGCAGCTTTTCAGCCTTCAGGACTTCTACACCTGTACAGATGAAGAAAAGAGAGAAATTCTCATTGAAGAAGATAAAAATCCAAGAAAAGCCTCTGTCTGAGGGGAATGATCTGCCTATGTCCATCAAAGTTGAACATTTAGTGCTATATTATAGTAGCAAGAGCAGGGAACTGTGATCAAGGCACTTGTCATAAATATTATCTTTGCTGAAAGTTCCAACCTTCTTAGTCCCCTGCCCTGCACCAATGTGCTCTCCTGTATTGTCCTCGGCATTAGGCTGCCTCCATGCTGCCTATTGCACCAGCTTGTTAACCGGGATAGACCCCATGGAGACAACAGGACCATCTGACTTCCATATATACTGCCACATTTCGGATGCTCTTCTGGAGCACCTTTCACAGTTATATGAACTACCTCCACAGTAAAGGCATTACTCTCGTTCTTTAGTCATTCTGAGATTCTTTCATAACTAAGTGGTCTCATGATTTGTCTTCACTGTTAGCAGATTTTCTGCAAAGACAGCTACTGGAAGGAGAGTAGGAAGTAACCAGTTACAGAGACCAAAGTGCCTAAGTATATGCTGCCCTTTGACCCTGGAGTTTCTCAGAACCGTAGAATATGAATTATTCAACTGCATCATGCTTTGTGCTCTAGAGATGAGGCCCAGAAATCCCAGAAAAACATGCATTGTGTAGAGACCAGTCATCCAGAAATCTCTACACTAGCAAAATGTGAACCTGAACAGGTACTCAAGTAATCACGACAGGAGAAGCTTCTTTCTTCTCTTGAAATAAAGTTAGTTCTATTGCATTTTAATGTTGTGTTGTAAAATCTTGTCAGAGAATGCAGAACAAAATATTGAGGTGTTCAGACAAAAGGTTTTAGCAGGTTTTTCTAGGTGACAAATATTTAAATGTTCCTGATAAGAGATTTTGAGTTCCTTTTTAAATACTTGCATTCAGACAATTCTGCTGGTACTGTCTGCTGCAAGTGTGTGTTACTGTCAAGGGTCAATCAAACACGAAGCAGTTATTTCACCTGGAAGTGAAGCTTGACTGTGGATGATCCTTCAGAATTTAGTGATTTACAACTATTGCATATCTTTTGTGTGAAGTGTAAACAGTCTTTCTTGTCATCTCTTTAATCTTGCTTGTCTTTGGAGCCCAGAAATTTTCTAGAAAAATCTGGATTAATAACACCATAATTTGTGCAGGAATACTTTGACTTAAAAACCCTTAAGGCTCCTTATGGGCTGTAGATTTGTTTCAACACAGAAGCAGAAAATGAGACGCAGCAATATTCTGCATAACATCTAGATACACATCTATAATTTAACAAGCATTTTCATGTGTTTTTTTGAAAGAAAAGTGCACAACAGGGCTTTTCCGAAAACTGGTTACAGAAACACAAACTCATTCACTGTGCAGGATATATCTCTTTAATAGACCTAAAGCAAACAGTTTTGGCCCTTGTTTAAGGCTGTAGTCAAATACACTTCCAACAGTGTTTCAGAAAGTATGTCTCCTTTCTAGAAGGTAGAACAGGAAATATTGCATTGTTGTTGATATTGGCTGTCTTGCTGCCACTTTTCTGACAAAGCAGATGGTGGAAAAACAAATACAATAAGAATGTTTTTTTTCTCTAATTCTAACTAAGATATCTGTTGGAGGTAGAGAGTTTTGTCCCTACTGCTTTGGGTAAATGTCGAACTGGGCATGTGATAGAAATAGGAGGGGTTCTTCTGAAAATTTCTTCTGAATAGCAAAATATAAACCCTCTGCAAATACATTCAAAGGGATTAGAGATGTAGAAAGAGATCTAAACAGATATAAATTTGTATATGATTAGAGAAGATCTGCTCTAGCAAGAATACATAATATTCAGGGGAACAATTGAGTCTGAAGGTGTTGGAAAGTTTGGAAAAAATTATGTGGTTTTTTTTTTTTTTATTTTTATTCCATGGAAACATGCAAAGTAAGTTTGAAGGGAGCTTAATGGGTCATCTAGCAAAACTTAATTCAGGAGTAGCACTACTTACGATGTTACCATGAGATGTTTGCTTGACTTGGTGTCTGGGAGAATTTTACACATTTTCTGGGATATTTACTATGATTTTTTATTAAGGTCCTCTTTGGAAAATTGGGAAAGGTTTAAAATTTGTTATGTATCTATTTCAAAAGTATGAAGAAATTGTGTTCTTGCTGAGGTATCTTATGCTTGACTTGTTCTAAATCAAATCCTACATGTCACACTGGAAAGGCAGTTACAACAAAGGGTTAAAATCTGTCATGGGAGAAGTGTTTCCTACTTGCCTTCAGATATTTACATGTTAAGTATAAGCTTGTTACCCTTGGCTCCCTTTACAGAAATAGGCACCTCTGAAGGATGATTAATCTTTCCTTTTCAGCCACTCAACCTTTCGGAGGTGGAAACTGGTGATTTCCTACAGTTATTTCCCTGAATAAAACCCTACCTCCACTTTCGCCTTTTTCATGCTTGTTTTGCAGGAGTATGGATGTAATAAAGTGTGAGATGCTTGTTTGTGGAAACAGGGAATTTTAAACACAAAAAAAAAAAGTACTTAATGGAAGTTTAAGGAAAGCAAGTTTCAAATTCAAGAGTATTTGCTATTCAGAACAGGTGCCTTAGGCTGTCAGGGAGCCAAAAGGTTATAACGTAATCGTTATGTTCCATCATAATTCAGTTTAATGTCAGTTATAAAACATGCTCCATGAATTCTGTCTGAATAATACCAAAACCAATACACTTTTCTGGCAAATTATCTCAGATAAGGGATTTGTTTGAGAACACCACAAGCTCCTCATGAAAGGTGACTAAATTTTCTTTTAGGAGCTACTTCCTTTGTCTGCAGCAAATTGTCCAAGACAATTTGTGAACATTTAATACCTAATTGAAAGAAAAATAAAGCAGTCAGAAATATTTCTCTTTGAATTCTCTATACATATAGGCAAATACATGCTGTGTTTTAGATCCTGATTATCATTATCTTTTTTTTTTTTTGTGGCTGAGTATATATCCTTCTGTTTTCAAGAAGACCAGTCTAGAATGCTACAGTGTAGTGCAGATTCACTCATTTCATGCTTTGATTTTCACGTGGGAGGTTTCTTCTCTCTCATTTTTATTTCTTCTATCACAGTGTAAAATGCCTAAAAAACGAGCAGTCACTGACGGCCATCCTTCAGGTTCCTACTAAGGTTTTCTGTGCTACCTCACATATTGCATGAGCATTTTTCTGCAAAATTGATTTTACCAAAACAAGCCAAACACTCTAAGAGGTCTACAGTGATTTGATCAGTGTCTTAAAATCCTTTCCACAGAGAGGACCTGTTTTAAAACAACTATGGGTTGTTATTTGGAGTTTCTTCAGTGCAGATTTCAGTTCATTAGAACATTTTTATTGCACATGAGTAAACTTAGTCTCAAGTGCTACCAGCTGTACAAATGTAGAGGTCAAACCTGTAAGCTATTTCACTTTCCAGATATGTGTTTAGCTTCACTTACTGATGCTAATATTATATAATTTCATTGTAACTACAGCAGTTTTATTTCTAATGAAGCTCCAATCTTTATGTGCAGCCAATAATGTAAAATCACGTATTTCAAATTTTATTTCTGTCTTAGCTATTTGTTACCACCTACTTGTCTTATTACCTTTCATATTTTTTCAGTCTCAAATTTAATACTATGATTTTTTTTATTTACAGCATTAAATGATGATAACTAAAATAACTTATTTATTTAAATCGTTCGAGATTTTGATAATGTTTTCTTACAGGTCTCAAGCTTGTCTTGCATATACCAATTTTTCCTTACCAAGGAAGATGCTTCCCATGTGGTGGCAGCATATTTTTTCTAACAGAGAGAAAATAGAATTTAATAATGCTGAGAAGAAATTTGCAGAAATGAAGAAAGGTAAAACAATTCACTAGTATTTTCTCTTGATTTTCAATTACTTCTGCTTTATTTTATAATTTCTGATAGTATGTCAAGGCTGCTCTTTGTTAAATTGCACAAGATGCTTTGAAAAAATGGAGGTTGTTAATATTATTGACAGAAAAAAATTTTCAGGATGAAGCAGATTATACCATACCTGTCAGAATAGGCTGGGATAGCAGAGGCAGAATGGCACAGAGTACTTCTGACCAGTTTTACAATATTAGTCAATAACATTTAGGGAATAAAAATAATTTTCAAGGCTCCGTGGTTCTACAGATATTAAAGACAAAGTGTAGTAGAATACATTTGCCAAATAATGTTCAGGAAATTATGTTTGCTGGCAGTTTTTCTTGCTAGATAAAGAAAACAAAAGAATTCTTTGGAAAATTATCTTGTGAATATGCTGAGTTTTGACGAAAAAAATTGTGCAAGATTAAAATGGAGTGCCTTTTACAGGGACTGAATTTGGCCTGGTTTTAGTGCCACGTTTACCTTATCTAATCATGTTTTGACTATGTGCAATGTTAATTCAGTGGTTTTTATACTTACAAGTCATGTTTTATCTCTGGTAATCTGGAACTAACATATTCCTTGAGAATTCTTAAACTATAACATATTTTCTCTAATGAAAGCACTGGTATGAAAAATATTTAGCCTTAGCTGCTACCACACACCAACAAAGTACCAGGAATAGACTGGAATTAAGCTACTTTGCAGTGCCTGTGTGTTAACACTGTTTACTTACTAAGCTGCAGCCACACATATGTGGGATGCCTTTTCCTGAAAGAACCAGCCCCAACACTCCCTCTGGCTGCAATCTTCCTCGAACTAATGAGCACGGTCGTGTGGGAGTAAATGTCAATGTGACTTCTCCTAAGAAAAGCCAAAGAGAGAAGAGTGCTTGTGGGTTCCCATAGCTTTCACACATATTAAGGAATAATGATACTATAGTGTATAATGTTTTGGAATTATATACTCTAATGTATTGATGTAATTTACATGTAATGACTTCCTCTTTTATAAAACTCCCAGTTCTTCGCTCTTTTATGTTTTAAGCAAATGTGATTGATGGTGCTAATTATTTTGGAAGATAGAGCAGATGATAGTGGATTCGAGTATCTGTGACAGAGTAGCTGAATAACTGGAGAATCCAGATAATTGATCTCAAGTATTTGGATAAAGTGTTACTGTGTGTAGCCTGAGCCTTTTATTCACATCACATACTAGAGTTCTGCTTTACAGAAGGCTGCCAGTACTCCCCACGTAGCTTTGCAACCATTAGATTCCTATCATATCAGCTTCCTGTCAAATAAGGATTGTAACTGGAATCCTGGCCAGCATCTTACTCTCTGCTATAACTGTAAGCTCTCTATTAATATAGAGAATTAGTGAGTGTAAATACAGCAGTAGAAAGTTCTAGCCAGAACTCTGGAGTTGCCAGCTGGGTAGTTTCGATGTGCTCAGCAAGGACAGTTTATGCATAGTTGCCTGCTATGCAGATAGCTGTTTTATCTCATCTTGGCAGGAAAATGATTCAGAGGGCAGTGCTGAGTTAATCTGCCAGGCCCAGGAGACCTAGTTTGGTGGAGTTTTGAAGTCTATTAATTTATTCCTAACTGGTAGAGATTTCTGCCTTTTTTTTTTTTTTTTTTTTTTACACAGTGGCTATAAAACCAATCAGTATGAGCTGATGGTCATGTTTTGAAGTGACAGTTTCCTCTCATCTGTTTTTCTGACCCTTGTGGAGACATCCCAGGATGCATTTTCTCTTCCAAGGGAAGCTGCTGCCTGTTGCCTCACTTCAAGTCAGCAGACGGCTGCAGCTGGCTCATCACTCTCTGTAGGCAATTTTTTCGTCGTGTCAGATCTGCCTTTTCATGGGGAGAATACTTGAATTTCACGAGTACATCCCAACGTTTTAAAATACTGGTGTTTGTGATAAGAAATACTAACTAGACATATTATTTTAAACCCATGAGTGTAATGGCATACTTTCTGCTCACTCTCACATAGTTATGGTTTTCAGTGCCAGCTATGAATTTGACCATGGGTGAAAAAACTCCTTGTGACATTTTGGTAGAGAGTGTTTTTACTTTCTTAATGTGTATAGAGATTTGCAGTAAATGATGGGTAGGGTACAGCCAGTAAGACTCTAATGGATAGTGCATAAAGATTAGGAGTCAGATGTGCCTGCTGGTTTGAAAAGATATGTTCAGTGCAGCCCACAGAGCCCTGACACCAACACCATGGCATGTTGCCCAGAAAGTGAAATCTAGTCCAACAATAAATCACCAAAATTTGTTCTATTTGACACTGTGTTAAAGCAACAGTCTGCAAAAGCTAGGACCACCAACTATGTTGTTTCTGCTGCATATCTGCTGTAACCAAATCACTGCTGCTTTTTATAAGCCAAATGTTACTGAGATGACCAAGAGCACTATTTAGTAAGTAAAGACCTGTGTTCTTCATCACCCAATAATCTGTGCTTAATTTTCAGTACACCCTTATCTAGTTTCCTTAGGGAACATTTTGACATATTGAAACCATATTTTGTTGCTTTTCATACCTTCACAGCCCTTCAACTCTTGCTATGAAAATTCTATCCATCATTTCCAGTTACATAAAAAAACCTCACCCAACCTTTAGACAAAGCATCATTTCAGCTTGCCCTAAACAAAAGGATTACAATGTAAAGAACATTTAATTATGTTGCAAAAGTTTTCCGTTGTTGGAGCCTATGTGCTGTTGGACCAGACTTTCCCACTTTTAATCATCTTAAGAAATATTATGCTTTTATACAGCTTGCAACATTTCAAACTCTTTTTTTAGCTTGTTTTCTTAGTGTGAAAAAGAGGACAAGATGGCAGTCTTTGAAGAATTCCAGTGAATTTCTAAAGAGCGTTAAGCATATAGCCAAATTTTTTGGGTGGGGCAGGAACAGTAATACTTTGCCTAGAAAAAACTGTGCTGTTTAAACTACAATCAGTAATAGTGTCAGTTTAGGAAAGCAGTTACCCACCACATTTCTCCAGGTTTCTTCTCCATACATTGTAAAGATACTGGAAATATAAAATCATAGAATCATAGAATATGCTGAGTTGGAAGGGACCCACAAGGATCATTAAGTTCAACTCCCGGCCCTGCCCAGAACCATCCCCAAGAGTCACATCATGTGCCTAGAAGTATCATCCAAATGCTTCTTGAACTCTGTCAGGCTTGGTGCTGTGACCACTTCCCTGGGGAGTCTGTTCCAGTGCCTGACCACTCCCTGGGTGAAGAACCTTCTTCTAATCTATAACCTAAACCTCCTCTGACACAACTTCAGCTAACTGACTATTCACCTTTGGATGGATAAGAACTACATTATTACCCAAAAAAGAAAGTTACCAAACCCCTCTTCTGCTTTGACTATATGATCATGTTTTTGAATGAGAAGAGTGGTCATCACAGCCTTACAGACCCAGGGGGACAGACAGATGTGTTACGGGAGAGGTATTTGACTGATGAGTTAGGCCTGTGGTAAACAAATGATCTGGGAATAGTGTTATATGGCATCATCCATTAACATCAACATAAAATTAAGTGGGTTTTTTATAGTGCAGTGTTGAATTCTTCCTTTAAAACAAACAAACAACCAAACCAAACCAAACCAAACCAAACCAAAAACCAAAGCAAAACAAAAAAAACCAAAACTAAACCAAAACCCCAAAAAATCAACTATAAAGTAATTGATTCCAATGGTAGATTTCTATTTTAAAAGACACTCAGAGCAGTCACACAAGCACAGACAGCACTAATGTCCTCATCCTGCTCCACTCTTTTGCCAGACTATGATGGAGGTCCATTAGTAAAAACACATATACATATTCATATATGTGTGTGTGTATACAGCTCCTCCAAGCTGCAGTCTGATCCTGAGTGCTGCACTCATCGTCCATATACATAGATGTACACGTAATAGACACCCCTTATCCAGGAAAAGAGCTAGAAAGGAATTTTATAGGAAGATAGGAGAGACTGTGCTGACCTGGCACAGAGCATGACATGAAAAACCTATCAACTGGTATCTGTTTACATGCATCTGGCCCTTTTTCATCTCCTTTTTCATCTCTTTTCCTCCCCAAATCATCTAGATCCCTCCCTTTCCCCAGCTTTAGGTCCTCCTGTGGTGAGGTGACGATGGATCCTGCAGTGGGCCTCACAGAGTATTAGTTAGGCTTCCTGTTCCCTCCCCTCCTTCATCTATCTGTACTCCTTTCTGGGGATGTAAACAAGCTTTTTATCACATAACCTAAAATATCAATTAATGGCGTGCTAGAGATCCAAAAATTATGAAATTTCAAGAAAAAATTGTATAGTATTGCAACACAGAAGTAATGGCTCTTTGTGAAACATTTGCAAGAGACCAGAGTCTTACTGGGATGACAAATGACTCAAGATTAGAAATGCTGGCCATGTTCTCAATGCACATCAGCTGGTGTGGGCAAAACTGTGTGTGTGGTAGTAAAAGGTGACTTGTCACAGTGTTTGCCAGTAAGTCTCAGTTTCTGAGAATTGTTCCAGCTTAGGACATGAATCTGAAAAATTTGGGCTGTCCTGCACTTTGCCTTCCCTGCAGCCACAGAATGGGGTACTGTTACCTTTTCAGACTTTTTCAGACCTCTGCTAGATATCCCCTTTACTGGCTGCCCTGGTTCCTATTCAGTCTGATATTCTCCTGGATGGGCCAAGGTGCTGTATTTTCCCTAAAAGTGATCCAGATTTTTGTGTTGATAGGAATGTAACAGCTCAGTGCTTAAGGCTCTCAATATTTACAGCAGGTTTTGCACACTTTTACCTGACCATAGCAGAGTATTTTGAGAAAGCCAGCAATACTGGGCTGGATTCTGCAGAGATTTGCTGCTTCCCAGTCAGTAAACACTGAAACATCGAAGAGATGGAGTTAACTGGTGAAGACTGTGGGATGAAGATGGCAACCAAAGCGGTAAGGTCCAACTGTTTTGGGAAGCCTGAGATCATCTTATTAGCTTTTAACATCACTGAAAACTGAAGGACTCCTGCCTTTATCTAGGAGCTTGCTGTACTATACCTCTGAAATATGTCTCTCCCTTACAAAGTAAAACCAGGATATATTAAATATTTTTACATTGTAGATCATGTATTTCAATGTCATCCATGCTACTGCAGAGCATCAATGTCGTTTTTGCTCCTGGAACAACTATTCTTTCATTCACTTAAAAGGGAGCTTTTATGGGACTTTTTCACATGCTTCACACTAATTTTTCTCAAAGGAGATAAATCATTCAAAGAACTTTGGCTGTAGGCTACTCTTGGCTCTTCCTCGAACAGTGTTGCTACAACATATTATGCAGACCCTCAGGACATTTTCATGTGCTCACTATATGCAAAGACCTTTATTTAGCCTTCAGAAAGCCACTTGAACAATTTTGCAACCGAGGTCTGAATATATATGTCTCAATAGCTTTTATTTGCACAAAGCACAGGTGTACGCAAAACAGGTTTTCTACCAAAATAAGTAATTAGAAAATATTTGCAGATATCTCTCAAACTAGCAAAAGTTATCACTAGAAATCAACTCACTTTTTAATGAGATCCATTTATCTGTCAGAGCTGCTAGTAAAATGTCACAAAAAGATCTATGAGATTGCTCAGCTGACTTGGCAACTCATTTGAGCTGGTGAGCAGGGAAATTTTAGTTACCATCAAGTGTGATGCAACATGAACACTTTTAGAGTTCTAATCCTTGTGCTTGTTTGCTTAGTGAAAAAGTTTCTACCAGCTGGGATGACTGCTCTTTCAGTGTCTTAAATCAAACATACCTAAAGGCCTCAAGATGAGAAAAATAAATATTTGAAAAAAAGCGCCTTGTGTGTTTGCAAGGTTCGCCTTATCCTGGTTCCTCTCTGACACTTTCCTTTCCTCCTTCATAAACTTAAAAGGAATATAGAGAGGTCCTGGGCACCTAAAACCGATAATGAAGAGGCTTGTAGGTAGGGCTTGTGAGTTGTGGGAGGAGATTATAAGCAAGAACAGGGTAACCTTTCAAGAGTGTTTTAACCTCTATACATGCTTGACTGCTTTACACTCATCCTGTTGGGTAGAAAGAACCAAAATTAAAGTAAAGCAGAAGGGCAAAAATTTGCAGTTTGCTGCATTGAGTAAAAAGGTTTAATAAACACTGTCTATTTATTCCTTGCTTGTAGAAAAAGGCTATCTTTTATAAAATGCCTTAAATTCTATATTCACTGAAATCAACAACAGTAAAACTCAACAACCTTTGTCTCACAATGTTTGCTTAATTGTAAGGAGTGTTTATATGCAGTAAAAAAGGCAGAGATACTTACAATCTTGCATTTTTTGCTGTTATTGTTAATTTGACAACATTTTTATTGAAACGTAGATGCAGAAGGAATCTATTTGGGTCATTGGGTCTGGTCCCCTGCTATTGCAGCCAATGTCAGTATACACGTATAATCCCCTCCATAAAAATTGTTAAAATCTAAGTAGCTGGGAGTAGTCAGACAAAAAACCTATCCAAAGGCTTTTTAAAAGAATTTTAATGCTGCAATAGTTACAGACCTTTATCTAATTTCCAAGTTAATTTTTTCTTTACCTTTTCTTACTAGATAGGCATGTATTAATATTTACTGTGAAAGGATTAAATTAACAGAGGGATATTGTAGCAATTTGTGAATCCAGTTAAATTCTCCAGAGCAAAGCACACTATGCCAATACAAATATTTGCATGGTACTAAAAATGAATGCATGTGGAATAACATAAATCAAGTAATTCACTGTGAATTTTTAAAGCTTCCACATGACTTTCACATCTCACTCAAAGAAGGTAAAAAATATGTTGATAGTAATCTCTGAAAGTGCAGACATATTGTTCAAGTGCTATACGTTACATTTTAAAACCCATAGTGATAGAAATTACTATTTTTTTGTTGCTTTCATTCATGAAAAGCCGGTGTAAAATTATTATTTTTATGGAGGCTTGGAAATGAACTGTAAATTGTTTTGAAAGATTGGAAGTATATAAACGTGCACATGTGAGAGCCTACTCACCCTGTGATGTGGCAATGGCCAAGTCCTGCACAGACTGTGCCTCTTTCACAAACCGTGCAGGCACAGTGGGCACTTCTGGAGGCTTCTATGGGAGATATCTATCTTGATTTCTGAAAGCCATATGGTAGTCCCGAAATACAAGCTGGGCTTTTTCTGAGGGGTTCCTTAACTTTTTTTTTTCCCCTACCTCAGGGAAAGTGAGTCATGGGATTTGCTGGTGTTTATCCTTCACACTTCAGCTCTCACACTGTGCAGGGGCAATTGATACATTACCTTGTGCCCTGATGTATCTACCGAGGTGACACAAATATTGCAGAAAATTGATTCCTCTCCTAGAGTCTCTTTGCAGCTACCTGGCTGTCAGAAAGGGAGATGTGGGACAGATTTGAACTGATTTCTTCAACGTTTGGCAATCAGGCTATGGAGTGATGACACACTTCACTTTTGGATGAAGCATCAAATGTGATACATATTTTAAAAGTGGAGACACTGCTCAAGTAATTGACAAGTCTGACCTCTGGGACTGTCATCCACTTTAAACACTTTCCTGTTTTGTAATAGCTCACGTATATTTTTATGTTCACTTAGGTATTCAGAGAGTGCCTTCATTTCTGCAAATAACGGAGGACAGCAAAGAACGGAGGATCCCAGACATGGATTACACTTGTCCTGCAAGATGAATTCCTGAGTAAGGAGATTTACAGGGACCAATAATGAGTATTACTCACTAAGATATCACCAAGGTAATCTGTTTTGTTTTACTCTGCAAAGTACTATGGAAGTACTTCATTTTGGATTTCTTATTTGTTTATCCTAGTTATTTCCAGGTTGGAATTAGTGAAGTTCAGCAATTTGAAGCTATGGGTGTTCTTCACCACCACTGTTTTAATCCCACAAAATGTGTTATGAAAGCCAGTCAGGCTCCTTTCGAACTATTTTGTTATGATTATCACTGAAGTTTATGGCACAATTCCCAATCTACCCTTGTTTGATGTCCCTGATTTGTACCAAGTAGCAGAGATTTACCTGTTTATCTCCACAGGAACTATGGTGTGGGGATCTGTTGGTGTATTTTGAAAGCCTGATTAAGAAATGGAATCCTCCTGCCTCTGAACAAAAGGATTCTCAACTGTTGTTGTGGATAAATCTGCAAACCCAGGGAATTTGGTTTTTGAAGAGTGATAACCAGTTTCCATAAAGTTGGTGGTAGAATGCTGCAAGCTTTGTGAGTGGATAATGTAAAAATTCTTTGTCAGCACTAAGGAAGACATGGGCATTTGAAAGTGAATAATCTGATTTAAGCACTTGGGTGTTTATAGATGACCTCAAATGATTTCATACTGGTAAGTGCAATTTGAGGAAAATATTGAGACACCATATTCACTTTTGCTTCAGTATCTAGATGTCTCTGTGAGCTACTGTGACACTGAAAAGCTCAGTAATAAAGAGTTTGATTATTCATATTTTGACCGATGCTAGCCTTCAGAAAAGAATAGTTTTCTGAGGAAATTATCTAAAAGCTTCATACTGTGAAAGGCAAAATAGATTGAAATAAAAAACAGCAGAAGAGGAAATACATGCCTCTTTCATTTGTAAAGGTGTTATAATGCTGTGTAAGATCTCTTTGTACTTCACAGCTACATTTGCAGACAAGTGGAAATATTTACACTCAATGAAAGCTACAGTGTGTGCAGAAAATTTCTTCCCTATTTTTAAGAGTGACTGTCTAGAATACTTGAACAGATTTTGTGTCTCTCCTCATTGTCCTCTGGTGAATAAAAGGAGAGTACTCAGCTGTAAGTCCTGGACCTATACTGCTGAGTCTGCAATAAAAACGTCTTTGGATCAGGGCATGAGAAGAACTACATTCTGTTGGAGTTATCACAAGTTCTGAATGGCCTTGATAAACAACACAAAGACAGAAGTGCTTCCCTATTGAGATACAAGCACTGTCCTTATTATAAGGTCTTGTACACAGTATTGCCAAGCCCTGATTTTAACTGCATATTTCCAGTTGCTATTTTAGTAGAGATATTAATGAAGGGTAATGTTTGAAGAACTTCTGTATACATCCATTTCACTTCTTTCTCTTGTCTGTAAATATTTAGAATTTTTAGAACCCACATTTAATCCTCTCGAAAATAAAAAGATATAATATTGAGTTTAACAAAAAGCAAGTTATACATCTTATGGAATATTTACTTTTCTGGAAAAGCTTCTTGACCTTTAACTTGTGTCATCTTAGCTCTGTTTTCAATATGATATTTTATTTTTCAGCAACTATTATATATTTAGGGCGCAGTAGTGCCTGAAAGCCTCAATCATGCTCCTGTGTATGAACACACTTCATACCTGCAGAATTTCTGAGGAGCATCCTGTGCTCTGAAAAGGCACAACAACCATGTAAAAAAATAAAATAAAAAAAAAGCTTTTTTCAGTGTTTACTGTGGAACCAGAGGAAAACCTGATGAAGTGAATTACTCAAGTTCAAATGAGATGGCTGTGGGAGAATTTGGATTTTGTGAGTCCCAGACTACCAGCTTAACCACAGATCTACCTTTTCTCTGAATATAAGCACCCCAAAGACATGTCCAACTTGTGAATCTTGAACTTTTTGGCACTGGGTCCAGCTGGAAGTTCCATGCTGGAGCTGTAGCATATCACTGGTAGTGGAACTGTGCTAATGCTGGTCTGATGAACCCTCTGAAACCCTAGCTGTGGGATGAAGGGTCTTCGTAGGAACAACTAGGCAGCTAGGCTGGCATTGCTTGGACTCCTCCAAGGCTGCAATTCCCTCAACACAGTGTTATCCTGCACTAAAGAAGTGGACTCTTTGCAGAGTGATTCTCATTCCCTTCCTCTGGACTATCTTATTCCTTACTTGCCCAGTCCAGAGGCCCTCTGTTCTGTGTGGAGTTGGTACATAGGTCATAGGGCTAGAAGTATGTCAATGCCTGCACTAGGCTGGATTAAATATCTGGTGTTATCTATTAAGGGAAAAGCAACTTCTGCATCATTTCATATGTTCTCTGGGAGTGGTTTTTTAAACATTACAGAGACTTGCTGCGTGTGCACCTCAGTTTCCTATTGTTTTGTAGGTCCACATACTGGACATTTCCCAATAATTTACCATGTAACGCACTTAACTTCTTGTATATTGTTCTGTTGTATCTTCATTTCACCTTTATGGGAAGGCTCTGTCCCTCTCCCTCCTTAATACAGCTTTTTTACTGGTAGCTTTTTATTGATGTCATGATCATGTAGCTACTGTGCGATGCTAGTGGACAAGAAAGCAATATTTAGGCATGAAGTCCTACAGTCTGCAACTGAGTCTTATCATCCAGCAAACAAAACTTCCACTACTACTGTCCACCTGGGAAGGAGCCTCAAAGACTTCCAGTGATGACAGCCCTGTCTGCAGTGATGTGGATATGCAGGGCTGCAGACTGGCCTGACAACAAAATCTTGCCCTGTGCACCCACTAGTGAAACTGAATCTGACAAATGCACATGTGTATAAGTTGATAAATCACGATGGGAAATAAATGAACATTCTTGTTTTGCACACTTGTTTTCTTCCTGACCAGTTTCTGCTCCCCTGGTTGCACTGCTGAGGTGCTTCAACTTAGCTTTGGATGATGAAAGAGTCAGAGATTGCACGAAACAGCTATTCTGCTCTGAGCTCCCTGTCACTGAATGGACTACTGTGGGGGAACCTATGTCACTGGAAGAGTGTTATAAGATCCCATGTGCACAGCTTAGACTGAGGTCTGATTTAAAATTGGCTCTTAACACAAGTCCAAAAATAGATGAAGTATATTTATTCATACTTTAGCTGAAATTAACATGCCCAAACCATCTTTGTTACAAAAGCATAGCAAAAGCTGTATTTCATTTGTTGCATACTGTTGTCCTATCTAAATGCAATTGATTTCTGGTTTACAAAAACAAAACTAAACAAAAAAACTACTAAGAGCCAGTATCAACACAATTGTCCTAATGCAACATGTTCATAGCAAGGAATCAATTAAAAAGTAATGTCAGACAGAATACGCTGAAAACCTTTCTTCCCTGTCAGTTTAGTAGTAATTTAAGCTACAGTAAAAATAGATTAGTCTTACTTCATTTACATTCAAGGGTCTTCTAGTGAGAAATTTCCTTCCTTTTTTTTTCTTTTCTTTTTTTCCCTTTTTTTTTTTTTTCCCCCCTGCATTTTCCTCAGTTTGGGTTATTAAGCTTTCTGGAGAGAAGCTTCAAAGTCTTCAGTCTGAAAACATTCTATTGAAGTAAATGTTAAATCCCACTGTTGAAGTAACTGTTAAATCCCACTGCTTTACCACTGTAGATTCTCTAGACTTTGTAGAACTGAGATTCCACTGCAACTGTATTCCAGTCCCACTGGAGGGAATACATAGGAAGGGTAGATGAAGAGAAAGACAGCTTTTGTGTTGTGTAGTTTATTGTCTTCAGAGTTTTTCAGATGACATTTTAGAAAAAAAAGATCATCCTTGGTTTCAAAGTTCTTTGATTGTTTGTTTCTTAAACAGGGGAAGTTACAATATTTCTGAAAGCTGTCTGAAAATGCTGAATAAAAGAGGGAAAGAGGAAGGGAGACTATGGCTTATCTTATAGACACACTTCAGGTCGATGTTTTAACACATACCCAAATCTATAAGTCAATTCTAAGCCTTTAGTATTAGTATTTGAGCACCTTGCTGCTTCTGAACAGTAGTGCTCTGAGTATTGTAATCACCCCAACTAAGTTGAACTTAAAATTCTTTTTTCATCTCATGAAACCAGTTCTCAAGAAATACAAGAAAGCAGAGCACGGGTGAAGACTGAGATCAAAAACTACTATTAAAGGATTTGAAGATGTTTGAAATTCATGTCATACTTTTTGAAAGATGTAAAACGTATCAAAACAAACAACTCTATCACCAAGCCTTTATTTGTTTTAAATAAAGCACCTATTTTTGAGATAGACTATAATATTGAGTGTCTTCACAAGTATGGCTTCCTTCTAAGTTAATTTCTGCTGTTACAATATGAAGGTGGGTATGTTAAATTATGCATTTGTTTCCAGACATGAGGATTTCTTCCCCCTGGAATTACAGGGAAAGCAAAGACTGATTTTGCCCCTCCGTGCGGCCACTGTCAGAGTATACTCTGCAGTCTGTGCACTGCAGTGGGGGAGAGTGTTGCTACCCCACACTCACATGTGTTTATCACTGTGACCTCATCTGATCCTGTTTTTAGAAGGGAAAACCTGTGTTACTTTCTGTAAATACAACTCACTGTGTATAGAGAGGAATTTGGCCTGCCACAGCAGTACAACAGATGCAAATAATTCACATGTTTTCCCGTGACAAACTTGTTCGCTGCATTGTTGGACTGGATTCCACTCAGAGAGAGCCATGTTGGCTTTTTAAAAGATGTCAAACACAAACTAATGCTTTTTTTTTTTTTTTTTTTTTTTTTGCTGATGGTCTGTGGCACTTAAATGGTATTTCCATTAGCAGTTCTGGTCATAGAGGTTTTGAGGCAGCTATCTCGTAATCTAATTCATGTCAATTAGCTGTCAGTCCAGACAAAAGCCCTCTTATTCAGTTTGTGTAACTAGCTCCCAATAAATCTTTCTTGTGCTCTATCAGCACATATGGTAACATTTTTTTCCCCAGTCCTCATTTTGTAGCTTTTATCAATCGCTAAGAGGTCAAGAGACCTCTTTCTCACTCTGTCTTTATTTTTGTCTTCTTATCCATGAGAGTAATGTAATAAAGAGTAAATGAGTGAGACTGAGCAATTACACACATCTCTTTTTTAACTAATATTTAAGGAAGCTTTTTTGTTAGTATGAGCATATACCACTTAACTCTCTATTCAGGAAAATGGATCAAAGTGAAGACATGTTTCTCCATGGCATTAAGATAATGAGTGAAGAAGTTTGTAGGGACACAGAAATAAAGAAAAAAAGAATGGAAACTCAATTTCTTAGAGTTGAGTTTGCCTCAGTTGGTGGTGGTGTGTGGCTTGCCTGGGGACTTTCTCATCAGTGAGTCTGGAGGTTTACTGCTGTGGAAGACAGTGGGTGCCTAGATTTTCTAACTTAGTTGGTGGCCTGTGATCATTACCGTAGCTAACATGGGGCCAGGATGACCTAAGTGAAAAGAGTTTTAAAATGAAGCATCTTACAGAGAAGTGTGAACAGGTGAAGTACAGCGAAGAAGCCAGTGTGGTGAGAGAGTTAAGGCAAGAGAACTTTGAAAAGTTTGTATGAGCTAGAGAAGGTAGAACCGCAAACCTCCAAAAGATAGTCTGACTTCATTGTTACTTTTGCCTTCTTTGGCATGTGTGGAGTCTGTTCTCAGATGGGAACCTTGAGCCTGGATGATTTCTGTCATGTCCTGGCCTGTACTAGAAAGAAATATGTCCCAGGTAGTGAAAAACAGTGAGAGGCCAACATGAAAGATGCTCTTTCCCGAAATCAAGAAGCAAGTGGAAAACATGCAGAGAAAAGCTCCTGGAAATAAATGACTTTCATTGCATTTAGGCCTCCAGAAATGAGGAAGAAAAACAGTACTAGGTGGCAGAGACAGAAGCTACAGTGTCAGAGTGGAAGAAGGCTGCTGTCTTTCCCACCTGGCAGCCCCTTACTGTTCCAAATCAAACTATCCTCACTGCATGGAGAGCTGAATCTTAAGATAGAGACTTCAGGATTGCATTCTTAAAAGACTGGGAGGTTAACAGCCAATGAAGGTCAGAGAGGAACCAACAAAGTTGGAAATAGTTGGCTGTTCCAGGTAAGAGGAATGATTAATCTCCCAACCAGCCTCCACAGTCCACACAACTTGTGGTCATACAAAAGCCTCACATGAGCCACTGAATAACAGTTGTCAAGAGCTACTTTAGTTGCACTTTTCATTGGTGATTCCTGTAAACTGTTATGGCTCTGAGTGAGGATCTGGGGATGATCTGAAAGAGATGAGGCCACTCATTCCTGTCTTCCCAGTTGCAGATAAAAATCAGATATGAATCAATACATCCTGAGGGCGAAGAGTTGTTTAAGTAATATTAAGAGGTTGTTGCTGTGATGATATTGAGATGCCCTCAGCCATGGAATGATGTTTCATATGGATGTTGAATGGAGATGAAATAAATTTTACGAATACTGACTGAGTGGTTAACTCATGAGAAAACTTTAGATTCAGATTGACGCATGTTGAAGTAGCAGGAAAGACAGAAGTGTCAGCAGGGTAACACTATCTAAAAGGTTGCTTAGCAAAGAAAATAAACTGTGATGTATACACTCTAAGGGCAGAACAAGTACTAGAGTTACTTATTTGGCTATGTTTTCAACAGCTGAATCAACTGCGTAACCTGATAGTCTGAAGACAGCAAAAATTTCTTCTTATGTTTAAAACTTCCCTTTGATTTACAAAACAGTTTTCTAAGAGAAATAATCACATTAAACTCAATGTAAATGTCATGGCATAACAACTAAGTCCACAGTAATTTAAAATAATGCTTTAATCTGGTCTATTTCCATTCTGAATAGCCTTGAAGATGCAATTTATTTTCTCAGTTTTGACATGTATAGAATAATTATAATATTTCTCTACTCTATTGGGAGTAATTAGCAGACTCCTCTATAAAGCATAACCCGTGCACAGGTCTACTTGTATAATCACAGTTATCTTGCCATCAGAATAAACAAATCACTTTTGTAAACGTTTATTGGTGAGAAATTTGTACAACTGTTGATAACAGCACTTTCTGTTATTCTACCATCTGCATTTTAAAAATGAAATGTTATTTTAATTCAACACATATATGGACATACGTATATATATTTGTTCTTTAGATAACTAGACTTTCAAGGTAAATGTTAAACTATCTGGCAATAGGGAAGGTACACTGCTGACAAAGTTAAAAACATCAAATATATGATATTCTTTTGTCAATCTATGAATGGAGATTGAAAGGATATATGAATTATAAAAATTATTTATTTCAGTAGACCAGCAGAAAAGTCTATTTATGCCAAGCTCAGAAGAAAATAGCATATTATTTTATATTAACAAGATAACTAAGGTGTTAAGACTTTTGGAAAGCAAACAAAAATCACATTAATTACCAAATGGAGACTTTATTTAATTCAGGAAATGCTCTGCTCAATTTCAAGATATTAATGCAAATTCCACAAACCTCAAAAAAGAGGGGTGCTTCTATAGGCTGGTTGTATAAACAATGTTAAATGCCTCATGTTGGTCTGCCTACTACAGAATCATGTAGGACAGCGGATTTATAGGAACCACCTCTGTGTCATACCTAGTGGGCCTCTTCCCACAGTTCAGACAAGCCATTGTCCTACCTTACCCATTTTATTTAGCTGGGTGGACATCTAGGAGATCTCAGACACAGGATTCAGTGCAGTATCAGGAGAATCTTCAGCAAAATGCATAATTCCTATGTAGAAAATTTGTTCATGACATCTTTGGAGATTTTAGAAAAGCTTAAGGGGCACAGAGATTGCAATCTGCAGCAGCTGCCTGTCAGAGTGCTCTTCAGAGTGATGCCAGCTGGAGGAGGAGGGCAAAGAGAAGGCTGAAAACTTATGAGAGGAGAGGACCTAGGCAGAGGCCAGATCTTCTTTATCAATTCTCAGCCAAAGAGAATGTATTTATGGACCACAACCCTTAGGCTGTCTTGAACTTGTCTGCTTGCTCTAACTGGAGGAGAGAATCTGGTTGTAGATCTTGAACAAGGATTCTCAGTTTCTGAAGATTGAGTTTCTTATATAGTTTTTGTCTTATGTAGCATAGAACTTTTGATCTCTAAACCGTATCATGTTTCACTAGTGTCCTTGTAAAACAGGTAGGCATTATATTACATAACATGATGGTATTTAATCAGAGAAATGATGGCATATTAGTCTTTTATAAAATTGACCATCTATTAAAAAAGGAATTAAGGCACTTTTTAGAAGATCAGTATTTATCGTACCTAAATTGAAACCAAACCCAGGAATCTTCAGGTATCCTAGCACCCAGAGCATAATTTTATTCCAGCAGCTCAACTGTAATTTTTTTCTTCTGTGTGTAGAAGTTCATAGAGGGAAAGCAGCTGTGTCTTTTCCAGCTCTTGTTTGAAATATTAACCTTGGTAGTGTCAATTAGGTTTCTTCACTTTGGCCTGAGTGTCACTAAAGCTAGCTGTGCTAGTTTTTGTTAATTTTTCTCTCCTTTTTTTTTTCCCAATTTATTCTGTTTTGAATGGAAACCGTGGTAATTTCCTTAAAATTGTGCCATTTAAACACACTGACTCTGGGCATGTTATCTAACAGTAGGCACCTATAAGTCAGCTGGAACAGATAAAGTTATGCAAGTAGCAGTGCAAATAAGATCAAAGCTGCATTTTATGAAGTTTGTTTTATAAAAATACAGAAGACTTGGACCTTTGAAAAATATATTATTGTTCTTCTACAGCTTACTGCACTAGGGATCCTCAAAGATCTCTCAGGTAAAAGTTAAAAAAATCAATGGTTGCTTCCATAACATTTCTGTTACTAGAATTGCTATAGAATCACTGCTGTATAAAGGCATGTAGGAATTCAACTCATGAAAAATCAGTGTGACTTTATCCAATTTGTATTTTCAAGAGTAAAAGAATTATTTAACATCCTTCTTTGAGGAAGATCTTTTATTCTGGTCCATGAACATCTTTTCCCATCCCATAGTGCTTTAATAGCAAGCTCACTGAGATGCACCAATAACAAAATATCTTCTGAATTCTTACCTGAATGATGCAGTGATTCCACTTTATCGTGATTGTATTCTTTATATGGTGCTTTTACTAATCTGAAATTAATGACTGATTTGAGAAATGTCCCTTGATGCTCATGGTCTCAATCTCAGAAGCAAATGAAGATGACCTTTGTATACAAGTACCTTTTTTCTTCACCTTGTAGCTATAAAACAAGTTTTCTATAGCAGAACAAGTGGGAAAAGTGGAAACCAGTATTTTAAAAAATATTTTAACATTTTCTTACTATCCCTGAAAAAAAAAGAATTTTACCACTTTCCACTAGTGTTGAAATTAAAACAAACAAACAAAAGCCCCCAAAAAACCACCACCACCACAACAACAAAAAAGGCAAAATTAGTTTAACTTTCCACTAGTAAGAATATTTACCTTGGCAGACAAAATTCTGAACTTAAATATCTGAATGGTGCTGACCATGACTTTTATATGACATTTATAGAAAACTTAAATTTTAAATTAAATAGATTAACACTTAAATTGTTTGATGTGGAAGGAGCAAGCTGTCCAGCTCTAAACCACATGTTTTATTCTGGTATTTCTCTTTATCCATCTATTTTTCGTTATCTGTCCCAATTGCACCATCTATCCCAAAAACTACACTCAGTATGGTGACCTCACCTACAAAACTGCAAGGAAACAGCTCTGTCAATCAAAGCTACTGACAACTATCGCTTCCTTTGCTTTTTTCCTTGTCCTCGGTGCTGGAAGCGAGGAATGAAGATTAATGCCCTAGATTTTGGTTCCAATTGTGTCTCTCTTTAAACTCATCTAGCATTTTCACATAGTGGTAGGAAGGGGAAGAAAGGAAGAAGGGAGTAAGAAAACCAGCTGATAGAATTGGCACAAGGACCAGTATTGGTTTACAGCAATGTGGGCCACCTAGAACTGGTGGAGAAAAAAATTATTCTTGATCAGTCAAGGGAAAAACTTCTTCCAACTTCCTTTTTTGTTTGTTTGTTTACTTTTGTTTTGGTGGGGCATCCTTTTTTCTATGTTTTGTTTGTTTTGAGTTCAGAAGAACACATAGATATCTTTGCTAGATAGATAGCTCATGCTATATGAGATAAATGCTGCTCTCAAAATCTAGAAGATTAATCTGAATCTTCCATTCTTAGGCTGTGGATTCACACATGGCAAAACACCAGATAGGTCCTCATGCCTGAACTTCTCTATTTTTCCCACAGGTAGAACTAGTTTATCTTCTTTTTCATTTGGCTAATCAATTCAGTATTCACCTGGCATCTTCATGCAGGCCAAGTGACATCTTGATTATGTTAGGGATGCAAAGAGGTGATGGGGTTCTGACTTCAGGTGCAGATAACTGCAAGGATCTGAGAAACCACTGGACATGACAGAGCTGGAATTTCTGGATGTGACTGCTAACAAGGCATGAATCTGACAAAGATTACAGATAGCACTGTGAAGGGAGGCTAAATTTCACGGATGTTTAAGAGAGAATTGCTTAAGGAATGGTTGGATTTTCCAAGTAATTGGAGGGCAATATGTGTGACCTTTTGGGCACAGATTATGCAAAGCTAGCACTATCTAGGTAACCATATCAGACACAGCATCTGGTGGTCTAGTGGTTAAAGGCGCGGCGCTGTCACCGCCGAGACCCAGGTTCGATTCCTGGTCAGGGCCACTCCCC
>JAYRBT010000114.1:81775574-81794464 GCA_036023395.1 Myiotriccus ornatus
ATTGTGTTTCTGATTGGGTAGGCACAAAGAGGGGTCTTGTGGAGAAGTGGCTAATGTCCAATGCAAGTTGACATTCATGTGAAGGAAATACGGAGCCATGGCTAACACTGAAATGTCCCTTGAAAAAAAACGGTGTTGGAGATGGTCATTCTGGAGTATCATCGTACAAACAATGGAAAGAGAAGTTTGTTAAGCAGACGGACGGCAGTGGTGTAAAGAGACTGTGTTGAGGGAGACTTTTTGGGCTGAAACCCAGGGCTGGGATGAGGCCCCATTTTAAAATGTTGCAAGTGGTTACCATGGACTTCACTCCTAGAAGCAAGAGTACAGCTACCATTGGACAGTTCTTGGTGCCATATCTGTTCCAGCCAATCCCAGTTTGTACCCTGTTGCTATCCTACCCCCTCATGTTTATGCATATATCCTTCACCAATCCTGTGTCCTAGCTTTGCATATCCCTCCTACCTTCCAGCACCTTCCCTGGCCAACCCTATAAAATCCTTCCGTGTTGTGAATAAACCAGATCAGCTTCTGGCACTGCCTTGGAGAGATCTGCAGTCCTGTTTAGAACCCCGCTGGTCTCGTGCTCTCTATCCCGACTCATGACAACCAGTGCTTAAACAGACTTTAAGAGAAATTTTCAACTCCTTATACATTTTGTTTTAATACTCTTTTTTTCCCCAGAATTATTTCTATTTGTTGTCTGAGATTCAAAAGACCAGAAAGAAAGAGGTTGACCTTGTTTCCCATAAGAAGAAAACTGTCTAATTACCTATGTAAGTGGTCAGAAGAGAGTGGGACTGGGCACAGCTTTCCCCTCACCCTCCCACAGCTCCAAGCATGTCTACCTTTGGGGTTTTCTAAGGCCTCCTAAAGCTGTTTGATAGACTTAGAGCCCATTCCATTTGCTTTTGTCCCTGACCAGTTGTTGGGGAGTGGCACTACAGTTCATACTACACAACCATCTGACAGAAGTCCTGACCTGCAAAATGTGATATTCTGGAAGGTGGGCTAACAAGAGGCCACAAATGGGAAGGAATAACCGTTCTTTTTTTTTGGCTTATGTTTAGCATGCAAAAGTGCATTTGAGTTAGCTCATCTTGGCCAAGGTTTTAGCTAAGATCTACTCCCAAGTCTGCATGATAAATTATAAATGTGATTTTTCCCATTGTTGCATATTTCAGGAGAATTTTAACCATTCATAAAGAAAAGGGGGGTTGCAAATGAGGGTGATTCAGCATTAAGTACTTTTTAACTCTTTTAGTTATAATTTAGCTATAATTTCCCTATAAGGAAAAAAGGGTGAGAGTTAAGAAAGGGTCCTAAGCCAGACATCTGTTGCCTGTATCTATATTGTGTTAGTTCTGGAGACCTGTTCTTAGAAGTACTGGTACAAAAACAAGCTGCTAAACACATGGGCCCTATTTATTCAGCACAGAACTCAGCCAGATGGTTAAAAGAGACATGAGGATGCCAAGTTCATGAGGTGTTGCCTCTTCTCTTTTGCACCATAGTTCTTTTCCTTATTGAACAGCCAGGCTCTCATTTATGTCATCCTAATAAATTAAATAATGTAATCAGAAAAGATCTATTATGCTCACTCACCTGTATCACAATCAGCTCAGAGCACTCTGCCTTTGATTTTCTTTCATAAAGAATTTTTTTTCAGCTATCCTGAAGTAACTCCTGATTTATGTTGCTGTAAGTACGATTATGCCCAGAAGGCATGGCATATGTTCATATACTCTCATGTTTTATGGCTAACAAAAAATTTTGGCAAAACTTCATTTAAAAACTTGCCAGTTTTACTGTAGATAAACAGATATGGTTTTCCCACAAAAAATACCTAAAGAATGCAGCAACTGCTGGAGTCATATTTTTTACTTTCCAGAGGCACTTAATACTTTTTATGGGCAACCATTATGATGAATTTGTTCTACTTGAAAATACATAAATAAACCTCTTGTTCTGTTTTGGTTAAATCTTCTTTTTACGAATGTACATGTCTCAGCATTTCATATTTCTGCCTATCTGAGCCTATAATTCTCTTTTCTTCTCCTAATGATGGTATGTGCTTGTGTAAATTCTTCATTTCCTGCAAAGATTTCACTAATGATTATGTCATGACCAATGCTTGGTCGCGTTTGGAAGGTCTTGGGAGAATACAAAACTTTTCAGGAACAGAAGAGAATCTTTAATTATGCCCTTCTTGCACACTATTAAATTGATCTATACAGGAAGAAGGATTTAGGTGCATTTTCCTACTCTTCTTTCATGAACTTCGGTATACTCTGTTCTTTTGGTCTAGTATGAAAGAGACTGGGCAGCAATTCCTGCAACCAGGACATGGTCAGATGAAGAACTGAAACTCCTTATTCTTTACCAGACAATGTATGTGTCTAGGACAAACGTGGTTGTAGCCTTGTCTGTAGTTTACTCATGAACTCCGTCCTGAGGAACCACTCCACTTTGTTTAAATACAGTAGGTTCTGCCATGATTTTTATTATAATCACAGGCAGATAATGAGCTGTGCCTGATGACTTGAGGTGTTACTTGACAGAATGCTGCTGCTTTACAAACTTAGAAAGGAAAGGATGGACCTTTCTTAGTGTTTTCTGGGACCTGTGTAGTTGTGTTAGTACTTGTGTTCAGTGGGAAGACTACCTCTTCCAGGACAAGGGTTTCAGAGCTACCAGGTGACAGTGGAGGAAGAATACGGTGCCCTGTTGATGCCGAGATGGGTTCTGCAGTTTTAATTCACTAACTCAAGGGAGCTTGCCTTCAGCACCGTGGTGACTGAAACCCTGCTCCGACATCTGATGAGGAAAGACTGCAAGAGATTCTATCAGATATGTCTACGCAATCTTTCTGATAAACTTAGGCAATAGTAGTGTTATTATTGTCATCAGTGATGATGGTAGATCCTAAATCACTCCAAAGGGCCATACCAGGGCCACTACCAAGTGTCATGGGTTTGCTGACCAGCTCCCCTGGGGCTGAAAATAGTTTTTTCCAGGTGGATTTCCGGAGAAAAAGCCAATCAAAAGTTTTAGTAACGCCTCTGCCAATTACATATTTAAGAAAACGGAAGAGCAGGTTGTTGGGCAGATGAAGTCAGAAGCCATGTAGGAGAAGACTGCAGGGCCGGGGTCAGGTGTGGCACTGAAACCCCACTGACCGAAACATGTAACAGAGCGGAGGAAAAACTCCAAAGGAAGACTACCTGGACGAAAAATACTGCAGAAGGAATTCCAGGCAGAGGTAACAGTGCCTCCAAGGTCAAACCTGGCAGCCAGAGGAGAGAGAGGAGAAGCCCAAAGTGGGGGGAACTCCTTCTCTCCCCCACTCTCTCTCTCTCCCTTCAGCAGGGAAGAGACTGAAAGCTAAAAATCCCTGCGACCTGTAGGAGACTGTTGGGGAGCGAAGACAACCCCCTGCAGCTCATAAAGAAGCCCACGCTGAAGCAGAGGAGTGCATGAAGAAGATGTGACTTCATGGGAGGCCTAAAATGAAACAGAGTCCTACTGGAGACCTGTGGCCCTTGGAGAGAGATACCAATGCTGGAGCAAGTCAGCCCAGATAGCATGTATGATCCCAGTGAGGGATCCATGCTGGTGCAGCTGAATTTGTGACCCTAAGGGACAGCAGAGAATGGAAGAACTGTTGCCTGAAGGTACACTCACGCTAGAGAGGTCCATCAAGGACTGTCTCTTGTGAGGAGGGACCCCACAAGAAACAGGGTGGACTCAAAGGCACTATCCCCTGTGACTCTGTGGCGAAGATCCATGGTAAGACAAGTGTACCCTTGCAGTCCATGGAAGACCCCACAGGGCCTGAGTAACCCCCACCCTCCGGTGTTAGCCCAGGAGGGGGGTAGGCTCAGCCCTGAGGTCGACACAGAAGAGGGAGAGAGAGACAGTTCCTGCTGCAACGAATTGGAGCTGCCATCCTAGAGATAACAGAAGAAGAACTTTCGAGTGCTGCAAAATTAATTAAAAGACCAGTAGCTCCAGAAATGGAAAAGAGACAGCTTCTCCTCCTGAGCTAATACAAAGGTGTGGGGGGGGTGTTATTTCTGTAAATACGTAGCACTTTTGCCTAGTTAAAAGTTCTTTAGTTTTTATCTTACTAGTAATAAATCCTAATATTATTCTCCCCAATCAGATCTCTTTTGTCTGTATAAATCTTCTCTTAACTTATAACAATTGTGTGGGGGGTAAGAGAAAACTGGCCCAAAGTAAACCCACAACATCAAGTTAGCAAGAAGGCATAAAAGCTCTTTGGAATCATCTTTTTTAAAGTACTGATGTATTCTGAAAATGATAAACACTGCATATTCAACCACTGATGTTATTAACTTATATGCTTTTCTTTTCAACATAGTCTGGACCTAATATATAAGTAAAAAGATATAACTTTCTTCTCTTACGAAATTCACTCTTAGCTAGGATTTTGAAAGTGAGCCTTTGGCCTTTCTGGTTCACATTTCAGCATTAGTAAATGGATAGTAATTGAAACTATAACAGCTTTTCTAAAGAGATGTGAAGAGAGTCCTTTTTACACTCCCAGAGTGTGTTGCCTCCAATTGTGCCAGACTTCCTAACACCAGGATACGATTGTTTTCCCAAAGAAAAAGTTCTACAACATAGTTGTATTTCCATAGTTAGCTGACAGTGTGGGGCAGATTGGATTTTATATTGCTTCTGGATTAGCTATTTGTACCTGCTGAAGGAGAATTAATTTTTTTCAGACTGAACCAAACCTGAAAAAGTGTAAGTCATACCTCTTTCTCTGAACATAATCAAAAATTTAAAGCTGAGTGCTAATAAAGGCACATTACTTTCTGAAGCCCTGTCTCAAGCAATTACTGCAGTTTTTGCTGGTGGACATTGAAATTCCCTGTAATTAAATTCATTAGGAGTGTCTGTCTAAGCAAGAGGACCTTTAGCTTTTCTGAATCACAACAGCTGCATGAGTTTGTTAAAGCTGTTATGAGACTGACTGGAGAGCATGGCTCTGATTTTTTAATTTCATGAAGAGTAACAAAATTCAGATTTGATGTTAGTGGGAAGAATCTCGTCTCTACTGCCAGGAATACGTGATTAAACCACATTATCACAGTAGTAGTTGAAACCAGTGTAAACAGAGATAAGAAGCAGCCATAATGAAAGACAGTTGCTTACAGGTGTATTTATGTTGTTTGTGTGCCTATACAAATGGAAGCACATTTTGTCATACATTTTCTGCCTTTGCCAGATGGTTTCACCTTAGCTGACTCAATCTAGTCTTTCCTTTTAAACTGGTTTTGCATAAGAGAGGTCTAAACAATTACAGTATTAATAATTATTATCACAAAATGCTAGCAATTCCTGCAGTTATAAAGTTTAATAAATGTGCAGTGAGTCTCATACAGACACGACAGGACATCAGGGTGCCATCTGTGGTGCTGAGCTGGAAGTCAGGGCAGCAATGCCCAAATCCAAATGAATGTGTGAACATACCTTGTTGTACCTGAGAAAATCTCTTTTCTAAAGGGCTTTGGTGACAAATGTGCTGCAAGATCTTAATGTTTATTGAATAAATTGTAACAGCTTCTTTTTGTGTAGAAAGTGCAAAGTGATAGCAAGACTTTAAAGGAAAAAAGTGTCTGTTCAGGTATACTTTCATTGTGATTTCAACTGAATTGGCCTTTTAAAATGTATATAGCTTCTCAGTAGGAAAACAGGCACTGCAGGAGTCATGCCAACATTTTTCAGCTCTGCAGTTAAATCAAAGTAACATTGGGAAGTCTTTGATTGGTACTTTCCAGTCAGAACTGTATTTAACAGCTCCTGAAAAAAGAACAGGCTCATCTCTCACTGGCTTGTAAACAATAGCCTTATCCAAATCCCAGTGCACAAAAACAAAAAATAGGTTCCCATAGGACTTCAGAGAAAGATTAGGATAGTGACCAAAGAGATTTAGAAAGTTTTCTGTTGTTCAGGACATACAACAAAACCCTTGGTCACTCTTAAATTGGTACTCAGAAGAATATCCCCTTGATAGTTGTGATTAAAAAAAAAAAAAAAAAAAAGTGCAAACAAAACCCAAGTAATTTTCTCTCTTCTCAAAGACCAAAGACAAACAAACCTCAGAAATGTCATGACAACAAGACTATAACATTTTCTATAAAAAACTTAGAATGGGAGAACGAATGATTGTTTAAAGACACTATCTTTACAAATTTATGCATCTGATTATAATACAGATGGAAACAAATCTTCATTCCTTCTTTTTTTTTAAAATCATGAAACATCACATCAAGGAGTAGAGATGTGGAAAATGGATCAGCTCAAAGGGTAGGGATAATATTCTCATAAATTCTTTTGCTGTCAAATGAGAAAGAAGGAAGAGAGGAGAAGATGGAGACAGTGCTGAGAGATGGGACTTTCTGTTTGAGGAAGAAAGCTCTGATTACTTATGATGTTACAGAGCCAGTTGATAAGGTTAAATGATTACCAGACTCCGTGACACAACACTTGGCAGGATTTATCAAGTTGTTTATGAGCTAGATGGTAGATAGACAGGAGGGTCTTCTCTGAACCTAGATCTTGATGCGGAATTTCAATATAGAGAACATGACAAATAGAAGAGATTAATCATATGTTGCAATATTATTAAGATAATAAATAAGGGGTCCATGTGGACCAGAGAGACACCAGTGTGGTGTGTAACAGAATGCTTTATTGAGGGAGAACAACAGCTTAAGTAGTAGTTTTGAGTTGTAACACGTCATAGCAGGTAAACCTTTCGACCAATCTTGCCAAGGCACTTCACTGCTCATGTGCACCAGAGTCCTGGAAGACTTAATTTCCCAGAATGCTCTGCCGAATATCTTCCTGAAACCCAAAACTCCCCAATCATAGAATTACAGAATACTTTGGGTTGGAAGTTACCTTAAATATCCTCCAGTTCCAACCCTCCTGCCATTGGCAGGGACACTTCCCATCATACCAAGTTGCTCAGAGACCCATCCTACCTGGCCTTGAACATTTACAGGGCTGGCACATCCATGATCTCTGAGCAACCTATTCCAGTGCCTCATCACCCTCAAAGCAAAATAGCATTAGTAACTTTAAGATATGAGTTGCTATAAAAATAATTGGAAGGAAAGAAGCTCAGTTATAAATGGCAGAGGAATGTGTTAACAGTTTTACCAACTGGTGCACCTTTTTGAGAGCGCTGTTTGTCCAAGGGATATCACTGCAAGTAACAGGCATGCATTAAGATATGTCACTTTTGAAATTTTTCAATTAAAGCAGGTTTTCATAATACTTCCCTACATCCAAAATACAAGAATTTTGTTTTCATTTGAAAATATTGTTCAAGGATGAAGATGATGTATTATGCCAAAGAGCAACACTTAAACAGGCACAAGTTTAAGTAAATATATCAAAAGTTTGTGGGTTTTTTATGTTTTCTGTCATCATTTTTTGTTTCTTCTTTCCTTCACTCCTTTGGCTGACACTGCCATATAGGTCCTTCAAATGCTATTGCATTCACTCTGTCACTGGTTCCATGTCTCTCATAATAAATCCCAAATGCTGATAGGCAGCAACCCCACTCGGTCCGCAGAGTGGTCCAGTGTGTCCCCAGCTCCTGGGGTTAGATGTCTCTGTCCTGCACCATGGGTCTGAGACTGAGGCTGGGGAAAGCCCTTGGAGGAGCTGGGTTGGGGGCTTCATTTTCCAGTCTGTGTTCCTTAGTTTCCCTTTTCTGCTGCTTCAGGCCCCTTTTGTGTGTGTATGTGGAGGTGAGCCCCTTATCACACAACCTAACTAGCACATGTATTACAATATGCTGCAGTGAGCATACAACAAGCTGAGAGGTTAAAAAAGTAACAGGAAGACAAAATATTTTTAATTTATCAAAATATTTTATTCCACAAAGAAATATTTCCCAGTGTTGCTGGTTAGCTCTGAATTAATCCAGTTTTCTATTTTCTCCAGAACAAGTCTGTGTTCCTCGTTATAATCAGGATCCATTGACTGGAATGCAACAGAAAAACCACGGATAAACAAGTAGAAATTGTTTTGTAACACATTCTTAGTTTTTACTTAACAGATTTAGGTTGAGGGTGTCCAATGAAATTTAGAAAGCAGTAGTTACAAGCAGTAATTTGAAAAGCAACATTTTTTGGTAAAAAACTTCAATCTGGTCAGTCATGACTAAAAAGATATTTAGAAAATAGCCTAAATTACTAAAGGAATCACTAACTTGGAAAGTTTTCTTTTGAGTTTATTAAAAGTGGTCAAATAAAAGGAAAGAAAGGCACAAATGCATCACACCTTTGGGAATGAAAGAATATGGGTCTTCTATATCTACACTTGAAGACCTACAATTGCTGCTGAAAAATTGCCCTTTACTAGACACAAGATAGCAAGAAGGACAAAATTAAAACTTTTTTAATCAAGTGGATAGACTAGACAACCTCATGGGCACTTTCTATGATTTTCACACTCATACCTGAAACCAAGAGTTATTCTTGAGGTCTGGAAGAATAAGTAATGATTTGATGAGGTACACTCTCTATAAATAGAGGTGTTAGTGTTGAGACAGTTTGTCCTCATGATGGAAATGTGTTTTTATGACAACCGAACAGCTACTGTCCCTGCTGTGACAGGTGGGTTGGACTGGAAGGTCTTTAAAAGTCAATTCCTGACCAAATTATTCTATGATTATTAAATTAAAATGAAATATGAAAGACTTGTGAAGGTTAGGACCTCCTAAATAAAGATAAATATATAATGGTACTTTTCGAAAATACTCATATGTATTTGGGGTTGCAATGGCAAAGTTGCACATCACACATGATAAGCTACCATAGATGATAGCTGAAAAACGATGCATGTTTTAGAAACCTTATAGGAGTCTGTCCCCATCATTCTTTTTATTTCCCAGGCAATTCTGAACATTAAGGAGGTCAGAAAAAAAACAGGAAAGTGTTAAAAACTTTTTTAATACTTTTATGAACTCCATCTGTATCTGGATTTTATGGTTTCACTAGTCTATGCTGCACAATAATGTTACAACAGTCTTTCATCTGTTCATTGAACTGCTTTGATAGTTTGAAAAGAAATAGAGTTTTAAATTTGTTTACCTTGCCTAAATAATTGTAGGTGTCTCTGATATTTTCAGAGAGAAAAAATATGTAGAATGAAATTACATTGAACAATGAGCCAAACTTTTGGGAGAATGCTCAGGTTCTTAAAAATGTTATCCAATTTGGCTTTTAAAAATAAGAATGTTTTAGGAGAACAAATTTATCACTTTCAGACAAGAAGGAAACACAAGTTTACTTATCTAGAAACCTGGATAAAGTGAACCGTATTATTTATTCTTCCTTTTCATCTAAATTTCCTTGGAGATTTTTCCTTCTATGTAAATATTCATGAGTAAATATAGAAGCAAATAAAAAAATGGTTTGAAGAATTCATCCCGAGATGTAATTAGGAACCCTGAAGTAGCATTTCCAACATTCTACCATTAATTGTCCTTCGCATACATTGCAAATTGGTGTGCCCTTATGTATGCATAGGATATATGAATGCATACATATACATGCATTTCTGTGGTCATAGAATTAACTATCATACTATCGCATACCTAGGAGAGTACTTGGCAAACTTCTTAATTTCATGTGCTCTGTTTTGCAAAAAATGTTCTTTGGCCATAATTCTTTGGTATGCCTTGATGACGTTTCCGTCTTCATATGCTGCCATGTGGCTGGAAGCTGAAGCAGAATTACTTATAACTTGAGTTCTTGGTTGCTGGCTGTAGAACTTGTTTGGTTTAACAACTGTGAACACATATATTCTGCAGAGGGGAGACGGTGGCATTCCTCTTCATTTTCTACTTTAAGTGTGTTGTCTGTTTCTTTAACCCCCACAAACACCCTCTCTGACAGTCTTTAAATGTCTTTTGTGTCCTGTGCTACGTCTAACTGTCATATTGTCATGGTTTTGCCCTGGGCAAAACCACGACACATATTCTTAGTTTTGTTTTTTTTTCCGAAGCCTTTAGCATTCTTGTTAAAAAGGAAAACCTACCAAGTTTACCAGTTTCTGCACTTATTTTTGTTCTTAATGAAGATAAAATATTTTTGATTGTCATGACTAATTTTCCAATAAATCTTTGCCTGCTGTCATCATATTTCTTTTACTTAATCTTCCGTGTTTGCTTAACAATTTTATCTTCAGAATCATCAGATTTTAGTAAATGTGTGTTAATGTTTTGCTTTTGATGAGAATCATTGCTACTTCATATGATGGGGATGTGTGGGAAGAACTTTCAGTCTTGTGTATAAATGATTTATTTTCATGTTCAGAATTTCTCACTAGACAAATTCTCTCCTTGGCAGCTATGTATCACGTTATCTCCTTACAGTTATTTTCTGGAGGAAATGATTGTAAGAACAATTCCAACATCATACTACTTCCATGGAATAACTGTGCTTGCATTTATACTACAACATAAGAAATTTGACAATGTAAACAATCAATTAATTTTTGAATGAGGGATAAAAGGACTTTATATCCTATCAATATACACCCTTCCTTCTTTCATATTTCATGGATACTGCAGTAATCATACATTACTGGGGAAAGAAGCATTAAAATTCTTGAAATCTTTGAACTCTTAATCTGTTTTGTTGAATGTATCTGTCTTAGTCTAGTGTAAGTGCAAAGCATGAATCTTCAGTTATACTCCTTAAAACTGTTATTTTTAACTTTTAATCTTTAGTTTTCATTTTTGTAGGGGTCTGGTTGTAAAGTCACTTCAAGCAGCTGTAAGCTTTTATCTTTTAGCAGGGCTGAGCTTAGTGGGCTCCTACCTGGTTGCCCTTTCCAGATCACTGTCTGCCCCTCCTCTTCCCTTCACAGGGACATTATAGACTGCAATGAGGTTTCCCCTTGGTCTCCTCTCTTCCAGTCTGAACAGACTAAGTGACCTCAGCTAATCTTCATACAGCTTCCCCTCAAGGCCCTTCACTATTTTGTTGCCCTCCCTTGGACACTCTCCAATAGCTAATATCTTCTTATATTGTGGTGCCCAAAACTGCACACGATATTTAAGGTGAAGCTGCTCCAGGACAGAGAAGAGCAGGACAATCCCCTCCCTCAGCCGGCTGGTGATGCTTTGCTTGATGCCCCCCTGGACACAGTTTGCCCTCCTGGCTGCCAGGGCACTGCTGACTCCTGCTCAACTTGCCATTGACCAGGACCCACAGGTCCCTTTCTGTGACACTGCTCTCCAGTATCTCATCCCCCAGTCTGTAGGTACACCTGGGATTGCCCCATCCCAGGTGCGGAATCCACCACTTTCCCTTGTTGAACTTCCTATGGTTGGTGATTGCCCAATCTTCTAATTTGTTGAGGTCTCTCTTCAGGGCCTCCCTGCATTTGAGGGAGTCCACGGCTCCTCCCAGTTTTCTGCAAACTTGCTTAGTGTTCCTTCCAGTCCTGTGTCCAAGTCATTTACTGAAGATGTTGAAAAGCACTGAGCCTAAGATGGAGCCCTGTGGAACCCCACTAGTGACTGGTCACCACTCTGATGTTACTCCATTCACTATTACCCTCTGTGCTCGACCCATGAGCCAATTGCTCACCCACCATGTGATGTGTTTATCCAGCTGTGTGCTGGATATTTTCTCCAGAAGATGATGTAAGAGACAGCAGAGAAAGCTTTACTGAGATACAAAAAGATTATATCAAGTGACTTCCCTTGATCAGGTAGGTGGGTTACCTTGTCAAAAAAGGAAATTAGGTTTGATAAGCAGAACTTTCCTCTCATGAAGCTGAGCAGGCTGAGACCAATACTAAGTTGTCTTTCAGGTGTTTTTCAATATTTCCCAGAATAATGTTCTCCACTTGTGCTTTTTTTGTACTGCAGGATGTTGATTTGTCTTCTTTCTGGTGTTTGCTTGCAGATGATTCTTAACTATTTTCTTGATAGTGTGGACTCAACACCATGCAACAGAAAGTTTAGTTTGAATTTGTCTTTCCGCTCAAGTCAGCTAGCCTTAAAAATGATTCTGTATAAAGTTACCTGAAATATGCATTAGAAACCCTAATCAGAATAGTTGAGTCAGCTGAAATTGTGTAATAATGCATACTGATAATGGTCTAAAACCTTTCCTTACTACTGTACCACCAAGGGCACAAAACCATCACAAATGATGCATGCTTATGAATACACATATAAAAAAGTAGATTGACAACATTTTCTAAATTTGATTAATTTGAGGAAAAATATGTTATAATGTGGCATGTTCGACCTTAATATAAAAAGTCTTATATTTTGTTTTATTTGAATTTAATTTGATGAGCATGAGTAGATAAAATAGGCCTTGCAAATGTAATATAGTGAGCGGTAGAGAATGTTTAGTTATTCTGATGTCTAGTAAGCATGTCAACAAGAAATAAAAAAAGAATAAGAACAGGAAATAAAATGTCTAACTAGCTTTGGTTTATGAGCAAGACTGAGTGTCTGACTGTCTGGTTACTGAGGATCACCTGCTGGAACCTCTTTCACAGTCTGAGGACTCCTGACCTGGCAAAGCAGGAAGATTGCAGTGTCTATCACAGCCTGGCACTACAGCAAACTGTCCCTTTGCATCTGCCTTTATGGGGCCTGAGGCAGGTCTCTGATGTTGGTCAGTGACAGCAAAAGACATACTTAATCTACTGCTCGAATTGTTTGGACTGGGTTAAAACCAAAATAAAACAGAAGAGCTGGTGAAAGAATGGTTCATATGCTGGCCATTTTGCAGGCATCACAGACACTGCTGTTCAAAATATCATGTGTTTACCGACTGTGCAAGATGCTGGGTTGATTGGGACTGACACAGTATTTACGGACTATGAAATGGAAATTTTTAAAGCTGGAGGCCAGCTCCAAGCAGAAGTTTATTTCATGAAGTTTATATGAATTGCTGAATATTATTACCAAAAAAAAAAAAAAGAAAAAGAAAAAAGTGTGGACATTTTTACTGGTTTATGTTCAGTTTGGGAAATTATTTCTTTGCTCCAAATCTTCCTGGGCAAATGATTTTCTCACTTGGGGAGTGAGGTTTTAGAAGGAAAACACTGCAACTGCAATAGCTCTCAAGTATCTGTGTGGAATGAGAATACTTTATAATAGATGCATTTAACATTTCATCAGAAGCTTGTAAAGTCAGATTTGGCAGGCAAAAGCATGGTTTGAGAGCCTCAAACTCATTCTATTTTGGGTGTTCTGGTAGTAAGCAAATGTACCAAAGGTAGGACAAGAGGGCGCAATCTTAAGCTCTGCCAGGGGAAGTTTAGGTTAGATATTAGGAAGAAATTTTTTTAAAGAGTGGTAGTCAGACACTGGAATGGACTGCGTAGGGAGGTGGTGGATTCACCATCTCTGGATGTTTTTAATATGAGACTGGATGTGGCACTTATGTCATGGTCTAGTAACCACAGCGGTGTTTGATCAAGGGTTGAACTTGATGGTCTCAGAGGTCTTTTCCAACCTGGTTGATTCTATTATTTTATGAGAACGATTACAATGTATGGTATGATGTACTGGGCAGTGTTCTCGTCAATAAAATAGGTCTGACTTTCCCTTTCTGTAGTATGAATTTCATTGTCATTTAAATTAATTGACTAGAATGAAGTTAATTCTCATCTACCCTCATGAAAATCTTAAGTGAATAAGGCCCTAACTGGAAATAGGGAACAGCTGCTTTGTGCCCTGATATTCTATCTTTGGATCAGCAAAGACTTTGGTGGTAACTGTAGAACTTCTGCTTCTTATCCTTAGTTCCCATGGATGTGTCCTTTTTAGGGCACATTGGAAAGACACTGATTCTTTTTTTCCATTTTTCCACTGCAAAGACAAAGGTTCTAAACTGAGAAACTGTCTGCATGGTTGGCACCAGTTTAATTATTAACACTTCCATGGATGCCTGAAAGTGTAGGAGTTCTGGGATGAACTAGAAAGAGCTCTTCCCAAGAATGCAGGAGAAGTAGCATCCAAGAATGACAAGAGACCATTGGGAAGAAGAAATACAAATAGCTTAGGAGAAAGACGCTGAAACTTGCAGATACGTACAGGCTGGAATCCTTCTCTTAAGGTACTTTGTTGGTTTGGTAAAAGGTCCTTTTGGTGTTCAACTCTGATAATTACAGATACTAGCTTACAGCTAGTATGTCTCTTCTAATTTACTATGATGAACAAACCTTTTTTTTTCTTTTTTTTTTTTTTTTTCTTGAGTCTGAGAAGCCTGGGTACACAAATACCAAGCACCCAGATCTACATAAAGGCTAAAAAGGAAAGATAATTTCCTATCATTTGGGATAAGAAAAATCCTCTTGGAGAATTCAGGAGAAGATAGGCATACAGAAGTATGTGTGCACATGGAAAATGCATATCTTTCTGAATTATGACAACTTTACTTTTATGTCTGCTCTAGCAGAGCTAAATTTGGAAATTCTATCCCACAGGAAACTTGTGCAGTTTAATATTTGCTTTTTTCCTCAAATCAGGACAAAAATATTATGATGCAAATTCCAGAAAAATATGAATTGAGACATTCTGACATTTCTTAAATTGAAGTTTTTATCTCTCAGCTAATTCAAATAATCTGACATGCTTTAGTTTTTTGTTCTTTTCAAAATTAAGCTACATTTTCCCACAGTGATACCTCACCTCAAAGGGACCAGACTTCAGAAGCCCTGAACAGTGCTCCTGTGCTGGAACTGGAGTTGAGTGTCATATCCATGCAGACATCACAGGTACAACTTTATATTCTGCTATGGGAGACATTAGTCCTACGTGAAGCCTGGTGGTTGCTCATAGAATTGTGGTTTTCCAGGGAGCAAGAAGCCATGCAAACAGTGCAACTGAGAGAGAAGGAGGTAACTCAGTTTTCATATCTGCCATGGCTAGATGCCAGGCTTTCCTCTTGTGATATGCTAGGCTATAGAAGACACTAAGTTTTCTTCTTACAAAGTGATGTGCAGATGGTGGATTTGAAGCAGCATTCCTGAATCACTATAGATAAAGAGGAAATATCAGATAAAGACCTGAAAAAATGTTTCATTTGTTTTTCAGTGGAAAATCTGATCCATCTGTCTAATTCTTTTGAAGGAAGCATTTTCCTCATCTTTGAAGCAAAGACTGCAGACATGAAAACTCTGAGTGACCTCCCTCTCTCTCACTTGCACTGTTTGCATGGCTTCCTGCTCCCTGGAAAACCACCATTCTGTGAGCAACCACGAAGCCACCATAACCTAAAGCCTTCACAGCATCAGCACCTCTGCACAGGGGTACCTCCGCCATGCGAAGACCTCCTTGGCTCCCAAATATTTATCTAAATTTTATCTCCTTATTTGATGGCACCGTGTGATAAGACCCTTCTAATTTCAAAGGCCATTTCTGTGCCTTTGTGAGGCCTTGGTTAGCATCTTATATTGATGCTGAAAAGATTTCTCTGTGGTCTACATATACGCATGTTCTCTAGTCTATGCACTGCACGTGCGTGAATAGACATGAAATAGGATAATGTTTTGTGGTTATGGACGAGCACACTAATGGTGTAGCCTTAGTGAAAGATGTACTTATGATTTTCCAGGCAGCTTTCTATGGATGAAGAGGACATACTGAGGATTTACAACATATTTCCATGGGCTTGTAAACATGGTCAATACTGTATTACCTGCAGTTGGATATTACTCACCATAGTTGCTTATACATTTTTTCTGTAGTTGCTCACATATTTTTTAACTCCATGTGTGGTTAAGACTTTAGCTAGAGTAAATCAATATTGCCATATTTAAATTAATAGAGAAATGCTAATTTGTACTGACTAGGAGCTGGCCTTCTTACAATTTTGTTTTTTAATTGCTAAGGCAATTGCAAATGTTCTTATTTATGAAAAGTTCTGACAATAAGATCAATTCCTTTGTACTTGGAGTTCATGTTGCGTTTGATTAGATTTAAATTAATTAGACAGAAGCTGATTGTATAGACATGTTTGTTGTTAGTATTCTAATTAACAAAAACAACTCTCCTCTGACAATGTATCTTCTCACCTTCCCCAAGGAGGGGAATTGTCCTTTCACTTATTGTGCTTACATTTATTTTTCCAATCCAAAACATGTAAATTTTTGGGATAGGCAAATAAGCAAATCATTTGGCTGGAAAAGCACTTTTGTGGCTGTCTGAGCAATAGCAAGGGTAGCCACATACTTCCATGGTAGAGCTGTACTATATTTAGCTCTGTATATACTATTTGCTGGAAAGCTCTTGTCCTGAAAAAGTGTCAGCATCTGGCACTGCTTTCCGTAATGATCTATGCTTTGAGTTTAACATTTTAAATGAAGATGTATATATTCTGGCTGCTGATGAAGTGGACTGACAGCTGGTGATGGTCACAGCTGGGGAGTGAATTAACTGCAGAACAATCTCAATTCATACTTTTGAGAAATGGTCCAGGCAATCTTTCCTTAAAATAAAATCATTCTGAAAAGGAGTAGCTTCTGGCTCCCAGTTAGGACAAATTTATTCAAATATTATCAAAGCTGAATCACTTATATAACCAAAGTATTTATGCAGTTGGTGGATGTTAAAAATATCATATGTGCAGTGTACACTATTAAAACATCAGAAGAAATATTATTTTAAAATAAAGGGGATGAAGCCTCAGGAGACTTCTTTCTAGCAGTACTTCCAGCTTCATAAGATATATTGTGTGACATGCAATTATCATATCACGTGCATCCCATTTTTACTAGCCTGAAACACTGGAATACGCATGAACACTTTTCATTATTTAAATGGTTCTAAAGCAAATGTTTTGAAGTTTGTCCATCCTATTTCATTACAAAGTGATTGGACATTTCCAACTGAAAATGTTTTTAAATTTACCATGTTCTACTGACAAACTTTTGAAGAGAGTGGATTGTTGCATCATCCTGAAGCAGAATTTGGACAGCTAAGTTTTTTAGGTATCCTTGAAAATATGTCTTGGAGGCAACACTTCTAATCAGTAACTTTAATGTTTTTCTGCCATTGTAAATTAATCTGGTCTACTGCAGAAGTGTCAATAAATTTCATCAGTTTAATCTTTAGTATCCACCCTCTGTAACTGAGAAAAGGCAATGCCACAAGCTGACAAAGAAACACTCAGGATAGCTACAAGAAATATCTTCAGATCTTTCAACAATTGGACAAGTAATCCACATTCTTTCAAAATGCTTGAAGTTTATTGGCATGTGAACTGCTTAGCTGAATGGATAGATGAAAAAGAATGAAATATTGTGCAATCACTTTGGGCAATTTCTTTCTCCTTATTCCGGGAATGGTCTGGTTAATTAGCATGCTTTAAACACAACATTTGGCTGTCTGATCTGCACAGATGTAGCTGGTGATCCAGCTACACAACATGCCACACTCCAGCTGCTTTCTGTGTACTGGCAGAAGCAGTATATTTACTGCTACATTTCTTTTGTTGTTTGTTGCTTAATTTTTACTTCTATCTTTTTTTTTTTTCCCATCTTCTTTATAATTCACAAGTCAGGAATTTGAATCACTACATTTTTAAACAAAATTATTTTACCTCAGGTGAGTTTTCCGGACATGATGTCATCAGTATGATACAAAAGACCTCCATGAAAAGATAGCTTTGGCAGCAAATCCTCTCTATAGGTATAATCATACATTAAGAAAGATCCATCAGTACAATTTCATGAAGTCTAAACGAATTGATTTAACATAGCCAGGTTTCTCTGCTATTTTCGAAGAGCTGAAAGACTTTCAAAGTGTTCCAGAAGACAGAACATTCCCAATGTGTCCCAGCATTGAGAGGGTGTAACAGATGCACATTTTAAATCACAGTCTCAAGAATCTGATGGAGATTCCTTTTTCAAGATTAGACACTAGATTTCGCTATAGCAAAATTGCATAAGCATCCACCTTATAAGTTTGGTGTCCTCTCCATGGCAGTAGACAACTGTTATCTATGACATTATTCACTCAACTAGTTGGGTTTTTTTTGTTGTAAACGTACAAATTTCAAGCTACAAAAAAAAAAAAAAAAGAGGGGGGCAATAAAAGGGAAACACTACAGCAATAGGGTTCAAGGCTAAATGAAGCAGTCACAGAATCACAGAAACACAGAATCAGAAACCACAGTATCACAGAATGAGTGAGGTTGGAAGGCACCACAGGGGGTCATCTCATCCAAACTCCCTGCTCAAGCAGGGTCATCCTATGGCACATTGCACAGGATTGCATCCAGACAGTTCTTAAACATCTCCAGTGAGGGAGACTCCACAACCTCTCTGTGCAATCTGTTCCAGTGTGTGATTAGCAGCACAGTAAAGAAGTTCTTCCTCATATTCAGGTGGAACCTCCTGTCCATCGGTTTCTGCCCGTTGCAACTTGTCCTATTGCTTGGCACCACTGAGAAGAGCCTGGATCTATCCACTTGGAACCCTGCCTTCAAATACACATAGACATTGTTAAGTCCCCTCTCAATTGTCTCTTCTTGAGGCTGAGCAGGCCTCAACCTTTCCTCCAAGGGAAATGCTCCAGGTCCCTAATCATCTCTGTTATCCTCTATTGGACCTGCTCCAGGAGTTCCATGTCTCTTGTACTGAGAGCTCAGAACAGGACACAGCACGCCGGAGAGTGGCCTCACTGTGGCTGAGTAGAGAGGTAGGATTAAATTCCTTGACCTGCTGGCAATGCTCTTTCTAGAGCACCTCAGAATACAATTGGCCTTCTTGGCCACAGGGTCACACTGCTGGCTCATGGACAGCTTGTTGTCCACCAGGACCCCCAGGTCCTTCTCTGCAGAGCTGCTTTCCAGCAGGTC
>JAYRBT010000114.1:81794564-81824705 GCA_036023395.1 Myiotriccus ornatus
CACTGCTGGCTCATGGACAGCTTGTTGTCCACCAGGACCCCCAGGTCCTTCTCTGCAGAGCTGCTTTCCAGCAGGTCATCCCCTAGCCTTCACTGGTGCCTGGGGTTAATTTACCCCACTGCAGGAACCTGCATTTGCCTTTGTTGAACTTCAAACACCTCTTATCTGCCAGTCTCTCCAAGATGTTGAGGTCCTAGCTCTCTGGGGTACTGGCCACTCCTCCCAGCTTTGTGTCATTAGCAAATTTGCTGAGGAGGCATCTGTCCCTTCATCCAAGTCATTGATGGATAAATTAAACAATACTGGGCCCAGTATTGAACCTTGAGGGACACCACTAGTGACAGGTCTACACGTAGACCCTGTGCCACTGACTATGATTTTCTGGGACCTGCCTTTCAGCTGATTCTCAACCCACCTCACTGTCTACTCATCCAGTTTATGCTTCCCAAGTTTGCCTGTGAGGATGTTCTGAGAGACAGTGTCGGAAGCCTTGCTAAAGTCAAGGTAGACAATATCCACTGCTCTCCTCTCATCTATACAGATAGTTTTTCATCATAGAAGGAAATCAGGTTGGTCAATCATGATTTACCTTTGGTGAATCCACGATGAGACGGCTACTTTTGATCACCTTCTTGTCATCCATGTGGATAGAGTTGACCTCCAGAATGAGGCGCTCCATCACCTGTCCAGGGATTGAGATGAGGCTGACTGGCTGGTAGTTTTCTGGGTCCTTCTTCTTGCACTTTTGGAAGATTATGGTGACGTTTGCTTTCTTCCAGTCCTCAGACACCTCTCCTGATCTCTACAACCTTCCAAAGATGATTGTGAGCAGCCTCACTATGGTGTCTGCCCGCTCTCTCAGCAGCATGGATGCATCCCATCAGGGCCCATGGAATTGCACATGCCAGGTTTGTCTAGGTGTTCTCTAAAGCAATCCTCCTTGACCAAGGGAAAGTCTTCAGTCTTGAGGCTGATGGTGACCTTCCTGTATAGAATTCATACTTTGACTAGTAATATATCATCTTTGCCACAGGATTGTTATAACACTTCTGTGAACATGCCAACAGTGTTATTAATCAAACTGTTTATGTACAGAAAACCTTTATCCATGATACATTTGTTTTCTTCTAAAAATTGTCAGTTTTCTTGTTACTGCTGTTTCTGTTATCCCAAAGGTGCATCTGCTCATTTTTCTTTTTTTCTTCTTCCAAAGAAAGGACAATTATTACAAAATCTATCACAGTAAGATTAAGGTCATATTTTTTCAAACAGTTTAAGGGAGTAAATTCTGCACAAGAGAGTAACCCATGGTACTATCAGAGGTAGCAAAGTTATGAAATTTTCTGTCATCTAATGTAGGGCAAAATTTCTTATGAAATATTTACACAATTAGAGAATTGATAGTGGATTCCCAAGAAATGTTAGCCTCAAGGTTTATCTTCTGAAAAATGATGCCTCTGAATCTTGTGCATGTAGGAGTAATGCTTTTAGTGTAATTTTTTGGGGTTATCATTAAATAGCATTGGCATGTGGCAGCTTATAGAGAGTCTTATATTAGGCAATATTTTTAGGAGTCAAGGTGGCATCCTTGTGTGCCTCATTGCCTGTGTATGCCTGGGTGCCACTCAGACATAGGGAGAAGATGCAGAGGAGCAGGAGGAGCTCTCTGCTGTGATTACACCCAGTAATGGTTTTAAATTAAAAGAGGGTTGACTTAGATTAGGTATTAGGAAGAAACTTTTTACTATGAAGCTTTTAGAACACTAGAATAAATTGCCCAGAGAGGTGGTGAGTGTCCCATCCCTGGAAGTATTCAAGGTCTAGTGGGATGAGGATCTGAGCAACCTGATCTAGTTGAAGATTTCCCCGCTTATTGCAGGGAGGTTGGACTAGATGACTTTTAAAGGTCCTTTCCAGTCCAAACTATGTAATTCTATGATTCTGTGATTCCTAAGCTGGCCAGGGTGCCACAGCTCTGGGGCAGCATGAGACTGTGAAGAGGTGGGGAAGGCAGCAGGGGAGATGGAGCCAGTGTGCTCCAGCCTTGGGCGTGGGATGTGCCCTGTACTGATGCTGCAGTGCCTGCCTGGAGCAGACAGCTGATAAACAAAAGCAAGGCTATGGATAAACCACCAAGTGTGGAGCCTGGAGTAAACTGCAAGGACTCTGGGGGGTTGAGCAGGACCAACTGGAATGGAGGCTTGGGAAGAAAAAAGAGCTTGACTGATGTTTGCCCAGCCTTGGACCAAGAAAACAGGGGTTTTTTTTAAATTTAGAGGGGTAGAACTGTGGAGAATGGTAGCACTGGTTTTGCCTCTTGCTCCCAAGAGAAAACCTTTCAGTATAGGCTCTGGGCCAAGCAATAACTTTTTATGTCATCGTAACCAAGGAGCATTTAGAAAGTTTGTGAGGGAAATTTGGGACACAGCCATATATATGCACATCAGCTCATGTTTAAATTCAGTAATTTCTTAGACTTCCTCCATAAGAATTTATTTGTGCTTCAAACTGAAGGTATGAAATTTATGACTTTTGAGTGCTGGTTAGCTAGAGCATGTAGCAGCATGTGTGTTTTCCTACAACAGTGGAGCACAGCATTTTCATTCTCTCACTTTTCCTGTTCACATTTTAGCTTCTGCTGACACAGCACGTCAGTTGGTTCTTATTTTAAAGATGGATACTGGCATGTGAGTACTGGCTTGCTAGACACTGAAGTGAGAACCACAACTTGTTTCTCTATGGCAACCAAACATCTGTCTGAAGCAATAATAAACCTTCACTCATGATTTGGGACAGATTTTAAATGAAGGTTGGAAGGAGTTAAAAACCTCTATGTTCCTTTTTAAATTCCCTGTTCCTGTCCATTCAGACCTAAGCACACTTTTGCACTGTGACAGAGCCTTGAAATACAGCAATTAGCCACGTTGGTGATCACCCTGCAAACAACAGTGATGGGTAGGAATTGCTCATGTGTTGAATGACTTCTGAATGCGCTGGCCTTATGGAAGGTACAAATCACTTTGACATGTAATGATCACGTGTTAGTCACTGATGGTAAGAACTTCATGCCTGGGCAAACCAATAGGAAAGAAAAGCTTTACCCTGCTAGCTGCTAACCACCCAGTACTTCTGCAACATAAGAATTTCTAAACAGGAATTAGACCCCTTGAAAAATCTGAGTCCCTTTGGCAGAGCATGAGGGCTACCAACATCTTACAGAGCAGCCAAACAATGGAGAAAAGGGAGAAACCAAAAGACAGATGTTGTCTTCCAAATTAATTGGAAATATGGTGTTTTTATAATCCCTAGCTTTTTCCTCCTGAACAATCTCTAGAGTCAGCTGGATGTCACCTGTAACCCATTTCTTTGGTTGTTAATTTTAAGTACAGAGGATAATGTGTTGTAGTTTGCATACAACATCAGAAATATGAGCCCTTCAGTCATGTCTCGTAAAGTATTGTTTGCTGGAATAATAAATGAGGTCTTATAATCAATGATATTTTCATGTAGGTATCCTAAGTGATAAAAGGGGTAGAAATAAAAACACTGAAAATCAACAGATACATCTAGGCATATTCCTGAAGAAAACAGTTATTTCAAGTTCTTTACTGAGTCACCCTCAGGTTTAGTAGACTGACTATTAAAATGCAATGGGGTATACTAAAACCATTTTATAGTTCCTGCAAAATTACTTACTAAAGTTTCAGACCCTGGCTACTCTTCTGACTGGCTGCTGCAAACAGCTGAGTGCCTCACTGACTCTGAGTGGCTGGATAGGGAGATCTCAGGCCTTCCCTGCAGAGGTAAGGTTTCATGTGTCCGTAGATGTCTGCTAAAGTCTTCTGTCTCCATTCTCTTCATACCTTGAGGCTTGTCATAGCATTTAGATAGAAGCAACTTCTAATTTTATTTTGATGAGGTGTTTCACTCACTTGAATGCTTGTGAAGCAGGAAGAAGAGAATTTTTTAAGTTAATAAATTCTTGTAAAAACATATGTACCTATTTCCCAAAGAATAAAATAAATAAAGGCTCCCAAGAAATACAATTTCTATAACATTATCTTACTTTTCCTCTACTGGGACTTCTTTGGTGAAAAGTTAGAAAATCTTTTCTTTTTTGTCCTCTCTGGACATCAAATTAGAAAAGACAAGTTGTTCCATCTTCTTCTCCCTTGGGAATATTTCACAGAATCATAGAATCATCTAGGCTGGAAAAGATCTCCAAGACCATCGAGTCCAACCTTTGACTGATCACCACCTTGATAACTAAACCATAGCCCTAAGTGCCACATCCAGTCATTTCTTGACCAACTGCCTGCCTGGTCCATTCCAATTCAACTTTCATTACCTAAGTTTTACTATCATGCCAATACAACACGATAACTAGACCAAGTATTGGATTTTTCAGGTATGTACACCTCTGTTCATGAAATTTTAAAGTTTCTCTTTGTGTTTGTGAAATCTGCATTTCAAAATATAAACCTACATAACCTTTGCATTTCTCTCATGCAACTCAAAGTGCTCAAGAAAACGTGGGTTCTGTTTAAACCTCCTCATTCTCACAGAGTCTTTATAGAAAGTTTAAAATGTTTGAAATAGATCTCTAGACTGGTCCAAGAGCATGCCATTATAAACTTTATCTGATAATACCTGTTTCAGACACATTATTAGTTATCTAGTCTTCAAGTAGGAAACCTGAGGTTGGAATGATGAACTGACTTGGAAATACTCACCTGTTCAAAGACATAGACATTCCTTATTTGCAGTTTTAATTCCAAAACCATCTTTCATCCTTATATCTATACATTGTGTGTGAACTGCACCAGTGTTTCTCTCTTTCTCTTGCTCTTTGTACATAAATTCTGGAATATCAAAGAATTTTTTTTCTATAAACTACAACTTTCAACTGTATGATGTACCAAAAGAAAGATCACATTTGGGGGATTATTTCAAATCTCCTGTCAGAATATTTTCAGGGCTTCAATTTTGGTGAGTTTTGTCAGTGACAGAATCTAAATTTTCTGGCTCATATTGGGAAACATAAGACAAAAAGCTGGACTCACTGACTTTAGTGGGAGCAGTCCTCCAGTCCTGAGCTCACCCACAGAGAGTTTACAGCCCATTATGAGAAATGGGTTCAGAGCTCAGGACAGAAATCCTACCGCAGTCCAGGCTGAAATGGGATCCCTCCTTCCTTCTTTCCTTCTGCCCATATTTCTTTTACTGTTTAAGGAAAGCTGAAGCCTCTCCCTCCTTCTCCCTGAATTTACCAGAAAATGGTTGCAGTAGTCCACTACAAGATAGTCATGATTTGTCTTCATGGCCCAAGACAGACATTTCCTGACACGGTTAACATTGATACTAAGCTTTAACAGAGCCTTGTGTCGGTGTGTTATCTCAGCAACTGAAGTCATTTGCCTTTAAGCTCAAACTGTTATTGCCTTCCAACCAACTTTTCCTATATTTGGCTAGAAATTGAAATTACTTCTTTTTGTGCCAGTATTTATTTCTGTCAGGCATTGACACCTCTGACCAAAATTGTATCTGCTGACAAGTTATGCAAGTATTTTGTAAAGAAAAGGAGGTTGGTATAACTTTGCCAGTTTAGGGTCTGTGTTTTTAAATAAGAGGAGTTTGTGTTTATTCTGGCTGTTCAAGATCTGTCCAAAATCAAGAAATTAAATGAGTCTAGTGTTTTGTGATCTGCTACCTCTTTATAGGCCAGTAAGTGTAGCAAAAAAGGACACCAGCTATTCTAGAGGCAGCTATTTGCATGTGGGCTAATTCCTGGAGCGACTGTACTTTGAGCTGTTTCTCTGATGTACTCCAACCTGTTAAGGAGTGGACTAAGCCATTAGAGAAGACTATATTACAGCAGTGCCGTCAGAGATCAGAGAAAGAAACATTGAAATAGGACTAAATTCATGACACTGAAATGAGCAAGCTGAGGATCTGTGCAGAACCAGAAAGGCTACTGGGAGACTCCTTAACAAAGCTTCAGTAAGGTTATCTATGTGGAGCCACTGCCACCTGTAAGTACTGGTAGTGATCCCACTGGTTTGTTGGTCAAAGCATGACCCTACATCATCACCCAGGTGGACTACAGTCTCACGTCTGAAGAATCATGTTTTGAGTATATATCTTCCTTTAAGGGTGCCTCCCTGATGTCTATAAATATATAATTTGCAATTAAATATTTTAGTCATTTGTTGCTCTCTATTCTAGGACTCTTCCCCTATTCAGCAGTTTAACACCCACTTTCCAGGTCTTGGAGTACATATTTAAAGTAGAAAACTACAGTATCTGTTTGTGTTTATTGTTGAAAAGAGCCGTATTTTGGAATTCTTTACTTATATACTGTCTGTATTTCAAATTGTCCTTTCTAAGAGTCTTGTCACAACTAATGCTAAAATTCCTTTAAAGTGTTTTTTGGGGGGCCAAAACTGCGACCCCTACTCCCAATTTTTTGTTCTTTTATCTTGAATCAGGAAGATTCAAGGATAGAAGATTTCTTCTATCAGAAAGAAAAATACTTCCTGAAAGCAGTTTTGTATTTACATTGTCAATTGTGGCAAAACTCAAGAAATAGTAACACCATGACTTTGTTGTTTAAATTGATAGAAAATGCCCTGTATTTCTCTTCCTGTTGACTGCTGTCTCTCCATTTTTGTGCAGTTGCACAGCTGGAGTGAGATAGATTTTGGGATATCCAGGGATGATATATTTTTGGATGTAGTTTGCTTAGGGATACCGGTGGAGGAAGAAGTTGTAGATATCCAGTGAAGTCAAAATACATTTGTATATTTAATTATTAAGTAAGCTCTTGAGCTATTTCTTGACATTGAATTACTTAGCACATGTGTTGACTGAGTTGGTGAAAGCTCATCTCTCACTCTTACTGCACTTTCTAGCTACACAACACATAAAATTTTAGCCTCATGTCTAACTTGTTACAGTGATGCAACCACTTTTGCACCACTGTTGGGTTGCAGGGAAAGTATTATCATCTCTTATCAGGTCCACTTTATACTCTGGTCCCCTTTATATTCTCTGTTTCGTGGTCCCAAACAAAGAAGCATCAGGCATGGTGGAGGCAAAATATTGGTCTCCACATGTTCATGGCTTATTCATGACTTTCTTAACTGCCCCATCTTTACCCCTCTCTAAGCTTCAGAAAGCTTCATACCATTTGCACCTTTCTCTCTCTGAGTCATCTTTTCACTGCTCCTTCTACTCTTCTTCCTAAATATTGTTGTGAAATGCATTCCCATTAGCCCTCTCCCTCTCTTAACCTTAACTTCTAGAAGCAATTAAGCTTCTTTTGTACAAAAAAAGTTCTATTGCATCAACAGAGCAAACATCTGCCTGCTACCATCATGCACAGCACCTCAGTTTACCAAGGTAGCCATGGATAAACTACGTAGGATAGTCAAGCTTTAAAAACAATGAGTACTGAATTACCAACTAGCACTGGGTTATCACTTAGAGTTAATATATAAAAATATGGTTTCCTTTAGTATAAAAAGCATAAAATTTGTTAATAGTGAAATGAGCCTTAGAAATAAATTTTAAGGCTTTAACCTTTGTGAGGGAACATTGAGTAAGGAGCATAAGACTGAGAAGGCAGATGAATAGACGAGGTTCTTTTTCTCCTTCCTAGTCAGACAAAAGGAACGGCCGTTATTCAGTTCATAAAAGGATTCTGAAACATATTAATATAATTATGGGTACAGTGTTGGGCCAAGCTTTGTTAGCTACACTAGTGCCACCACAGCAAATTCAGCTTGATTTTTACCAGAAAAGATTCTTAGTAATGTAATGCCAAGTACAAATGGAAAATACATTTACCACCATTTTAAAAAAATAAATCACTCCAATTATTCTAATGGTGTCATGACAAAAGCAGCTGCAGTATAAGACTTTGCATGTAAATAGTCTTAATTAGGGGAAGTGCCTTTAACAGATGGGGAGTTGCAAAATTTTCAAGAAAAAAAACATTGTCAAACTTTGTAAGCATCTGCTAAGAATTTAGTGATAGAATGGATAGGTCCACCCTTTTTGTGAGATGAAGGGACAAGGGCTACTGTCCTTTCCCTCAGGCTTTCTAGTTTCTGGTTTCTACTAAGGGAAAAGGCAATTGTAAGCAGCAGACCCTTAGCAACAAGTTGAAAGCTGTACTGACTCATTATAGCTCTCAGTAGTTGCTATGTATCTAGCTTTTCTTCTTGGGAAATGAATGGCCTTATTTACAAAAGAAAATTCTGTTAAAATATCACAAAATGCAAGTTCACTTATAAAATGAAATTATTTTGTAACAAATTAGACAAAATGGATAAACACAGATGTGTAGATAAAATGGTACTGGAGAAAGATTTCTGCCACATCCACCAGGAATGCATTGGCCCCATCATCAGGGATAAGTGGCCTTTTGTGTTTCCAGAAGTCTTTAAGTGTCTCCTGAAGTGGATGAACCCATTACCTGCAGCCAAGGAAAAATCTTCCAGTGGGGTCTACAGACTTCCAATGGAGTATATGGTCAAGTGTTTGACTTTGGGGGAAGAAGATTTTACCCACAGTGTACCCCATTCTGGTTCCTAAGGCAGATGCTGTTCTGTGTGATGCCAGGAAACCTTAGCCATGTTTCACCCACAACTTCCTGAAGTACCTGTATGGTATCAGCAATCACATCAGTATCCACGCTTCAGCACTGATAAGGTAGGCAGTGCAGTCAGATATGTGGGTTTACTCAGTCCTGACTCCAGGGTCACCTAATGTGGTGTACGCAAGCCTGGGCTTTCACTGATCCTGTTTCTGTCACTAGAAATATGTTCATTATTTGCTTGCTGCTGAATAAAGCTCTCCTTACTTATTTCAGGTGCTTGTGCTTACCTCAGAGAGCTTTGAATCTCCTGATGAGATCAAAGGTTGTGAAACTCTTTTCTGAAAACTCAGACCTCGCTACATTAAATCTTCCTTTCTATGTCAGCCAGTCTTTAATAGACATTGAGTAATTAACCTCCTCTTTCTTTTTCTTTCATAATATTTCTTGAATAAAACCCTTCAGCCTCAAAAGTACATTTTTTCTTCAATCAAGGATGAAAGAATCTTATTGTTTTCTTCAGTTGTGGCATAAAGAATGGTAATTTTGTGTCTTTGCGGCATACTTGGATCTGCTAAGTATTAAAAGCTTTCATATCACCAATGACTTTGTTTTCCTTTTTCACCTACTGATTTTAACATAACTCGGATGTCTGATGGCGTCTTTATCCAGCTTCATGTAAAGACTGTGCTCTTAATCTTTAGTGCTTTATGAAGGTCCTTGAGAGAGGAGCAGCCTGTCTCCTTCTCTGCCCTACTCTATGTCCTGAAATGCCTTTAGTAACTCAGGACGCCGTTCACTTTGCATTCATTGGCACTTTGCTGCCCCAGGACTGCCAAGCAGCTGTTTTACAGAAAAGAGGATGAGCTCATTAAGGTTGAAATTACTAAGGGAATACAGTGGCTTTACCAGGTTCTGCCTATGAAGTGACCCGTGATAGCTCTTCGCATGTGTGTTCATATAACGAACACTCAAATTGTTTACGTTTGCATATTAACTGATAGCTTAATAGAAACTCTTGTCATTCATGAAGCCAAGAATGCAAATATAAAGATTAGATAAAGGCTTTCTTCCATTTTTGTGTATTATTTTACTTGAATGAGAACTACAAGATGAAAGTTTTCTGTCTCCTACAGACATAAACCAAGTTCTGGTTGCTTTTACATCTGGTTGGATAGTTCTCTAAGCATGAAACGGATGCTGTCCAGTGCAGAAAGCCAGTGTAAAGTCCTTGTGTCACGTGAATCCTATGAGACCCATAGCAGGATCAGGAGCACACATGAAGCAACAGCAGAAAAAAGAGTTTTGTAGACAGCATTGCTGCATTGTCCTGTTCACAGAACAGTGAAGGAGCTTAGCCTGGAGACAGTCACTGGTGTCTGTCCATGATTATACCACTGGGATCAAGATTGCCAAGCCCTTACCCACAGCCCCTGATCTTATAGTGTCTGTTCTGGCCTGTAAAAATCAGCAGGTCCTCAGCAAGCTTTTGGCTTATAGGAAAAAAAAATACAATTCATTGTAAGCTTTGCAAAAATGGTTGTAAGAGTGAAACAACCTGGGTTGTCTCCTGTCTTTGCTAAGGCAGTTTGACTGACTTCGGTTGTCGTTTGCAGATTCTGTGTTTCTGTCTGTGCATGTGACATAACATGACAGATCAGTACAACGCAACACTGAGAGGTTTCTGCCTTGTACCCCCAGCTCAGAATTTCAGCTCACTCCTAATTTTCAGAAAAATTAACAGTGATCAGAGTGTAATTTAAAGTTATGAGTTGCTGGAATATTGTACTGACTCTTTGGTTTGCTTCTGTCCTTTGTTCATATTGCAGCATTTGTGGAGAGACTGTAATTTTTCTGTTGTGCTGTTGCTTTTTGAAATATCTCATACTGTACTAAAAGAACTATTTTGAAACAGTAATTGTTACAATTATTATATAATAGGTGAGTAGTAATTAGGGTTCAGGAGCAAGACTTAAATTTGACAATATAGTCTAAAACTAAGTTGACTGTACTTCAAATTAATACCATTCTTTTAAATTCATAAATTCCCATCTAGTTTCTCCTGTATATCCAGAGTCATGGTACAGTCTAGCATCTAAGTACATGGGAGAAACCCCCAATACTTTTGTATCTATTGCCACCCCTGTATTATTCATGTACAGGTGAGCTATGACTCCAAGACTTTCATTACGGCATATTTTTCCTCATAGGATAACTTTAAGTGAGAAATATTTAGAGAAATTATTTAATTTGCCAGAGCAGTTGATGCTTTCAGCAGGGCAATTTGATTGCATTAAGATGCCTCCCAGAAAACAACACGCTTGGCTGATACTTCATATACAAAAGCAGTGAAAGCAACTGCTAGCAATTCCTGTCAAGCATTGAAAGACGCTATGTCAGAATGAAGTGGAAATTCAGTAAAAAATTCCAGTTCGTATCTGATTTTTCTTACATTTCTTTTTTCATAGTACATTGTAATCCACTAGCATTTTCCTTTTCCCTTGGCTCCATTTCAGTTGGACTTTGCAATATGTATTAAGTGTCAGTAAATTAGAGGTACATTGTGTAAAAGCATGTGTTTGGAAGAGGAGAGAGCAAATTTCAAAGCTGTGTATTATGTAGCTTTCAGTGAGCTCTTACCATAAAGTTTTCTGCTGGCAGCAGGACAACACCATGGAATCACACTCATTTACCACTGATCACCTGATACAGTGTTTGGGGGCTTCTGAGGAGGAGATCAGCTTGATGTCCCCTAGAAATGGAATTCAGAGTCCACAATCCATTGTGCTGACCTACTCAGATTTCAGGAAAACTCTTTGTGTGACATTAAATCTTCCTGGAAGATTAAAAATGGGGAGGGGAAGAAAGGCAGGGAAGAGGAGGAGGAGCAGGAGGAATTGTTGAATATTGAGAATAGGGTGAATACTTAACACTTCCCTCAAAGCCCCCTGACCTGCAGAGGTTTTTGAGACAGATTCCCCAAATACTACTTCTACTGGGAGGCCAATAATTCAGCTATGAAGCTTCACGCTCTTCCTTGTGGGCAGCTTGGCTCTCCAGTAGCATCAACAGCTCCCACCTGTGCTTTACTGGGCCACGAAGAGCTGATAGGATCTCCCTTAGTGCATTTGTTTCTGTTCTACAATAAAAAACTCTGTGTAAGCAAGCTCATATTCTTGTTTAGCTACAGCTATTTGATATTCAAGGCAAACTCTGACCTTTCCTACAGATGAATGGATAGAATTTGATCCATGTTGTTTAAACAGGCCCAAAAGAGAAGGCACTTACTTGATTCCATGTTGTGAACCAACTACTTTTTCTTCAGTGAGGCTTATGGGGAATATAGAAGAATGAAAATAGAAGCAAATGTATATAAGACAGATCCTTGGAGTTTTATTTGCTTTCATTTCAGGATTTGCAGAGGCCAACTTCTGTTGCTGGTAATCCCTTAATATGGTTGCCTTTGCTGGTCTTAAATTGATGACTCAATACTGATGGCACTCTAAGGCTGTGAAAGATCAATACATGTGGGTCTTTTTCAGTGCCCTTCATTACTTTTTGTGATTTATTCCTCTCTTGGCTAGCCTATGACTAAGCCTCTTGGATTGAGTTTCTTGCATGGCTACTTTGGCAGCTAAATAATTGAGAACTTTGCTAAAGGGAGAGAAATAAAACTTGGAAATATGTTATCTACGGGACTTGTCTTCATCTCTAACTCTTCTGAGCTGCAGCAAACTTCTTTGGAACAAATCATTTTACATAATTTAAAATACTATGAAAGTTACAATTTTTAAACTTCTTGAAGAAGACTTTGCTCAGGGACTTTGCTAGATCTCTTTCTGACATCCTAGCAGGAATGACAATGCACAAGCTGGTAGCTGACTGGTAATGCTGATCAGTGAATCACACCTATAAAAAGCAAGATGTTTTAGGAGACAATAAGGAGCTTTTGGTCTACTAACAGTGTATAAAATATATACCTCTGGAGAGCTGGGATCCCATCCCTTCTGGGAAAGTAAGTCATACCACTACACTTGGTAAAACTGAATATTCTAGAATGGAATTCATCAAAGTATAAATATTAGTGACAATTATAAAATCTAATTATAATTTATTATGATTCCATGCTGTAGTGATAATAATATTCACAGTGAGAGCCATCTCTCATCTTATTAGGTGCTATGCAAAACAATGCCAGCCCACTATTCGAAAAAAGCATTCTGTTTGATTAAACAAGTTATATACATTAGTGTTTTCTGCTTTAAACAGTTTAAAATGACAGCATGTTTCTTTTAACAAAGATAGAGACAACAGATATGTACCTGTGCAGAAAAGAGAGGGTTTTTTGCCCAATTGTTGAGGGAGAGAGAAAGCTGGCATTCATACTCTAAAAAATGTATGGGTCTTGTACAGACCTTAGTGGGCAGAGAATCAGGGTAATGATGAGCTATCTGGTAGACAAGGAGAGGTTTATTAGGCACTATCAGCTTCTCAAGATTAAAGGCACTGGAGCCCCAGTTCCAGAGACAGAAAACTCATCTCCTCATCCAAACTGGCAGCTGCTGAGTTTCTCTTTCCTTGTCCAAGTAAATGATCCTCCTGTGATGTCAGTTAAATTTTCTCTCCAGTTTTAACAACTTGTTTAAATTAAAAAAAAAAAAAAGAATACTATAAAGAGCTGTTGACACCTCAGGGATATCTCTGGAAAACTTTGTGTTTTGAAACAATTTTGCAGATGCAGTATTAGAAAGGCTTTGGCCTTCTCCACGCTATTTCTGCATTTTATTTACAAGCGATGCTTGCATAGAAACATGATAGTGTTTCAGAATGTAATTTTTTTCTCCTGCTTGTTTCTAATTGGAAATCCTCACTTTCCAGCTGACTTAACAGCTATTGTGTGAACGGTTCTGCTGAGTCACCAACTGCAGCCCTCTCTAATGTTTTTATAACACCTTCACTGAATACATTTTTGAATAGGCATTCCTGTTTGATGGCAGGCTACAATTTATTTTTATCATGGTAAGTATATTATTATAATACTAATGTGGCTACAGTTGTATCAGAATACCTCAGAAGTATACCTCTGTCTATAGAGCAATGAAATATAATGAGATATTAACAACTGTAGCACTACCAAAGTGTAGTCTGTTGGTTTGGCTGACAAAACACGACTGCAAAGAGGTTCAAATTGCTGGGAGGATGGATATTTCACAGACTTTTATTTCCCATAGAAGGAAAAAATTTGTTCAGATAATTTTGTTTTTCTCTTCCATGACTTTAAAAAAATACCTCTTTTTCAATAGGCAGACCATTTCTCATGTGATAGGAACACTACCACCAGAGGAGGGCTTGCAGAATGGACCACAGGAGAGGAGGCAGTAGGGCAGTGCTCACATAAGCCTGTGATGCTCCAGGGGGAATGACTCATCTCCTCTCCAGCATTCAGTCCTTCCCCTACCCTGTTCCTTGTCTCGTGCCAGTTCAAACCATCGTAGCTGAGCAGTGAAGAGGATCAAGACATTTACTGCTCTGGGCAACAACTGTCTTATGTTGCCAGCATACATTTTTCAGCCACCTTCGTTTCTTAATACATTGGGGAAGGATGGTGTGTGTGGGAGGTGAGGACTGCTCTGGGCAGCACTGGTAGCTCAACGTGTGCCTCTAGCCATGGCCCAGGGCATCAGGTGGTAGGTCCTCAGTGAAGGAAAAAACTCTCATTCTGTCACTGAAACTTCTGAAATTTCAGACAGTGTAGTGTCTTTTCTTCTCTAGTCCACCCTGCCTTGACAGAGGCAAATATCTGGTCACAGAGGTGCATAACTCCCAATTGTCATTAGTGAAGGGAGAAAAAAGAAAATATATGAGCAGTGTTTGTTTTCAGAAAAATTAAAAAATCATAGACAAACGAGAGGAAATATGAACTCTTCTCATGAAAGTAACTTGCATGGCTTTCTAGTGCCTTGGGTGGTCAGCACACATGACTTCTTTGTATAGGCTTCAGCAGAGCAGATGAATCACATGAAGCATCACATCAGTGTACTTAGTTCTAACCAATTCCAACCAGTGTGCTTGGAACTACCAAAGCTTTAACAGTCATGCATTTTACCAATACCTGAAACAATGAATTCTACCTGTACTACATACACTGGGAACAAATGAAATAATAAATGAGAATTTTATAAGTTGGGGGTTTTCTTTTTTTTTTTTTTTTTAAGAAGATCATGCTATACCTCAAATTCTGATCTGTACCCTGATTTTCTCCAGCTGAGTGTGAGAAAATAAGATTGATTCTAAGAAGTTGAGTTGATGGCTCAATCTTGCAGCAAGTTATTTTCCAAGAGATACCAAATCCTCAAAACTGTGAAAAGCTTAAAGGAAGGTTTTGGTGTAAGCTCCTTTCTACTTTTAAATAAATGATTGTAAAAAAACCTCCAAAACCAGTTCAACTAATTTTCTCTGTATGTTCTTTATCAGATTTTGCGAATGGAAAACTGTTCACTAAAAAGGCATACAATTTTTCCTAACATTTGAGACTGTAATCAAATACAAATAAAGGGGAGATAGTGGTTTACAAAGATAGCAGTTTTCTCATTAAATAAAAATAAACAATTTGGACACTCCCCTAGGATGTTGTTTATCTCACTGTTGGTTAGTCATATTTCTGTAATAAATGAAAATATTACACTTGCTTAATAGTGCTAGGGAAAATATTCTCTGGTCTTCCATATCTCTTTAGCATACTATGCACAAAAGATTTATTCTGCTAATTTAAATAAAGAAACAGCAGTTTGCTCTTTGTAAAAACATTCATTAAAAGAAAAAAAGTATTAATGCACTGGTATTTACAGTTAGAAAATCTTGTAGTAAATTAGGTGTTTTTCTAGTGCAGCTGTGAAGAACCCCATAATTACTTTTTTATATGTTAATTTGCATAATTATTAAAAGTCGACATTACTGTTGTATCTTAAATCCTGGATTCAATAAGATTTTCATGCCATAGATATGCAGTTACAAGTGAAGGAGAATTAATCTATGTAAGACTTTTAATGAAATAAGCAGGTGAAAGGATGCTCTTATTAATTTTCTTGAATTGATTATTCATTAATCTAAAATTATAATATTATTGAAAGAACAAAATGCAGGTTATTCTTGCACTAGATGGATACATATTTTAAATCTTTTTTTCTGCATATATATGATGACATACAGAAAAGAAGTCACAACAGAAAACTAAAACTCAAGATTTAGTGACTGTATGTATCTTGGCATTGAATTCTTCTACCTGTTACTCTTTCATCTAATACTATGTATTATACTCACTCTTTTTCTTCCTGTATAAGTAAATTTGGGGTCACAGACTACGAGAGCTTGTTCCAGCCTCCAGTCATGATGTGGTGTCAGTGTTGTTATAAGTGCTATATAAAGGTACACCAATGACAGCCTTATTACCAGAAATCTGTGGTGTGACCTCTCTTTCTTTATGGACAGGCTCATAAAAAGCTCACAGTCCATTACTTATTTGACCATTCAAGGTGAATTAAACGACTTTTACAAATCTTTTAGTCTCTCTGTAAAATAGGGACCTTCCTAGCGACCTGAATGACCACCTTCCCCTTGTGTATCTAGAGGAGATGGCGCCTGACTTGCTCTCTTCTTGAGCCTTGTCCCTGGCTTAAAAAACCTTCAGGCTTAAGACCCAGGAAAAGAAGTAACTTTCATGCCATTAGCAAAGTTCTCCCTGGAAGGCAGGCTCAGCAGAAGCACAGGATCAGCCCTTGGTCCTCCCTCATGCTGCAGGTTTCAGAGTTATGAATCCACCATCCCTTCTGTAGGCACAGGCCCCTGCCCCAGAGCTTGCTACAGGAGGCTTTCTGAGGGCAGTGGTGACTGCCAACCACCTCACTATTTCACAACACATCCGTGCTCATGAAAAACAATACACTAAATTTATTTCTCTTCATAGCCACTCTTCTCAGTGTTTGAGAAATGGGGTTTAATGTCATCAGTGAACAAGGCTGCATCAAGGGAAATCCTGCTACCTGCCTCTCAGTGGAAATAATCCATGAGATCCCATATACCGTCGAGCTGCTGGAGAAAGGAGAGAAGAATATATAATGGCATAAGTAAGTGTGCTAAACCACTGTGCTGCCAGCAGTCTCTGTGTCTGGACTCCCAAGTGAGCTCTCGAGTATACACCTTGGCTGCTTCCTAACTCCACGCTGGCTTGAGACTTGAGTACACACCAGCCCCAAGGTTTCCTCAGAAATTAAAGCCCTGCGACATACAGGAGCCTTATTAAACACTCATGCTGGCCACAGTCTGGACAACTGGAGACAACCTGGTCCTGCCATGATGCACAGCTGGAGATTAGTTTGAATCTTTTTTTTCCTAAAAAGGAAGAAGTTGAGAAAAGCTCAATTCTCATCTGACACAAATCACTGTCTTCACTTCTCCTAATGAGGCTCATCTGATTTAATTTAACTAAGGATATGGAATACCGTTTAGTTGCTGTAAAAATAATCTGCAGGATCCCTGTATCAAGAGAGGTACTGCATCTCTGTACCTGGTGGCAATGTATCAATCATATAAGCAAAAAGTAAATCCTAACCACCACATATAAAAACTATTTCATGGATGGCTATTGATACAGGCAATAAATATGATGACCTTTGACTAGGGTTTCACAAACTGTTTATTTTACTGCCTTGATGGAACTGTAAATGATGCAGAAATACATTGTCTTTTAAGAAACAAATGGCATTAGCTTTAAATTCAAGGAGTTTTATTCATATAACATAATGGGGAAAAGCACCAGGCTTATGATACTCTTTCAGTAATAAAATGAATCCCCACTTTCCCTCCAGTGTGCATAGTGTCATCTTCATGTGTCTTCTGTATCAAGTTGAGCTTAGTGCATTCCAACAGAACCCAAGCATTTTCATCTAGGAAGAGTAATGTTGTTGTAGGTGGCATCTTTAGTTTCAGTTTATAAAAGCTAAAATAAAATGAAAGCTCTATGAAAGCTAAAAACAATAATTGATGATTCTCCAGCTATTATTTTTTAAATAGAGTGTGTGTTGCCATCTTAAAAGCACCATTAAATACCAACTTTATTATCTGACAAAAGTGCTGCCAGTTTACTCTAAACTAGTGTGTCAATATTACATCAATACTTTGCAAGTTGGTTGCCATATGCTCATAACTGCTTTCAGTACAATTTTTGCAAGTTATTTTGTGTCTAGGGTATCCCATGATCTCTCAGTTGTAAAAACTTTAGAAACTTTCAGAAATTAAGAAAATCTTTTTACTATTTTCTTTGCTCTTTTTATTTTTTCACTGTAAACAGCAGGACACTGAGGAGAGATTCCAATGATTTTGTGAGAAATGGCTAAATTTTGAGTTCAGAATCCTTGTTTTTCAAGCCACTGTCCATATTCATATAGTGGTTCCTTTAAAGAATTCACTGTGTTCATATCACAGTTGTGTAGTTCTGTCCAATTTATGTCTAATTTTGAGACCTAATTTTCTCTCAGAGAAAATGTGAAATTGTTAGTAAAAAAGAGGGGGACCATAGCTAGAATCTACTAGCTAGAAAATAATGCAAAGGTGGAAGGCATACATTAGCTATAATTATTGCAAGATTTAAGTAAGTTTCTTTAATGTGTGCTAATGGGAGAAAGATACTGCTACTGAATCATTTTTAAAGAAATCAACATTGATTGCCAATTAAACAATAGTAAGCAATGAGTCCTGAACTATCCACCCCTTAGCCCAGGCAAGAAAAATAAATGATTTTAACCAACTTACATGTGAAGAATCAGGCAGGATATGAATATTTGTCTCTGTATAATCATTCTATCAAATTCATAATGATCTGCAAAATGAAAAAAGCTGCAGTTGGTGCTCAAAAAATGTTATGAATGCTGTGTATAGCCCCTGCAGTGCAGTTTATATGGAGACCCATGAATACATATTCATAAAAACAAAAACAAAAACAAAAACAAAAGGCTTCACAAAACAACCTACAACAACAGCAAAAAAGAAAAATGCAAGGACACTGATCTGTTTATTTCTTGCATTTATTCTAATCTTCAGTCTGTGCTTCTGAGACTGCTGCTATTTTAGTTTAGATCATATTTCAAAAGTTCTGCTCATTTTTTTGGTTTTGTTGTTTCTCCTACTACCTGGATGAAATTTGAACATAAAAGTTAAAATACCAAGAAAAAAGCAGCTGTTTAAATTTCCCAGAATTTGCTTTGCAAAACTGCTATTGTGGAAATATAGGTTTCTTGCCTTTTTTTTTTTTTTTTTAGTAGTGCACTAATTTTTTGCCATTTCACCATGACAAAAAGACAGTGTTTTCTATTTATGATCTGAATCTTCCATATCTCTTGTGGAAAAGATAATTTACATGAAATCAGAAAAACAGGTTGAGGGGAAAAGTAATGAAACTTCTGCACCTGGTTTGCAGTGTCATTAAGTATTGTGGAAATGAAGAGGAGGCAAGGTCTCAGGCAACCAAACTCCCAGCAAATGTAGGAGGGGACCTGTTTGTTGCTCCAGTATGATTGAAAATTGTCTCATAGTAAAGAGCAAGGACAGGAATAAGGTGAGGTTTTTGGTCAAGACAGCACTGTAGGTGACCAAGGGAAGTGACATAGGACCCTTCCCCTGCCAGGATAGGATTGCACCTATTGGTGTTAGCAGACATCAGTGTCAAGCCCTCCATGGGTCTAGACACTGCTTGTATTTTCCCAAAATTCTTATTCTTACAAAACCTTCCATGCGGATGGAAACCTCCCAAATGTCAGTCTTTGTGACTGGCAATAAGCAGTGAGGAAAGTGACACTATTTTTTAATTGTGTGAACACAGCTTTAGAGAACTTTAATTTTTTAATATATAATTATGAACTCTTAAATCCTTTTCAGCAACACCAAATATTTTCCCTTGAAGAGAAAATTTACTGATTACTTGTAAACCACTACTTGTCTTGCCTTTTATGCTCAGGTAAATTATGTACTTTTAGCTCTTTCTTTATTCAGTGACTCAGTATATAACTATCAAATTATACACTTCTGTAAAGAAGCTTATGCTCTCTGACTTATAAGTTCAAACCATGAATTTTCCAAGTTCTGCTTTTAAGGATGGCCCCAAGCTAAACTCCCCTGATAATTTTCACCTCCCTCAGACTTCATCTGTATCCTTCAGAGGAAAAGAATTTTGTTCTGGGCATCACCTGAATTTGCTCTGGAGCCCAGAGCTGGCTGGAGGAGAGGATCTGTTTTGAGACACAGTGGTTACCATGCTGCTACAGCTTCACAGCTGATCACCTGAACAACCAGTTCCAGCAGGGTACAAAAACTTTCAGGTCTTTTAGGCACAGGCTGAAAAAATTGCAAAACAACATTGAAGAGATCCCAAGACAACATATATAGTGAATAAACGATTCTTTACTACTTCATTAAAAAATCCTTTCTCATTATAGCAGTTTTGCTCAAGAACTAAAAACTAGGGCAAAATGAATAGCATACTGAAGAATTTGAAAGTGCAATTCAAATCTAGGTATCATACCATTTTTATAATAGTAATTAATAGTCAAATGCAAGAATATCATGCTATTGTTCATATGCAGCACTTTCTGCAGTGTGAATAGTAACTGGCATCACAACTTCCTGTGCAAAAGGAAGAGGGATAATTGGTGCAATAGAAAGCAGTCACAGTCAGGATGTTTAAATGCTTTGAAGGTCATAAAGGACGTGGATCTGGTATATTCATGTCAGCCCTGTGATATCTTCAGCCCCTTCTGGAAAGCCTCTCTGTTAGTTTTCTGCTTGGGAATGGGGAATAGAAACTAATATAAGGACAAAGAAGTGGTGTTATAGATGAGCCAAATAGCTAAATGAAAAGAAAGCCCACACAGCAAATGAGGCAAAACCAGTTTCCCCAGCAAGCAATTAACTTGCCTCTGAATCCTAAGTTGGCAGGAGCCTCCTGCATCCCCAGGAAGGGGCTAAGTGAAAGAACCTAGAAATTGGCCTGAGTTACTTAGTGAAGTGATAAAATGACAGAATTAGTGAAAGTCAGCTGAGAGGAGAACCCATTTTGCTCTGGCACTCTTTCTCAAATGGTAATGAAATATAAAAGTGTTTTAAACACCCCGTGCAGCACTGAAAGTTTCATTGAGCATTAAAATGACCAGATTCTTTGGTAGCAGAACAGTGCTCACCATTTGAGTGGAAAGATGGGAGGAGCAGCAGACAAGCTGCCCTGTTTGCCAAAGGAGGGGCTCCAATTTTTATGGGAGTGGAATTGAACATTAAGCAACTTTGAGACATCCAGCTTTGGATGCCATAAATATTGAAGTAAGTAACAGTGAGATGGAGACACATAATGCCTTGGGTCAGAAACCAGTGGAAACTTAAAGACTAGACGTAATGTGGGCCAATGCTGAGCCTGAATAATACTTTATCTTAGGCCGAGTGAGGACACATTAAGACTGGTTTGGGAGGAAGATTTAAATGGAATAAGGAGCAAGAGAAGCTGAAGGGTGGCACATTAGTATTTTAATGTATGCGCTCTACTGTGTCTGCATAATATTTGAGTTTGGTATTGGCTAGGCTTCTATAAGGCTATAAATTTCTTAATTGACACTTTCATTAAGTTTCATTTGCTCATAAAGAAGTGCATTTAGATCTGGACTTCCCAGTACAAAGCATTTCCCTGCAGCCCCGTGGCAGTGCTAGGGGCAATCTCAAGAGTATGTCAGCAAGCACATTTTAAACCTATCACCTGAGACAACGATTTTCAGACAAAACAGCCCCTTCTCCTTCCTCTCTTCTAAGTCTATGGAAAATGCATTAAAGTCTCTTGTCTTGAGATGTGCTGCTGTGTCTGCTGACTCCTGAAAGTGATTGAATATGACTAGATTTTCTGAGCCCTATGGTGCTGCAAAGCGCTAAGGGTAATTTGACTGTATTTTCATATTGCTTATTGGAGGCATATTCATGTCCAAGGGCTACAGTTCCCATCTGTTTCATAGCAGGCAACATCAGGACTTTTCTAAGTCAGACCCAGAGCTGTTTTTCTGTCTGGTAATGGTGATGTGAATTTGTTTCCAGGGCAGAGGGAGGACCTGAGTGCAGCCAGTATGAGCCCAGTGTTCCAGAGCTCTTTGCAGAGGGTGTGAGAGGGCCTGTACCATGACTTTCCCTGCATCTCAACTTACCTCCCTTCAATCTCATACATAAGCAGACAGTGGAGAACTGGTGAGTGTGGATCTGAGTTTGCACTGTCACAGTACACACACAGCCAGATAGCTGAACACTTATGTCAGGTCCATGCTATATGGCCCAGGGAAGAACTGCATTGCTTTTGATTAAGAAGCATGGGTCCTGAAGTTTTCCCTTCTTGTGAGTTTCTCCAAGGGCTGGTAATAGGATTGCATCTCTGTCTGATGTGCAATGCTGCAATGGTTTTTGGTGTTGCAGAGAAGGTACCTCCCCAGTCTGGGCCCCAGTGTCATTGTGCAGATCTCTTTCAGTCTTTGCTACTGGCTAAGTCTCCAACTGCCCCAAATTACCTCCTTCAATGGAAAGATCTCTATAAGTTAATTTTTGTTTAAAATGTATGCTTTAACACAACACATATGCTTTTGATTTTTACAAAAATATATTGGCATATTTATTCTATTTTACTTGCTTCATGGCTCTCTTCAAGTCAAAGCTTTTTTTTTCCCAGAAGAAGGAAAGCTGCTCCTATCATCATCTGCTTTATGCTAGAGCCATTTACTTTTTTTTATATCTTGTCTTGCTGACTCTTTGTGGGTGTGTGCAAATTTCATTTTCTAATGCAGTAGTCATGTGCCCTCATCTCCCTGCTCTGACATTCAGCTGCTCTGCTTCTCCGAGCTTTCTGCGGCTTTCATATTTATCACTCTTAAATATACTTTTTTCCTTTCCCTTTCTTTTGACCGTCTTTTCAGAGCACTTGATTGCCCCAGTTTTTACTACTGGTCATCTTCTGGAAAAAAAAGAGGAGAGAAATGTTGTCAGACCTCTGACTCTGTGTATTTACCCCACACACTCTGCTGATCTCTGAAAATCTGCATTAATCCTCATAAAAGAACTTGAGTCCAGAGCCATCTGCAGCCCAGCATCTTTTACCTCTGTTCACAGCTTCCTCCATATCAAGCTTTGTGTCTCATTTTCATATGTCCTTTACTGTGGCCTGTCTTGCCTTAGCACCCCTTTGAGATAGGAAAAGGATTGATATTGCAGAAGATGTGTAGAAAGGTAGGATTAATAAGTCAATGAAAACAAGTTTATTTCATTTTTTCCTGCCCGTGAAATTAATTGTAGTACTAAAGGTAGATACAAAGACTGTGCATCACTGTAAAAAATTCTTTTTTTTACCAAAAAAAAAGAAAAAGGAAAGAAAAAAAATTTGGACATTGCAAAGGGCATGTTTACTCCAGTATTTGGAGGCTGTCTTATATGATAAGGTATGACATGACATTTTAAAGCTTTTGTTTGAGAAAATTCAGCACAGTTCTGCACATATTTTTAGGCTGGTTACAATATGCGCTCCTATGAAAGTCTGAACGTGCATCTGTTAAAGTCACTATGTACGAAAATCTTGCTAAAAATTCAGCACCCTCACAAAAATATGAGGGCTGGGAAACAAGCCCGAGGAAATGATACAGAGCTGCTCTTTTCAGTGATCTTGGCACAGGTCACCTGGAGAAATAGTTTCCTGATTAAGATAAGCAGATGAAGAGGCTTCCTACTTTTGCAGATTTTCCATTTCTTCCAAGACCATTGCAAGATGCTAGGGTTAAAATATTTTTGTATCTTTTTATCTCAGAGCTTTAATTGTACCGTTTTGTCATGGGCATGAAGACAGAAAATCTCAATACTTTTATAAAGGTCACTGTGAACATAAGTTTGCTGTCAACAGATAACCATTCTGACTTGAACAGGGACAGAAACTACCCTTTTAAATTACACCTTGGCACAATTAATCCATAACTGAATAAGAGTCTGATGTGTTGCAATTCCTCCCTGGCAGTTTTCTTGGTTTCTTCTGGCCGGTGACATTTCTTCTCCTGCAAAAATCAACCAAGGCCAGTGCTACAACGGTAAATGGTCCTTCCAAAGTCAGCCAGGACTAGCCAGTGCAATCACAGAGGGTGTGTTAGCAGGAGTTAATAAAATTGAAATCCACAGCATTTGCCACTAGTTACACTTGCCAGGGTGGTTAGAGAATTTTTAAGCTTATTTCTGGGGTTTTGTACTGACCTTTGGCATTTTCTGGCCTTGTATTTCATAATGGGAGACAAGTCAGTGAGGGTAATGTTTGAGAAGTAAGATTTGATTAGCAACATAGGATTATAGAAACGATTACATCCTCTATACTGCGCAGTGAATCATGGTGTAGAGATGCTTCAGCACCACACCAACCAAAGCTGCTACATCCACAAGCTGTGACATGCAGGACATAAAACCAGCAGCCTGGGTCTTGCAGCTGCAAGGTTTGGTACTCCAGCAGTGCAAAACCTTATGCTCTTGTCACTCATCCCAGTAGCTCAGCATAAATGCCCTGCTGAGGTTGGTTGAGCGGTTGCTCAGCATTCCTGAACTGCCAGTGGTGCTAGGGCAGGTATCACACACGTGGGGATCCTGGGACCACAGTTTCAGAGATGCAATACTGAGAAAACCAGTAAATGTCTCAAACTGTCCATCTCTACACTCATATGGAGTCTTGAGTTGAGTTGTTGACTAAGAAAAACTGAGATGATAAAAAGCTCAGTCTGTGCAGAAGTACCTTGGTCTTCACCAAGTTGAATAGCTGGGCTCCAAGACAATGCCTAATCTAATACTAGAGAATAAAAGCAAGCTTTGTAGCATAGCAGTGTGACAACTAACTTGGTGTCCTTCCCCTTCAGGAAGAAGTTCATGTTCCCATCTCCCAAAAACAAGCTTCAGCCACTAGGAACTGGACTATAGGCTAGCCTAGACAGAAATTACTGCCTGCCCCTCCTTTTGAGAAGATGCATGAAAGAATATGAAACTTGTCTGACCCCCAAGTGAGCAAAAGCAAGGGCATACTTCTGAGCAGATGGCCCACCAGGAGCATGGCAGGACTGACCTATGTCCATGCTGTCATGTCTCTGTATATAGCAGACTGTTGCTATGTTATGTGAACTGTGCTGGGGAGCCCTGGGTGGAGTTCAATAACACCTTGTCACTTCAGAGTCAGTCCTGCGGCCCCGAGTTTCCTGTGACCTCATGAGGGACTGGCCAAACTGTTGTACCCACAAGACTCTTCAAAGCGGTGCTGGATGAAAGATGGAGCAGCACTGCCTCACTTTCCTAATGCATGGGGCTGCATTTCTGCAGCTCTGAAGATGTTTTGGAAGGGAAGGAAGTGACACAGCAGACACATGATTCCCAAAAAAAACCAGTGTAACCATACTCCCTATGGTCCTTTCCAAGCCCCCTTCTGAGCTACCTGACTTTGCCTGTGTCGTACTGTAATGCTCCGGCCCTGGAGCTGCAAGCTCATGGGCTCGACTAGGGGTTTTACTTTACAATATATATATGTAGGGTTCTTTAATACCTTGAGAAAGAGTCAAGACAATAAGCCACAGACTTGTTCCTAAGAGGTATTTTTAATGAGAATTTAGAGGAGAAAATAAGGGAACTTGGCAAAAGTTCAAGGCACTACACAAGCTAGACAAAAAGTTCCACCACAATACTGATCCAGCACATACTAATCCACAACACTTAAGTCAGAATCCAACCTCTCCAGCTCCAAGCCATGTAAACCATCAAGAAAGGAGCAAAGAAAGCGAAGGAGAGGGAACAAGAAGAGAGAAGGAGAAAGAGTGAGACACAGATTATGTAGCTACCATTGAAATCTTGTGGAAGACCAGTTCTCCCACGTCCGGATGGCAGGGTCACCACACAAGGCAAACACATGCCTTTGGTTTTGTCTGCTCTGGTCCCTATGGCCAACCCCTCCAGGCGGGTCCTCTAACCCACTGGCCGCTCTGTGATTCCAGAGCAGGGTGACAGCCAGTGTTCTCACTGTCCCTGCCAATCTGAGGCTGGGTGAGGGGCTCCAGGAGGTGTAGTGTGTAGAAGTTTTCTTGGACTGCCTGTGACTGACAGCTGCTCCAGGGCTTCACCATATAGGCTCCAGGGGCCTGCCATGAGGGATATGACAGCACCTCACCTTCATGAGGTTTGACTCATCTCATTCCCCCTGCACACAGAGCCAGACCCCCACAAGGTGCTTCCAACCCTATTACTGATCTGGTGTCTAACAGGTACACAGAGTGGGTAGGGGCTTTTCCAGAGCTATTGATTTTCCTGTGCTGATCTATTCAGATGTCCAAGTCCTGTCCTATCTCTGACCCTTGCCATTCAACAAATCTGTGGCAAGGGAAATAAAAAGGAATTCAGTCACTTTTGAAATAAAGTCTGTTTAGAACTAATTAAAAATACAGTGCACTTAGAAATAAACAAAATCTTAAAAGAAACAAAATCTTTGCATCTTGCAAACTGACATGCACCATGGCTTCTCATTCAGAAATGTCTGTTAGTAAAGCCCTATTCATATCTCACTCCCCATGAAAACTTTAGCAAAGCAGAGCATTACCATGTGGAGAGTTGTTTGTTGGCTTGCATCTTCCTCCTATTCTTTTTATCTCTGTTGTCTACCTAACGTCATAAAAAACTCTCTCCCCTGAGTGAGGGAAATACAGAGGGGTTTCTAAAATGGGAATCTTCTAGATTTTGGGCTGGAATCAAGGAACAGAGATGGTCTTTGCTTATAGAACACTTTTTTCCAATAGTAGAAAAGTAAGCAATTGATGAATCATCCAAATGCTGGCAAAAATAAATACGCTTGATCCAATAGCAATGAGCTCACTCACTGCCATTCTGACATAGGATCTTTTCAGCAGCTGCGTTCCTGCAAGCCTGAATCTGGCCATCTGCAAAGATACAGTGTTGTCTCTAAGGCACAGTGACCTCCTTGATGGGAGATGATGTGCAGGCAGATGCTGAAGGGGAATGCAAAGTCCCCTCAGCATCCTCTGAGAAACTACTGTGCTTGGGGTGCTGGAGAAGGGAGTATGACATGGGATGCTACCCCAGCCTTGTCATCAGGCCCTCAAGACTGCTCCTCTCAACCTCACCAAAATGCAATTGTGGGTTTTGCCACCCCAGCGCTGTATGAAAGGCAGTCCTGGGGGTCTGATGGAGACTTTGACATTTCACTTGGGAACTCAAAGCATGCTTTCTATCAAAACTTGAAGGATGGATGGAAAATGTTCAGGCTGGTAATATTTTGATGTTCCTGGTGAAGGGTGACACAGTTGTTTTATTTGTTAGCTTGGTACATGTTGTTTAATAACTTGATATCTATTTGGACTAAAACTATACAAAGACATTAGTTGCCCTATCATGCAACAGTGATTACTGTAATCCAGCAGCATTACAATAATCATTCAAAAGTGACTCAGTCACAAATACAAAGAAAACCCTTTCCAAGTCTTTATTGTTCCAGGAATTAATATAATCTTAATCCCCTTTTGGAATAACATGACTGGTTACAATTTTTTTGATTAAATATTATTTATTTTAAACTACAGATTAGGAATGTCAGAGGCCATATACCAAATGGGAATAAGAAATCCACTGAGAGATGAATTTCAGCACACAAAAATATTTTAGTTTTTATTTTCAAAGTAGTATTTCCGATTTTATCTGAGTACAACTTTAAAGAAGAAAAAAGTTTAAAGTAAAAGAAAAATCCAGATCAAAATGTTTTATTTAACTGAAACATTTTGTTTCAGCTCATGTGGTGAATCAGAAGTCAATTCATCCAACTGTTTTGCTATTTTGCAAGGACTGTTTGGGATATTTGGAACCTGAGGCTATTGATTCCCTGTTTGCTAGAAGTATCCTTACTTCTTTAAAGTCAGCCCAATTATTACATAAGGATTGTATTAAAAGCCTTAATTATGCAAATTTTCATTGTGACAAAATACATTATCCTCAGCTGACATATGGAAAAATGAAATCAGAAAAGTAATCTTAGGAGAGATTTGCTCAGGAAAGTGAGTTAGTATTTTGGCCCAGATCAGGAAACAATGGCATTCCCGTTTTCATTCTCGTGCTTCTATTCTTCAAGACTATGACATGTCTCACACTGTTATACTGTCCCCCTCTTGAGGCCGAAAAGAATGGATTAAATTAATAGAGAGAAAACATAGTAACAGGTAGAATACTGTTTCATTAGTTTGGTCTGTGCAGAGAGAGAGGAGTGAAAGCATTGGCAGAAAGCATCATCACTATGCGAAAGCTGACAGCAAAATTCTGGGAGACATAAAGAAATGCTCTTTTAAAGGAAAAGGTTCAATGTCACAAATGTTACTTCAAGCAGGATAAGAAAAAGGATCAGGTTTTGGTTTTCTTTCAGTAAAGACTCTATTGAAAGCAGGAATAACATCTGTTTTAGGAGAGGAAATTGATTAACCTTACTACAGGCAAGAAGCTTAAACTATCAATTAAAGACCAAAAGTAAGAGTCAGATGAACTTATGAAAGCTCTAATGAGATGGTGTAATGCAGTAGCATTTCAGTAAATTATTATTATTTATTGGTTGAAATTTTCACTGAGAATCAGAGAGGAAAAAAGAGAGCAGGTCTCAACTTTGAACTCTCTGCCTGACTAGTTGTGTGTTTTCTGAATACCAATGAAGCAAACATTGCAGCTAGTTTGATGTTGCATATTTTTTTAATAATGTTGGTCTCATACTTCTAAAAAAATCCTGTATGCAGTATGTTTAATATGTAAAGTAGCATTAAAATATGCACATGGTTGAAATAAAAATAAATCAAATAAGGAAAAATAAACTAACCTGTGTTTGGGTGGACAAAAGTTTTTATTCTTTCTGATAAATGAATACAAGCCTATAAAAAGAGTTTACAAAATGCAGACTCTTCTTTTTAAACAGAGTGTCTGTAAGGTAAATGTTAATGGTGAATATGTTGGTGAATGGCCAACTACTTTTTCTCCTTGAGAATTTCTCAGTGTGGGATCCTTCTTTTCAGCTACCTCAAAGTGAGGCATTTTTTCTCAGGTAGCCACCTACCTTCTTCCTGGAGTCAACACAGAGCTCATCCAAGTCAAAGAAACCCATGTCTGAACTGTAGGGAAGGAATTGTTCTCTGGAGTATCCCTCTGCCTTCATCATGTGAGGTAGAATCTGGAAATTCAGCTTTTAACTTTTGGATGGCAGGAGTACTGCTCTTGGACATACAGCTTAATACTAGCATGTGTATTTCCTTCTACAACCTCCTCTTAAGGAGTGATATTCTTTTTCTTCTTTGAGAAAAAGGTTTTGTTTTTAGTAAGAGCGATGAATACAGAATTGAAGGCACATAGGAATGTACATCAGTTTTAGTGTTTGTGAGAATATTTTTAAAGTAGTTATGTACAGATTTCCATCAGGAAGTACTTGGTTCTGCAGATAACTGTGGCAGTAAGTTTTTTCTCACAGGTATTCTTATCAGTTCCTTATTTGGCAATGGACTACTTGCAGTATATTGCAGATGTACACTGTAAATTTTCATTCTTATGCCTTATTCTGAAGATAATACCTGCCTTTATCTAACTCTTGGGAACTGCAGTTTGGCTCAGCTGAGTTCACTCAAAAAGTCCGAGGTTTTGGCAAGGGAATTTTTCTGACTATCTTACACGACAACCAGAGAGAGGATTCGGAACCCTCCTTAATGGTCAGGATGACCTGAGATTACTGGGAGTATGATTTTAAAGAAAAGGTTGAGCTTAGGTGTAGCAGCAATGACCAGATGGCCCATAATGGGGCATAGTGTTGTCTCTCATTTGCAAAGTAGCTTCTGCTCCTGTAAGGGAAGTGAATCCTGGATTTCTGAGTAAAGACTTATATTTAGTTAATTTTTTCATCTCTCTTTGAGAGACCAAATTTGAAAATTTTCATTCCACAGTTCAGAGATCATTTGGAAAAGTAGAGGTTTGGAAAACAGAAACGTATATATTAGATAACAATATGCTCCAATTACAGAATCACACAATGGGTCAGGTTGGAAGGGACCACAGTGGATCATCTGTCCAACCTCCCTGCACAAGCAGGGTCATCCCAGAGCACATAGCACTAATCAAACACAAAGGTAAGTGGAAGTTGCAAGAAATCTCTGGTTTTATTTAGTCCCTAAGACAGTATTTTTTGCAAGAAAATAGAGTGAAACCAAATGAAAATATAAATTCAGAGCAGAAGCTACATAGCCAGCCTAAATTTGCATATTAGGAAGATTTGTCATAAGCTAATACGAGGTAAAAGCATGTATTTATACTGACGAAACTTAGATCTCTGTCTTTAAACGTCATTACCATATTTTAGCACTGGGGTCAAGAAAGCCCAGATCTAACTTTTACAGAAGTCCAGTAAACTTTTAAAAGTCCTCAGTATTTATATTGCAATACATCTGTAC